>CM069862.1:21247412-21707412 GCA_036172795.1 Pelodytes ibericus
AAATCTGTGAAATAAAGAATTCCCCAAAGTTCCCTCTAAGCCATGTATTTTGGTAATTTCTGGTAAAACTGAAAGCCAATGGAATATAGATTGAAGTCTATTCACTAAACAATGAACTGTGATTAACTAACATAGGAATAACAAAGGGTCAACTCATGTAGCTCCATTGAGAAAATCAGAGCTCATAGTTTTGAACACAATCCCATCACTTCGCTGATCCGAGAAGCCCTTAAATGTGAGCTACTCAGACACCACAGAAGTGATCTCGAATTGGCATGAATATCGGCCAATGAGGCCGAACTCCTCCAGACTGACTAAATGGTAGCCATGGTCCTCTCCACACACTTCTATGGGGATCACTTCGACTTATTTCGAGGCCAATTCGGGAGGATCTCGGCTATCAATGAGATTTCCAAAGTCCTCCCAAAATGTCTTTTTTTTTTTTCAAAAGTAAATTAATCCATTTTTAGAAAAAAAAGAAACATATTCCCCCACCTTCTACCAATGATGATTTGACAACTCACATGCTAATTAAAGTTTTTTTTTATTTATTAGTATACTATTAGATTTCAAACTGTGAATTTCTGGATACTTTTTTGGCTCGGGATTGAGAATTTAAATTCTCAACGAAATGACTAATAGACAAATAGACGTAACAAAAACAGCAAGTAATGTGCTCAAGCACAATATAAAGAACCTTTTTTTTTAATATATAATCTTAATTTCAAAGTTGTAACCATATATGATTAAAACATCACTGTTAAGACATGTCTGTTTAAGCTGAAGGGAGCTAAATAACATATGGAAGACAAAAATAAGGCCCTCTTATTTTAGTTTGGTTTTCAAGGAGATCATTATACGTTTATCCGTTTTCCAGAAATATGATATTCGTGTAGAATGATTTGCCCCATTTCCTCATGTACAGACAACAGTTGAGTATTTAGTGGTTCTGTACACGTTGACTAATGTCTCTGTATATAATTACATGAACACTTGAAATTGAAGATGCTTCTTGCTTTAGATCCCGAGGTATTTAATCTTCATAATAATGTTCTGTCATAGTTTGTTTTCTGACGTTTCTAACGATTTCACCATTCATTTGTCACACAGTTCCAGATCGTTTGGACAAAAGGTGAAACCATTTTTTCGGCAGATGAAATTACGGCGTACACATAGGAAGGTATTGAGGAGTATCCATTATAGTGCAGTATTCAGCTTCAGTTCAAGTGGAGAATATTCGGATCGTAGGCCTTCAACGTCACAAGTGTAACTCAGAGCGTACGGCTCCGATACTCAATTATATCCATATCATCGTAACCCACGTTTGTAAGAACCTTTGCGTCAGCAACAATCCTCAATACCATATTACATAGCTTCTATTTTACGTGGAAATGTAAACATATTAAACTAGAAACTGTTCATTCAAGATACACTTTAGTTCAACAAAAAATGTAATTCAGTAACTCAAAATGCCCCATCTGATTGTACTGCCCCCGACTGCATTTGCATTCTCCCTACTTGCCCTTTCCCCTCTTACTTCCATATTCTCACATTTTTTGGGGTTTCACTGCTACCATTTCTCCATCTCCCCCACCCTGATATTCATCCTTAAGCCCACCCCATTAAAGCACTGTGTCTTTCCCCCTAAATATCACCTATCCTTTCCTTTCTCCTCTCTTTAAGTTCACAACTCCTTAATTTCAGTCACATTTCCTTGATACCAGGCTGCCCTCCCAGCTTCCATATCCATCCCACTCTTCCTCGCTGTATCATACCCTACTACTTCAGTCAGTACGTTAGTAAAACTCCTTCTAATATCAGTTCCATTGCCTTAACCCATCCATCAGTCCCCTACTCATTCTTGCTTTCTTTCCTTCTCAAGATTGATTAATGCTACTGCTGGCAGACCCTTACTGCCGGTCCTGCTATTTACTCGAAAGATCTATTAATTTAATCATAGGTCATCGTGTTACTTGCTATTACAGCTATTACAGTATATTGAGGGGGAACAGTTTTCTATTCTTGCCTATTTGGGCTCAGACATGTCTAATGTAGTTTAGTGGTGTCCTAGGAGTAGCCCATACGTTCTATGGAACACTTTATTTATACTTAACTGAAATGTCCACTGAAAATAGATACTATTACCCAACTAAATGCTACTCATTGTATCACCCTCGGAAATAGAATGAATCCCACTTGCAACCCTGCAAATTGAATGGGTTCTACTGGCTGACAGCTGGTGCATCAACCAAATAAGTTATTTCAGGAATGCATCTGGACGCTCCTTTAATTGCGCACCACTAGTGCCTCTAATGCTGTATTGAGGCTTTACTATCAATATACACTGACTTGAAATATCTCCTTTACCCAGAATGAACTATCAAAACAAAAGATACTTTCTTTAAAGGGGTGCCCAAAATGCATCTTCCAAATATTAATGCATAAAAGTCAATTTCCTTTTTTTTATTTGGTGTAAGAAACAATGAGAATAATTTCATTTGAATGAATGGAATTTCCTGTCTCTCTAGTGATGTCATCAGACAATGTGTTGCACTGTTAAGAGATCCTGCTCTGTGCAAGAGCGAGGTCACTTAGAGTCCACACAATGGATTATATTCCTGCAGCACAGTAAGTGGCTAAATGAAACAAAACCTTATATCCTCAGTGCTGCCTCACTTGCAGTAAACAGGCAGACTAATCACTGGGGGAGGGCTTGAGTCAAATATAAAAAATGTGATTTATACAGAATGCCTGCATCGAATCACACTGGAAAAATAGCCTGTGCACTATTCAAGCAGTAATCTTCAACATGCACCAAAGTGAGTTTGGGGACTAGACTGTCCCTTTAATTGTATTAGGATACAGCGATGTTATTCTTTATAGTAGGCTGCAGATATTTTCATGGAGACTGTAGAATAAAGTAAATTGTGTGAGCGGGGACAGAAAAAGGCTAGAAGGAAACATCTCCTACAAATCCCACTTTAGTAAATCCCTCCCCCTCCTTGTAAATCTGTTCTCTGGTTCAAATTAGTTTTGATTTGCCATAATAACATCCTAGAACCTTTTCCAAACCCACTTGTCCTAATTTGATCTGATAGGGTCTTATCGAAGTTCTATATCCGCCATTGTTGTTTGTTCATGCCTGAAAATGTGTAACCAATTCTACTGGTTACACTAACCGAAGCCTCGTTTTATGCATCCCCTGTGTAATGTGGGCGTGAGAATCAGCCAGATCCATTGCAGATTACAGCCTTCACAGATGTTTTGCACACTTCCTTATGATCCATAAGACACAGATGTAGCCAAGAGTTTTCAAATTTAGAGCAGATTTGACAATATCTCCAAATGTAGCTAAGCTCTAACAAGAAGTGGAATATGTTTCAATCCAAAATACATGTTTTTTTTTTTTTTCACATATAGAAGCGATACATAGAACTCATTTAGTAGGTGCATTTTCCAATAAAATATGTTATGTCATTAACAAGATGCATTAAAAAACGTGGCATTTATTAACTAAATCAGTGAAATATATATACATTGCTCCAAAGAGATCGTCCATGCTCCCCTTCTGTGGCTGAGCATGATAGCTCCAGGTTTGTCCCTGCATACTGTTAAGTCTCGGTGAAATAAACTTTCAATAAACTGGTTGTGGATCAGCATTATGGCAGACAATATCGTGATGTTCTTTGGAAGCTCCCAGACTTTGCCATGGACACTGGTGTCTCGTATGGACACATTGCTGATCCCATAGGATCATGATTGGAGAGGCCCTGCTAAATCCTGGTAAGAACTGATAGCTGTAAAACACGCTGTTTCCAAATCACACAGTTGGATGTTTTCCAAACATGGTACCTGTCGCCACTTCAGTGATGATTCTGTTGTAAAGACTGGAAAATGATTGAAAATCATCTATCCATTGCGTTAGCAGAATTGCCAGCATTTGCCTGAATTAGGATAAAAAAATGTGTTTTTAAATGTGGAGTCGCCTGCTTATGACATCACCTGTGGCTTGATATGCAAATGAACTGATTTTCAGTGGGAAATGTTTAATTTGCATATCAGGCCACAGGTGATGTCATAAACACGAGACAGCACATTTAAAACACATTTTCTCTAATACAACATATAGATCATGTTCAATCATTTTTTTTTTATTGTCTGTATTCGTCCACATGAGGACTTGAGTAGGTCTGCGTTTGTCTCTTCTTCCTACTGCACTAGTAGATGGTCTAACACGTGGAATCCACAGACCCCCTCTGGACAGTACCAAGCTGCGAAAACCACTTCCTTTGGTCTAAATAGCTAAGTCACATTACAAGTTACATCACATCTTAGAGTGGGAATTCCTTATTCAAACACAGCCCACCATGGTTCATACTGAAGGTTCCATATAGACTTAGAAGGGATATGAAACCTAGTATTTAAATCTGACGCCATTCTAAATGAGGTTGGAATGGGAACTTTTTTTTTTTTTTTTTAAAGGAGACCATACAAGGACATCATTTGTACTATCCCAATGCACATAAGGCATTTATAGATAGGCCTATGTAAGGCATTTACTACATTTTTTCTTATTTTGGAAAGGAGACATGACAAACTCACATGGGCATGCTTTCAACAAAAGTCCAAGAGGAGAAAAAAAAAAAAAAAATAGTCGCATGGGAAAATTCCCCGTGGTCTGTATGTACAACAGAATATATTACATTCTCGCTGTCCAGCCTATAATTAAGATGAAAGGGATGTTTCAATACAATTTGCCACTCAGCTGCATAGTTTGCATTCCAGCTCCACTGCATCATCCCCTTTCTTTTAATATAATTAAACAAGGAAAACATTTCAATTTTTTTTTTTTTTTTATCAGGCCTTCCAGCCATGATAGTCGGATCTGGTGCTATTTTTACTACAGTTCCCACTTTGCTAGTGGAAGTCATAAATTATTTAAGCAAGATAATTGAAGTGCTTTCTTTTGGAAATGTACGATTATATAGTGGGATACACATTAACATCGTCAAGTATCTGACGTGTAAACACACTTAGGGCTGTGTTTGGTTCACTGTTAGAGTCATGTAAAACCATTTTGAAATAAACACAGGAATAGTGGATGTATTTGCTGCTTTTGGGAACTTGAGAGTTTACCAGTTCTCTTTGAAGGGGCCTGCATGATTTTTTTCTTTCTGTATATTATTTGTGTTTTTAATATATATTTCATACACATATTTTTACTTTTAAAAAAGTATAATTATCCTGCATTATTCCTTTAAAAGTAATTTAACCATGGCCAAGGTAAGAGGCAGTACACAAGGGGTGGGCTGGCTACCTCTGCAGTAGTTTTCCTGATCCCCCTAAGAAAAAGCAGTAATTAGCCATTCCTGTGGAATTAGCCTCTCTCTGCTGAGCTCAGTTGTCTCAGTGGCATGGAATACAGGGATTGTGGTTTCAGCAAGCTATGTGTGCTGTGATGTAGCACAAGAAGAGGGTTTCCCATTTTCCCACTCCGTTTCTCCTCTTTTTATTGTCCCCATATCCCTTGCCATACCACCCACATAGCATACCCTATGAGTGCCGCAGACCAAAACGCGTGAGGTAGTGACAGCCTTTCAAGGCACTGGCCATGTAATATTACTTTATGAAATGGATAATAAACAAAGAAGCTATATTTTCTTCAATGCTCGGTGGTGAGCACAGTTTCATGCCATTATGTTGTGGGATACCTTTGGCTTACAATTGCACACTCTCCATATTTCAGCCTTAAAGGTACTATCTGGTGCCCAAAATATATCTTCCAAATGTTAATGCATATTAATGAGCTTTTTAAAGTAAAGTGCTTTACAATGCATGTTTTACATTTTACATTGCTTTAAATACTTACCGCTAGATGAAATTGTGAAATTACAACAGTTAGCAAGAAACCGGGACTGTCCACACTAGCTGAGTAAAAGTCAATTTCCTTTATTTTTTTGCTGCAGGAACCAATGAGAATAATGCCATTCAAATGAATAGAATGTCCTGTCTCTCTAGTGATGCCATCAGACAATGCGGTGCACTGTTAAGATATCCTACCGTGTACAAGAGCAAGGTCACTTAGATTATACACAAAGCATTGTATTCTAGCAGCACAACAAATGACTAAATAAAACACAACTTTATATACTCAGTGTCTATATAATCAGTGCTGCTGCACCTGTAGTATACATGCAGAGTAATCACTTAGGAGGGCTTGAGTCAAATATAAAAAATGTGATTTATGCCTGCTTCGAATCACACTGAAAAAAGCCTGTGCACTATACAAGCAGTAATCTTCAACATGCACCAAAGTGAGTTTGGGGTCTAGACTGTCCCTTTAAAGTTCTCCTTGCAGTACAGAACAAATATTGCCTGTAGTTGAGAGCTGGAGGGATGAAGGCAGAGGAAATGTGATTAGATAACACATAAAAACCACTGCTATATAACAATATATTGGTAATCTGCAATTAATAAGGCAAATATTTCTCTAGAATGACCATTGTTTGCAAAAATGCTAGGCATGCCTTTGAAAACATATGAAAGCGTGCTTGTTTTATGTGTAAAAAAATAAATAAAATAAAACATGGCATGGGAAAACCATGCCAAACAATTACACGAAAACAGCCCTGAAACGGAATAATCTAACGAGATTCTGACAAAGAAAACCAAAGGTTACGGGATGGAAATAAAGTGGCATGGGCATCTGGAGATTGTCACCACACCACGGCTGCATACTACAACTCCCACTGGGCTGAGCCAGCCCGACAACGGTGCAGACATTGCAAGCTATGGGCTCATTGTCCAGTTATATTGGATATCTGATCCCCATACTGTTTAATATCATTTGACATAGGTCCAGAGATGTCTCTCTCAATGGACCTCATTCACTGTTGTTTTGTAGCATCATAAAAGCCACCCGGCTAGGAATTTATCAGTATCAGCATTTCCCATTATGTCAGTGAAGAAAAGCAAAATCCAGTAGCTGCTCTTTACGAGTGATGGCTTTAGGAAACATAGAATGTGACCGCATCTGAATGTTATTTGGCCACCTACACTGCACATTTCCCTACATATAGTTCAACCCCAGACACAGCCGTCTCATATAGTGTGTGCTGTCTGTTTCCCCGAGACAGATCTTTTTTTTTTTTTATTCTCTTTTTTCCTAGTCTAGATCATTGCTGTCATTCAGGTACATGAATGTGTAAATTCCGAGTGTAGGCCATATGGGAAAACATTTACAAAGCAATGGAAAGATGGAGTAAAAATTGTTTCCTTTCTAAGATCATCTATAGCAGGGGGAGGCAACCTTCTGGACAGCCGTAATGCTGGAAAATCATCCAGGGAAATGTAGTCCACAACTTCTGGAGTGGCAAAAGTTTACCTACCCCGGGAAGAGAAGGTGTTTTTGCCCTTCGACCTTTCACTGTTAAGATTCGAAAAAACACTGTGGAGCTGAATTTTCTATTCAAATAAATCATTCTCCCATGAGTTTCTCAAAAAACCTTTTGGAGATGGGGTGCTGTTAGCTTTTGTGGTGATCACAAATCTTCACTGGAAATCAGTAGAAAGACTCCAGTAAATGCCATACCTGTTTGTTCTCCTTGACTCTACACTCTACACTCACCCAAAATAACTGTCCATTGGTGTGCACAGCACTTTTTATTAAAGTGTGCACCCAGGGATATTTTCATATTCCCCCGAAATCACCTGAAATGGTGTAATTCACCCCCCCAATACCTTACCACAGTGTCATTATCCCCCATAATCACCTGCTACAGTGTTATTATTCCCCCATATCACTTGTCACAGTACCATTAATCCCCTAGATCACTTGCCACAGTACCATTAATCCCCCAGATCCCTTGCCACAGTACCATTAATCCCCCAGATAACTTGCCACAATACCATTAATCCCCCGGATCACTTGCCACACTACCATTAATCCCCCGGATCACTTGCCACAGTACCATCAATCCCCCAGATCACTTGCCACATTACCCTTAATCCCCCAAATTGCTTATCAGAGTGTCATTGTTCTCTCCCAAACTGCCTCTCCTCCATCTCACTCTGGTTAGGGGGCACTTGAGCAAACCCCCTGAGCACACCTTTGGAACATACAAATAAAGACGTATATACTACGAGTGTGGCCAGATGAACCCCTTGTTATCATTGCATTACCCTAACAGTAGTATTTCCAGTTCGGCCCATGTCCTGTTGGTATTTCACTCCCACCTCATGCGCTGCCTAACCAGGAGAGGCTCAGCTCAGCTTCTACTCGGGTGGGAAAGTGGCTTGGTCTTTCGGAGGATACTCCAACAAATCTGCAGGCCCGCAGTCAGTAACTACAGCAAATGGTCCACCCTTATGGTTTGTAATGCTTCACTTATCCTTTTCACTGTTGCTGGGATGCCAGAGATCCTTAAGGCTTAGTATAAGTGCATAAGGGACGGACACCTAGCAAAACCCAAATCTAGTTTCCTGTTGGACTGTTAAACTCATGTGCTTAAATGGTTTTAAGGGACCTATTGGCACCTCATATGTTTTAAGTACCCTTAGACACCTGAAGAACAACTCCGGAGAGATCAATCAGAGTAGCATGTGCGTACATTACAATTTGTAATAATAAAGGTTTTTATAAATTATGCATTCACTCAAACTCCTGATGTAACCTTTATTGTGTGCGGGCAAAACCAGTGTGCTATGGCATTATGGGATTCACTTTCGACCATTTCAGATTTTCTGAAAGTGAGTAGCATAGTTAATTTTGGGGAGGGAAACCCCTATACTGTGCAACAATGTAATTGTTCCTATTCCATTCAAATACAGAGTGGCTTTGTTAATTACCTTCCACATACTTCGACAACCTTCGACAACCTAACATCATTTTTATTCCCTTATTCGGTTACAGGAGGAGTCAGTAGAAACACATTAGAGTCACAAGGTGAAGATGTATCACCATTGCGGAAATGGCTTGATTAAGTGGGGTTATATTGCTCTTTATTGCAAAACATAGTGAGAAAATATGAATTTATTTAATATTTGTGTATATATATATATATATATATATATATACAGTATATGTCTTGACTCAATATGTGTTGCTAATTTGCCCAAAAAGGGTTCCTCTGGATTGTGGATGTATTCGGGGCTCAACGGTGGCACTTCAGGACCCGAATATTGAGCTACCCAGTTAGCCCCAATGTGCCTCCAAATATGTCCGCAATTCGGACATCATAGCCGACTCCATGATGATATCTCCCTACAACGAAATGCACCGAAACAATGTGATAGCCTTAACATTGCTCTATTTGTATAAATTCGTGTGGGTTGAAATATGTTTACTTTAATTCTTCTACACTTTACTAATCAATCCTACAACTAAAGTCTTCGGAGCGTGTTCCAGGGTTGATCGGCACATGTTAGGTAGGCAAAAAACAATGGTTTTCTTTGCGAAAAAGTCCCAACGCGAAATCCTCCGATGCTTCCGTTTCCGAATGGCCTTAACTGCTGACTCAGTCCCAAATTCAGGGATAATGAGTAACCCCATTTTAGTGATTTGTGAAATTTGGCTAAAGTGCGCGACCCAAATCCAATTTGTACACTGAGTTGACCCTAGAGTCATCTCTCTCACAGCTTGCCTGGAGAAATACATTTCTCTAACAAAAGATCAATGATTCTTTACGTCTACAGACAATTCAATGTTTGTCGCACATTACAAGTCAAGCAACATTGAAAGTAAAAAGGGCAAAGAAACGAGTTGGTAACGATCCAAGTATTCAGAAACCAAAATAATAACTATGGATTACAAAGATTTTAAAACCCAGTACTGAATAGTATTATTTTATACAGCACCAGTAAATACAGCCGGGCAAACATTTTAGTTACTCGAAAAAAGACAAAATTACAGAAACAAACTGTAGTGAACTAAGACATGAACTCGGTATTAAAAGCTGAGAACTGAGCCTGTCCTTGATATTTCCCTTGGCAGTTTACCACTGTCCACTATTTGGTGACCATCTAAGGAATATAGTTGCAGGTGGCTAAGCACCAACATTGTTGACTAAACTTTGTAACGGACAATTTTACGATGTTCTATGGAACCGCCACGGACATTGGAGTCCAGGTACAGACACTTTGCCACTCCCTGCTGACAAATGAACTACAAGAATCAGCAATTAATAGCTGGACAAAATCTCCATCTTGCTCCTGTTTCCCATTCCCCTATTATTGCCTGATATTTACAGTTCGCCTGTCAGTGAATAGACCCACCTGTACGAAACTCCATCGATTATCATTCCTTCATATTACATCCATAATACTGTAATTCTACATGAGCAAAAATCTTTTACAATATAAACATTATAAAATATACAAAATTATATCAGTATTTAACCCCTTAGTGACAAGACATTTTCACCTTGACTTTCCCTTGGTGACAATGGCTGTTTTGACATTTCTAGGGTGTTTGTGTTTAGCTGTAATTTTTATCTTTCTCACATACAGTACCCACACAAATTATATGTTGTTTTTATCGTCATAAGAAGGGCTTTCATTAGATACCATTATGTTCATCATATCTTATAATTTACTACAAAAAAAATCATAAAATATGATGAAAAAATTTAAAAAACCCACTTTTTCTAACTTTGACCTAAAATATGATTTACACAAATAAAATCATTAAAAAAGACCCCGTCTAAATAGTTTCTAAATGTTGTCCCGAGTTCAAAAATATGCATCTTTCCATATTTTTCGGCATTTTTTTGAGAGTTATGGGGCAAAAACCAAAAATAGTGTTTTTTGTTTTTTTCCTATATTGACCTTTTGACCCCAACCCGAACCCAAAATGTAACCCTAACACTAAATTTAATCCCAACTCTAATCCTTATTAAATCCCTTAATATTTTTTAATTTTAATTTAATTTTAACCCTATCCCTTATGCTAAAAATTATTTAATTTTAACCCTATAGGCTAATATAGCTATATAACCTGTTTTTAATTAATTAAATATGTATTTTAAATATTTTCCATTGCAATGCTACTTAACTACCACTAGGGGCAGTCAAGTAGCATATTCAGAGCGACGGAAGTGAAGTTACTTTCACTTCCGAAGCTCAGACCGCAGAGGGCTTAGCCATATTGACGGAGCAGCATGCTCCGTCAATATGGCTCCCCACGATCGCTCCGTGGGGCGATCGTGGGTGCTCCAAAACAGAAATTTCAGTGCTGGCTATTGCCTCGACATCAAGGCAATAGACCAGCACCGTTAAAGCGGTTTTCGTGATCGTTGATCGCGAAAACCGCTTGATTCACCGCAGGACGTGCCAGGCACGTCCTTTGCCGTTAAGGGAGTTTCTCCCAGGACGTGCCTGGCACGTCCTTTGTCGCAAAGGTGTTAACACAACAAAATTCCACAAACAAGAGGGTCTTCTGACAATTTAGTTAAACTCAACGACACAGGAAATAAATCAATAGATATGTAATTCATTAGACGTTATTTCTTGCATTCTTTGGTTAAATTAATTTATATTAAACTTGGATATGTGATTATCATAGATATCCTGGACTGCTTTAAGCACAAGTGGGCCCAGGGCAGAGATTTCCAGTGCGTCCCCTTCAGTAGTGGGTTTCTTCTACTCTCGTTCAAACCCATATTTAGCAATATATTGGTGAGTCATACAATTAACTGTTGATACAAGAAAAACAAATGATTATATTTCTTCATATTACCTCTATACACAATTCTCCTCTAATAGGAGGACATCCCTGGGCATTCTACTTTATGTCAGGGTAATGCCTATTAAGCATTTGTGCACCGTACCTTTGCCAAAGCTTCTTTCATCAATCGTACTTACCCAGCCTTTGTTGCTGTCCACTTCCCTTTTTCTATTGGAACTTGTCATGCCCCCCCCCCCCCCCCATATGATGGAGGTCCCTGGGCCCACATTTCTCACTAGAAAAGTTGTTCCCGGTACGTATGGTTTGTCAAAATTGGTCTTTCCCTTTGTATCATCCTCGTCACCGAACATAATAATTCATGGTGGTACCCAAAGTCAATTGTTTTTTGGTCAAAGCTCGTACGAGCAAAATGCTTCACAGCTTATTGTAACCCATGGCTCACTAAGGCTAAGAATTCCAACTTACAGCTCAGCCAGATGCTTTCCAGACAAGTGCAAGTTCCAAAACTTCTGTTGCACTTCTCCCAATGTCTAGATGCTATTGTTAAGTACTTGAATATCTTGTGTCTTTAGTAACAGTATTAAGTTATGTGAGAAATACCAAAAGATGTAAAAAAAAAAAAGTAACCGAGACTGCTAGAGCAATGGAAATTGTTAATATTGGCAATTTTTACGTGATTTACAAGAAAAAGGTTGAACAAATCGGAATGCATGGAGTGAGAGGTGTTAAGCCAGGAAGACGTCTATGACAATGGAAAACTCCATCTATTGAAAATAATGCTGTTCAGACTTACAAATGTATCCAAATGCGTTAGTCATCTACTTTGCTCAGTCCCTCCCCCCCCCCCCCCAAAAAAAAATCAGTTTTAATCCATTTAACATGTTAACATTACAGTAAAATACTTTATACGGTGTCCAGGATCTAGGATTAAGGCTGACCCAAAAGTACTCCGAATATGTCTAGAATGTGAAAATAAACATTTATATATTCAAGTATTTTTTTTCTTCTGGTGAGAACTGAAGTGTAGCTGGAGTTGTGCATTATATAATGAGTTTCAAACACCCCATTTCTGGCAAAGAACGCTATGTATTCTCTCAGTTGTGTAATATATATACTGAACGGCTCCTTTCAGTCTGCGATGTTAAATATTGCTCTGTTTTATGATAGGCGCAAACATGTCTTGGGTGCAGTAGTCATTTTGGAAAACATTTTAGTTGCGTTGGATAAGATAAAAAACGTAGGGGTGAAATAAAATGTGTTTTGAGTATATGATGAAAAATGGCAACCCTTGCATCCACTGTACTTAAAAGTGATGTATGGAGAAAGGGTGGAAGGACTGAGTCAACTCTGCTCCGATTGAACCCACGACACTTAGAAATGGACAGTCTCTAATTGATGCTTTAGCCCACTTCGCTATTTTACTTCTTCTGTCTTTGCAGTGATATAATAACAAAATAAACTAGAACTGCAGATTAAAGGACAACTTTACCAAAAAAATTACATATGTTTAAAATAGAGATTGTGTCAGGTGTAGATGATTTGTAAAGAAATTCTTTACTGAAAGAATACAAATTAATTGTCTTATTGAGCCTTCTTTAGTATAGTACTATGTGAGGTAAAGATGGCTCAATAAGGTACTTTATTTGTATTCTTTCAATAAAGCCTTTATAGATAAAATGCCTAAACTTGATGCCATCTTTCAGTGGAACATGACTTCATTTTTTGCTACAGTTGTCCTTTAAGTCTTGCAGTTGATGATACTATAATAATCTTATTTTTCTGTATTTGTCCCACAAAATAAGCTAAAAAATGACAGATTCAACCTTTTTTAAAACCCGGGGTTTGGGGAAGTTAATCCAGGTGGATGACTGTGCCTTGTATACCTTCCAATACGTGCTGTTAGGTTACCCAGCACTTGGATAACAAGAGATATTTTATTGGTATCGACTCACCTTCCTTGTTCTGTGAAGAGCAATGTTATGCTTGTTTGGGTTTGTTGTGGCTCTTTTGTATTGGTTAATTTTAAAGGATCCCATACCTATTGGTTCCTGACACGGTCCAGATTGAAAAGATAATAGATATAGCCAGAATTTAGTTAGTGCAGTAACTGTGCCCCCCGACGGTGTTGTGTCATATCTGGTACGAACACATGCAAGACATGCATTTGACTTCCAGAAGGAAACGAAAAAAGGAACACAACAAGGAGGGGATGGCTCCTTTCAAGAGTATTAAAGGGGCTCCCTGGACTCTTTTTATAGTTCTAAATTTTTTAAGGGGGTACCTTTTAGGGGAGGGTTTTCTTTAAAAAAAAAATCTGTGACTCTAATATCTCTAATATCTGCTCCCACTAATAGTCTCAGTCTGAGACAATGGCAGAGGCTTATGACATCACATCAACGTGTTACATGACTTCTTCCAGTGCCACCATTGCTATCTGCCACCAGTTTGCGATTCCGGGTAAAGTACTTTTTCTACCTTATTTCATTTTTTGGTTTAATGAATCAATTAATGAATCAAAAAATGATTCTAAAAAGTGGTGATGTAAGTCAGTGCTTACCAGAGAAAACCTACGCACTCATTAGTTGGTCACATGCTAAAAATTAAGCAGGAAGAACTCATCAACGGCACAAATCTTCAGCTTAAAAACTAAACATTATTGCATCATATAAAATGATCAAAGATCCATAGCAAAAGGACAAGTGGAGCAAGCCTTCCAAGATCTGCCTGACGCGTTTCGCGCTTGTCAGCATGTTTTATGAAGATACTGGAGGGTGGCGGATTTGACCTTGTATTGGAGGCTTTTTATGTACTTATGACTCATTTTCTCTAGACACCGATGAGTGTGGCATTACCGATAGATGGACGAGCACAATCCTTTTCCAAGGCTATGCGGGGAACTGATATTTTGTTTGTTCGATAGAATGTTTCACATCCCGGATTACCTGGCAATGAATCAGCCATCTGTGCAGGGTCGCTGGGGCCTCCCAAAATTCTCAGCTCCAAGCTAAACGTTCAGAGAATAAAGGCAAAAGTTCATTCTATTCTCGCTCCATATATCTGTCCCTGACTCTCTCTCCCAAGCTCTCTATTTAAATCTCTCTCGCAAAGTCTATTGTGAGAATTGTTGCTCTGTATAAAATAAATCACCTAATTTCCTAAACTGTAGCACATTTTAGTAGTCTTAGATTCTTTTGTAAAAAAAAAAAAAAATTATAATATAGACTGATATTTAAAGGACAACTACGCTTTTTTTGTAACCCTTGCCTTTCTTGTGGGGGACACAAACACCGCAGAAATGTTAAGGCAGCCATTGTCACCAAGGGTTCTAAAATGTCAAAAGTAAACAGAATTCCGAAGACACCCAGATTCCAGACTGGTATTTGAAACGCGTTAAACGTTTGCCTACAAATGGTCACTAGCCGCTATGCTATAATTTATAATTCTCGAACGCTGTGGATGTTTCTGTACCCGTATGTCTATATTGTCCGACTATTTGAATGATTTTATCAAGTGCATTCTTAATTCTGTCATTTACTTATGTGTTGGGATGTGGAGATGTTCCTCCATCTATTTAATACTTTTTTTTTTGGGGGGGGGGGGGGGGTTTCCTGGATAAAATATCTTGTGTGTCTTCTATTTTAAAAAAAAAACACTGAGTTGGGCTAATTTTGTTAATTAACATACACTGGTCACATTGCCAATGACATTGCCAATGACAAACAATTGACTAAGGAGTATTCCGTTGGTATAGATACATCCACATCTATTACTACAACCAATACTACTTCCCTAGAGAGTCTATTCTACATGTTATCCCTCCTTTATATAGTTTATTTTGTTGCCTAATGTTCTATGATATCTATATTGTGTCATCTGGATCTCAGGTAGTTTCCTGGAAGAAGGTTCTTTCTTTTGACCCGAAATAAATTGAAAAGCAGTTAAATCATTTCTCAGGCAAACAAAAATCTATCATTAGAACAAGCCTCCTTTTTTTTAATTAAAGCTGGAGTTTTCCTGCCCAACCGTTACCTATGTGTAGATCCTTTTAAGTTTGCAATAACCTTTCTAGGAACTTGTGCAGAACAATATAAACCAATTAAGCCCATAAAGGGTGGGGCACTTTAGCCAAATGTCACAAATCTCCGAAACGCGACCACTTGATATTCCTGAATATGGGCCCAGAACATTCAGAAAATGAAGAATCAGGGGTGTATGGATAGGAACATTTTTGCCATGAAAAAAAACCAATAGATTTATGGCTAACCAGTACGATTGCCGCCACATATTGAGTTCACCCTTGTAATACACATTAAAGTCAAATTTGAGTCAAGTCCAAGTGAAAAAAAGTTAATTAAATAAGTTAAAATATTGTAAGAGCAAGATATATCAACACAAATCTTGATCTATTCAGCGGTGGACTGAGACTGCACACAGGGCACTAGATATGAATATCTGTGAGGCCACCAATTGAACTTGGTTGTCCAGTGATGGAGTCCAAAGTGCATATCCATTTGTACTGTGACACAGATCTTTCTTAACTCCTCCTAATTCCAGTCAATGATGTCATATCCCAACATGTACTATCTGTAGTAAGGCTTGCTGGAGATTTAACCAAGAACACAAGTAGATGCAACTGGACTGTATCTTAATACAATTAAGAATTAGAAAACGTTGGTGTGGCAGTGGTTTTTAGAGTGGATGAGTACCTTAGGAACCGCGGGGAAGATCACACGTACCTGTCCAATAGTTACATCACTGGCTAAAAAAGGTTCAGAATCAAAATCAAAGACTAATAAACAGGATACATGGGATTTTTTTTTTATACTTCTTTGTTTACTACATAATAACTAGTTTTTATATAGTGTTTTTATTCTCCAATCTGACCACATAGTGCTATAGCCCACACTCTCAGACTAAACCAAATCAGGAACTGTTAATAGGCATGGTCATTGCCTAGCTTGATGGCATTCATCTCATCAACCTCAGAAGAATACAAGGCTGAGCTGACCTTGCTGGAATTAGGCTTGAAGTCGAATCAAAATTTTACTGTAGGGTACCAAAGTATGTATCTCATCAGGTCGATATGATGTATCTTATCAAATTACAAATATGGCCTGCTGCATGTTGTATAGAGGAAAACTGCTATTCTTTGTGTCTTTATTATGAAGTTTTACAGATTTATGAGGTCAAAATTCATCAGAGAATAGACAGGAAAAGTGGATTACACATTAGAGCTGTAATGGACCAAGCACACTCAGATTAGGAGGGATCCTGTAAAAGAAAAGGAGGGGGGGGAGGGGGGAACAGCTATTCCTTCTGCTTACCAAAAAAAAAATCTTTAAAGTGATTCCACAAATTGTAGTTTATAATGTTTAAAGCAAAATTATTTATTGATCTGAAATTCCAAGGTATTACAAGAAGGGAAAGAGAGAAAAAAAAAAAGTTTCTCTCTTTTTTTTTTTTTTTTGTCGTAGATTTATTTCCAACAAAAGATTTCCTTTGGCTTCCAGTAAACATTTCTTGGAACAGTTGAACACAGCCAATTAAAACTTCAATATAAGCAACGCTCTAATACGAAAAGGGAGAAACCCAGCGATTTCTTGTTTATTAAAAGCATAACATACATGTGTAAACAAAGACAACGTACATATCAGTGTCAAAGGAGTTAAAGAGAAACCCACATTCCTGTTGATTTTTTTTTTATTTTTTAAGGCGTTGTTATTCATTGCAAAAACAAACATTTCTAGATTAAGTGCTGGGCACTCCTATTACAAATGATAGTGTACTCTGGATTTCTCATTATGAAATCCGTTCCAAGTACATGATATTGCCAGAGATGGTTTAACTATTCGTGGTGTTAAACTGACCTGGTTGCGCAGGGACAGGATCGGGGCTCTTGGTTTTGCAGTTTTACTTTAAGAAAAAGTTAAGAATTTTTGATGGGTTCACCTTAATTGAGGAGATCCTTAACAACTAAGAATGCGACTCGCAGACCAGGATGCAAGTACAGTATACACGCAGCCCCCGCCCCAAAAAAATCCCCGGCATTGGCGGCCTACATCAATGTTTTAACAAGGAAGAATATATATTTCATTCCAAATCTTAGGCTTAAGGGCCAGGACTTGTTAAAATCCCCTGGAGACTTTCACATTGGCTGAATGGGAAAGGGATGTACAAAATAATTAAGGGTCACATAGGGGCCTTCAGGTGGAGGATGTTCTTACAAACACTACCTTTCAAAAGTTGTTTTTTTTTAAAGAAAAGCACATTGTGTCCATTAAAATAACATCCAGTGGATCAGAAATACAGTGTAGACAATATTAATGCGGTAAATGTCTATTGTATCTGGAAACGGTTTATTTATATATCTATATCAGGGGTCCTCAAACTTTTTAAACAGGGGGCCAGTTCACTGTCCCTCAGACCGTTGGAGGGCCGGACTATAGTAAAAACAAAAACTATGAACAAATTCCTATGCACACTGCATATATCTTATTTTGAAGTGAAGAAACAAAACAGGAACAAATACAATATTTAAAATGAAGTAAAGTTAAATCAACAAACTTACCAGTATTTCAATGGGAATATTGTGCCAGTCAGAGCCCAGTAATATTGTGCCAGTCAGAGCCCAGTAATATTGTGCCAGTCAGATGCCCAGTAATATTATGCCATTCAGATGCCCAGGAATATTATGCCATTCAGATGCCCAGGAATATTATGCCAGTCAGAGCCCAGGAATATTATGCCAGTCAGATGCCCAGGAATAGTGTGCCAGTCAGATGCTCAGGAATAGTGTGCCAGTCAGATGCCCAGGAATAGTGTGCCAGTCAGATACCCAGGAATATTATGCCAGTCAGAGCCCAAGAATATTATGCCAGTCAGATGCCCAGGAATAGTATGCCAGTCAGATGCCCAGGAATATTTTGCCAGTCATTGCAGTGCTCGTTATACCTCCGTCCTCCCCCGCTTCCCCATCACTTACCTCCAGCTGCTGTGTCCCCGGCAGGACGTCTTGCGCAGTATTCTCCCTCCTGGGAAACACAGTTACCGGATCCGGATGTGACGTTCCGCGGTGATTTTTTTTTTTTTTTTTACTACAGCTGCATCCGCTGCGGCTGCAAGAAAGAAAAAAAAAAGGTAACAGCGGGGTGCGGGGGGCCGGATAAATGTGCTCGGTGGGCCGCATGTGGCCCGCGGGCCGTAGTTTGAGGACCCCTGATCTATATGATACGCTGATGCTTAATGGTATGTATTAAGGCATTTTGGCCTGTAAATGTGGGAGGGGCGTATGACTCACCTTCTCCCTACTTAAGGGACACCCCTTACCTGGCTCCATAACGTTCGAGGTCAGCGCTGCAAGAGAATCCACTTCCGGTTCACGTACGGCGCCATCTTGCTTTTCAAAAAACCCGCGCTTTCGTTTGGTGTAGCTGTGTCCAGGAGCCCTTACAGGTTTTCCGCCCGTCCAGCCACGCACATTACCTGTTTTTCGCCGCAGATTAAGTCCACAGGACTTCAAAATCGTAAGTCCGTTGCCTGGATCATTTCCCACGGTGTCGCGATTTTTAAACGGCCTTACTTTACGGCCGCACGCTTTACGGCCCAGTCACAGGCATATTAACCCTTTTGCTTCCGGCAATGATCGCGGTATACTCTATGTACTGACTGACGTTTCGGTTGTCTTGTATTAAGCAGACTCATTTTCGTTTTTCTGCAATATCAGTATCTGTAGTTGTTGTTCATGTCACTATTGGTATTTATTTTATGCAAATTGCGGAATCCTTGCATATGACTGTAGCCCCCCTATTAAATACTTATTTAGGTCATGGTTCAATTTTTAGCAGATATTGCTTTATTAGCGATATTGGAATTCTTCATGTTTATATATATATGGAGTTATGCTTGAACAAGCTTTACATTATTTGTAGATATCTCACGTAGTGCCTGTGTTATAACTTATGTTTAATTCATTTAGAATTACGTTTCTATCACACCATGTACACACGTTTCTTACATGGCACGTATAAATTCTGACTTTTTCTTTGTGTACTCAAACGACATACCAAGTACACGAGAACATGGTCTCAAATCTCACAAACTTTCTGGTTGAATCACACGTCTTGATTCAACCACTCATACGTCACGTAGAGACTTATCATATACACCCCTAAAACCTGGTTACCAGGGCCATACCACTTAACATGGCCAGTCGCGTCACTACCATTCATTAAACAATTTTCCCCTCCATATGTACCGCTAGATACTCATCACAGCTAGCTAGTCTAAATTGGTATCATAGGATCCAATTCTCACACTATCATTTCTGGTTTTCTATCCCTTTAGGTCTTTCCAGGTTTTCTATTCATCCCGCTTATCTATCTCATACATACTACCAGGTACGTTAAGCCTGCTCACGCCATATGTCACATACGGTTCCATCTCTACTTAGGACATAGAGTACTGGCAATTCTAGGGCTTATAGGCCCACATAGGTATTTCCCCTCTAGGCATTCTGCCTATCGTTTAGTGGTCCGCGAGGCCAACACCCCACCTCAACGTTTTGGAGGTAATGCCCCCCGGGCCACACGTGAGTTAGCCGCGTCGCAAATTATAGAGAGGGCCTCACCTGTCACTCCCTTCCCCTGTTTTCTTTTATTGTCACCGAGAGGCCAACGAACTCATGCCACTACGTCGGGTGGCCTCAATAACCCCTCGCGCCAACGCATAGATAGAGTCTCTCATAGCCACTTGGCAACTAGCAGGGCCTCACCTGTCACCAAAGAACAAGATTAATTCTTCGCCTCATCCGGCATAATTAGCCTGCCAGTACATCCCCTGGGGTTTTTTCATGCTAACCATATATTTTGTCATCTAGTATGTCTCAAGAAGGGGTAGAGGATTTCTCCCTCCCGAGTACTCCGGCTAGAGCAAACACCCCATCACAGGTGGAAGATACGGCTAGTCCAGCATCTTTCAGGTCATGGACTATCCCTCGCATCACTAGCGAACTCAGGAGACGACAAATCCCTTTTCCAGCATCGGCAAGGAAAGCGGAACTTTACAAGTTACTGCACACCTCAACCGATAACAGGGACGCTGGGGAAGGGTCTAGCCAGTCTAACCCAGGAGACATACATGGCATGCTCACGTCCCTCATGGCATCCATGAGCAAGGTCAATTCTAGGCTGGAGAAACTTGAATCGGTCACTACAGCCCTCACTTTGGCTGGACCGGCCACGGCAATCCCTCCAGCAGTGGTGGAGTTGCAATCAGTTTCTCCAGCCATCACCTCGGATGACCAAGAGGTTTACCCTGCCCACATGATACCTGAGCACCTCAAAAAAGATATCCTAGAAGGTAAAGATGTCAATCTGGCCTCACTACTAATTGCCTCCCAGGATATAGTGGAACATAAGACGTACGCTTATGACGATATTTCTGTGGTGGTCAAATCTAGGGATGCACGATTAAATAGGAAGCTAACTATTCCAGAATTTGTATTAGCTTTTGGCATTTATCGTGGTGTGATCTGTACGGTATATCGCCACAGACGTGAGGAGTTTGACTTATATATGCACAGGCTGGTGGACCTGGGCAACAAATATGGTGGGTCAGCTTTCTATGACTACCATAGACCCTTTTCTGCCAAAGTGTCTGGCGCCTTCTCACAGTACGGGACAAGGTCCAACTAGAGCAAGATTGATACGATCATTTTCTGCAGGCACTTTGCAGGTCTAAGAGCACCGGCCTGTGCATACTGCTACTCCGTGGCTCATACTGCTAATTTTTGTCCTACCACTGCGAACGAACCTACTACCTCGCAGGGCACTAGTTCCACTGTTTCGGCAGAGAGAACACCCAAAGACAAATTGGGTCGACCTATCAAGTTTTTGGGGAAATCCCAAATATGTAATAATTTCAATGTCGGTGCATGTAATTACAGTGGATGTCGGTTATTGCATATATGTTCAAAACTATGTACCCTAAGCAATACTTAACGGAGATAAATATTTCTGTACTCACGGCATTACTGTCACAACATCCATCTAGACATTTGGTAGACTTCATCATCACTGGTCTATCACAAGGATTCCATACTGGTCTCATACACATGCCTTCAGGGATCCTTGAATGTCCTAATTTACAATCTGCACAACAAAACCCTACAGCGATTAGTACACTCATAGCCAAAGAAGTGGCAGAGGGCTTCCTATTGGGTCCCTTTCAGTCCCCTCCATTTTCCACATGGCAGACAAATCCCATCAGTATTGTCACGGGGAGATCTTCCCTCAAACAAAGACTTATCATCGATCTGTCGGCACCTCACACCTCTGCCACACCTAGTCTGAACTCCCTTATCCCCTCTGAGGAATTTTTTCACTCCAATACTCCACCATAGATCACGCCATTACGGCTATCATGCAGGCAGGGGTCGGTGCATGGCTCAGCAAGACCGACATAACAAATGCCTTCAAATTATTGCCTATCCACCCTACACTATGGCACCTGCATGGCATTAAGTGGGCCAGGCACTACTACTTTTTCTCACGCTTAACGTTTGGTTCAAAAAGTAGTCCGGCCATTTTCGACTTATTTGCCGAAACACTATGCTGGTTATTATTAAATGTAGCCAGATGCCCTACAGTTATACATTAACTGGATGATTTCTTACTGATCGAAAAGAATAACTCCCCTCCCAGTAGCCTCATAGACACCATCAGTCTTTTTAAACAAGTGGGCGTTCCAGTCTCCCCCACCAAAACTGAAGGACCAGATACAATCATCACCTTTCTGGGAATCATGCTAGACTCAGCCACCATGCAAGCCAGCCTGCCACGCACCAAGATAGAGAACATTCTTACCAACATTAACCTCTACATACACCTCGGTACTTGCAACCGCAAAGAATTGCAGTCTCTACTTGGGTCACTGAATTTTGCCATGCGCATTATACCTCAAGGCCGGGCTTTCATCTCACGGCTACTATACATGTTCCCACTGTTTAGACATGATGCACACAGGTTGCCCCTGGATACCCAGGCCACGGCAGACCTACTTATGTGGAGAAACTTTTTAACCACCTGGAATGGGAAAAGCATGTTCCTCCCTACATTATCTGACTCCTCACCTACCATCTGGTCAGACGCGGCGTCTACCACAGGTTTTGCAGCAATTTACGGGAATGAATGGCTTTGGGGTAGCTGGCCTCCAGAGGTTCAGGACCTGGAGGGTTTTTCCACTACCTCAGCTCTATTTGAGATATATCCCATTGTGGCAGCTGCCGTGACATGGGGAAATCTATGGGCAGGTTCGTCAGTACGTTGCTACTCAGACAACCAAGCAACCTGCCACATCATAAACAAAGGCCGATCCAAGTCACTGACCATTATGAGGTTCTTGAGGAAACTCACCTGGCTGGCTGCGTGTCATAATTTCTTCTTGTTTTGTGTTCATGTCCCAGGTGTATGTAACACGGCTGCTGACAATTTATCTCGTTTCAATTTACAGGCTTTTCAGCAAATACTTCCGTCAGCCGCACGCACAGCCACGACCACTCCACCTTTCCACCAGCTAGTAATGGACTAGACGCTATCATGCAATATAGCAGGACATTGTCACAATTAGCACTGTCCGCCAATACCCGGAGAACCTATGACAGGGCTTTCCTTCTATTTAAAAGATTCTTGTCAGTACACGACATCACACAACCTTTCATCATGACATCCTTGTTGGGTTTTGCTTCTTTTTGCCACCTCAAACTCAAATTATCATACAACACAATCAAGCTATATCTGACAGGCGTACAACATCACATGCTAACATTACAACCAAACAACACAAGTTTCATGTCCTCCTACCAGATCAAGAACATCCTTAGGGGTATTCAGAGATCTGAACCCCCACGTACTGCGCAAAGGCTACCCATAGACTTCAATATTTTCAAAGATTTATCCAGCCTACTAGATTTAAAACCCTTTGCCAACAACACAAACCTTGTTATAAAAACCGCCATAGACGTGGCTTTTTATGGGTTTTTGAGACCAAGAGAATTTACCGCCATCAACACAACCCAATCCACTCACATTCTGCTTCACTCACACTTAACAAAACACATGGATTACTATATCTTGGCTCTGCATCACTCCAAAACCAATCAACACGCACCTCCGGTAGAGGTTAGATACTATCCTACCCACAACGAGTGGTGCCCCGTCACATTACTGGACACATATACCCAGCATTTCAAAGCATCACCATCTCAACCACTTTTCTGTCTACAAGTTTCGGTACTCACTACCACCACATTCATGACCCACGTCAGGTCTCTACTTACACAACTAGGCCTAAAATCAGCTAACTCCACAGCGTCCAGTGCAAACATTCCAGTTCATGTTATCAAGTCACTAGGGCGCTGGAAGTCTTCTGCATACTCTAGATACATACCTAACTCGGTACAAGAAGTTAGAAATGCCTTTCAAGACATGTCTGGTTAAAGTATGTATTCTGCTCGTTTCGTAATAAATTTGATTTTCTACTTTTGCCCTCTTTATTTACAGGCCTACCTCATCGTCGGTTCCGGCACACCACAACCGACTAGCTCTTTTAATACCATCTCACACTTATCAGTGTTTGTATCTTCTGTACTATCATGAGCCCTTAACACAAGTATTAAGGCCTTTTGGACTGTAATTGTGGGAGGGGCGTATGACTCACCTTCTCCCTACTTAAGGGACACCCCTTACCTGGCTCCATACCGTTCGAGGTCAGCGCTGCATCACCCTCCCACCCACTCCTCATTATTAACTCCTTTTCTCTTACATTTCTCTTGGTGGGCCCTCTTTATTTACAGGCCTACCTCATCGTCGGTTCCGGCACACCACAACCGACTTGCTCTTTTAATACCATCCCACACTTATCAGTGTTTGTATCTTCTGTACTATCATGAGCCCTTCACACAAATATATATATATATATATATATATATATATATATATATATATATTTATATCCCATATGGCCATGTTTATTAGTATATATATATATATATATATATATATATATATATATATATATATATATACTATACGGCTGATGTTTAATGGTTTATTTATATAGCTATACAATTTGGCTCATGTTTAATGGTATATATATAATACTACCTATGTACACTGTAAACACAGTGTATAGCCAGTATTTACAACAAGAATTGATGGGACAGGACTCCCAAAAATAGTCCTGGAAACTACAGTATATATATGTAAAATCAATATTGCTAGCGATCCACAAACTATAGCTTGAAAGGACAACTGTGGTAAAAAAAAAAACTTAACTAGTATGGTTAGAAAGAGGAGACTTTACTTAGCACAGTCATAATGTAAGTCTGTAATGCATACATATAGATGAGAGCATTTACCCTGACCTGGGAGCTGTCATTTTGTGTGTATTCCTGGTCGGGTCCGACTGAAGATATGATGGGAGAAATGGCAGCCGTGCGTCATCTAACTAATTGACTGGCTCCAAAAATAAATGGCCCCCACACGTGCGTGAACCGACAGGCACTAGCAGAGAAACGCGTCAGATCCAACAAAGCATGCAACTAAAATGACAGCGCTCAGAACATCGCTCTCAAAGAGGTGTTATCTATATGTATGCATTACAGACTTACATTATGACTGTGCAAAGTAAAGTATCCTCTTACGCCAGTTGGTGCGAAACGCGTCAAGCGTGTGTCATTTCTGTTTTGTACCTGTCTCCCTGCTCGATGGTTTAATTTTCTTTTTTTGATTTAATAAAGTTACTTTTTACAAACCAACTATGGATTGATGCTGTCTACCTTCCGGATGATTTCAGCTGTCACTACCTCTGTTTGTTCCGGATTTTGTATCTTTATTAGCAATATAGTTTTATGCAGAATTGTAGATTTTTGTTTTCCAAGTTTTCCAAGGTAAGCTAGGGCTCGGCCAAGTATGATAATGGCAAAAATTGTATATGCCAGCTCTAGAACTAAAACTATATTATTAATAAACAAACACACACACGCACAAACACACATGTAGATTTATTATCAACATATGCCATCAATATTTTAGATGTAGTCCAATGCTATTTATCAATTATTTCTTATTAAACACTTAGAAACATAGAATGCGTCGGCAAATAAGAACCATTCGGCCCATCTAGTCTGCCCAATTTTCTGAATATTTTTATAAGTCCTTGGCCTTATATTATATCTAGGATAGCTTTATCCCATGCATGCTTAAACTCCTTCACTGGTTTTACCTCTACCACTTCTGCTGGAACGCTATTCCATACATCCACTACACCTCTCAGTAAAGTAATACTTCCTGATATTAATCTTAAAACCTCTTGTCCTCCAGTTTAAGACTATGTCCTCTTTTTGTGGTAGTTTTTCGTCTTTTAAATACACACTCTTCCTTTACACATGCTACTGTATTATAAATAATAAACATCAATATTTGTATCAATATATGCACTATGCCTTTGTTCTAATGCACTATAGGTACCTAAAATATTTAATTAACATAGTCGACAAAAATGACAAAAACTAATTTGTAGCGTACGTGTATATTTATTTCTGTCATAAATTCTAAGTCACTGCCTATTTTACAATTTCTACGACCTCAGCAATTGTGTTCCCAAAGAACGATTTTTTTTTCCAGCATGTTTTGAAAGCGTAAGCTTCTACAGCTATATAAATTTAAACAGTGTGTTTGGTGTGTGCTGTTACATATCAGATCCCAAGTGGGCCGTTAACGTGAAGCCAGAAGGGTTCAGAAGCCAAATAAATAACTTCAAAATCATAGTTTCAACTCTTATATGGTAATGAACATATCAAACATGACTTACCTTGGGTACAGTATCAGTTTGATTTGGACCACAATAGGTTTGAGAAACAATGGTTAATTGAGAACAGTGGAACCATTTAGATACATGGTCTTCCTGCCAAGTCTTTGTTCGTAGGCAGATGCCAGATATATCTCCTAATACTTCATCATCCAGTTGTTTCGCTAATATGGAGTCATTGCCTCTTACGCATACAGCATCACCCATCTGGATTATAAGATACAGGAAATTGTGACTGTCAATAGTGATAGTCTAACTTATGGCTTTTTTTATGTAGCCATTTTAACACCACTGACCCGGTAAGTACAACCATCTGTTGGGGCCTTGAACTCAGAGAAACTTGACTTATGTAGAGTACAAATTAGAAATGCTTGATATGCTATTAATCAACTGCGTGGGGGTGGGGGGAGGTGATGGTGGGGAATAAAATATTCTCTATTTCGACTTGGCTGCTCCCAAGTGACATGCGATGTAAGCATTACATTTAATACATTAACTATTTGTTCCATAGAAATTTTCCTTTTTTTCAAATTTTATTTTTAAGACAATAGGGAGTTGGTTTTGGTCATTTAATATAATGAAAATGTGGAACTGGTCTCTGAGGCCTGTGTTTCAAGGCCGGGAACTGGTCACTGTAAAGTTTTGCCTTTGTGTTGGAGATTACTGAATTTACAAAGTTCACCTTCAAACTGATGCCAATACAAGTTCTGATTCTCCCCTTTACGAGTTTGTGATATTTGTACAGAGTTTGTGGTCCCTTCAGCTAGCCTGCTTCCCCAAGCAAAAGGGTCTAGATCCTATTATAACAATAACTCACTAATAATAATAATCACCTAATTCAATATTTGTAACACATGGGTTCCAGGTGGTAAGGGACCCAGTGCGCACGAGATCAGGATCTACGTTGCAGGGTGGAGACACAGGACCTGGTGCTGGGTAACTGAAATCCCTTGAAGGTTTGGGACCCCAAGTTTATGCAGCCACATCTCAGGCCCTGTGAAGCAGCTGCTGTATCAAGATTACAGGACAAGGATGAAATGAAGAAGTGACAGCCAACCAAAAAGGGGAGATTAGAACAGAAATACAGAGTGCAGGGCTACAGGACAGAGGCAAGACATAAGCAAGAAAGAAGAAACCAAAATAAGGATAAACAATATAAGGCACAGGTTTTAAGGAACACAAGAGACACATACAAAGGAAGAAACATAAATACAGGAACTAGCCTAACACTAAAGATGGTAATAGTGAGTTTTTGGTTCACCAATTGGCCAATTAGATGTTAGCTTGCCAACCACGTCAAGGTACCCCACATTAGGCAAGTCCCTAACTAAGACATAAAATAAGCAAAATAATAAATAATATAATTTAAAAGACATGTAATTGACACTTAAAACCAGATGGATCAGAGCAGAGAACAGAGAAAACATAGAAACTGGGTAAAAGAGCGAGGAATAACTTAGACAGCGAACATGGCTAGAGACTGAGACTGAACAGGGCTGGAAACTGACAAAGGATAAAATTTAAAGGTACAGAGGACATCCCACTTAAGGGTCTCTAGGACAGGACATCCCACTTAAGGGACTCTAGGAGGTGCCAGTCTATGGCTAGGCTTGGACAGGTACTGGACTAGCTATTGGTGCCAGTCGAAGGTTAGACTTGGCAGGTACCGGACTATTGCTAGGTTTTGGTAGGTGCCACTCTATAGCCATACTAGGCAGGTGCCCCTAAGGACAGGGACTTGGGAAATGTGGCCTGGAACTAGGATATGCCACCATGTGGCCAGAACTGTGATATGCCACCATATGGCCGGGACTGGGATATGCCACCATGTGGGAATAGGAAATATAGAACGCACAAGGATAAGAGAAGAACAAAGAACCCAGGAACAAGAATAACAAAGAAGCAGGGAGGAAACTTAAAAGCCTGGATATAGTTTGGATAAGCCTGAATGTGGGTTGACTCATGACAATATTATTATTAGTAACATATATTAGTAATGGATATAATCAAAATTAACAATATTTTTAAAAAAGCAGGTAGGCAAAGTACAGGGCAAGGTCTGTCCAAAGAACATCATTAAATTGTCTATCACAATGTCCAGTAAGTCTACACCATGAACAATGTCTAAACCTGCTTGTGTCCTCCAACAATATGGAAGTACTCACATGGGTCTATTCTGTAGAGGTCAGCCTTTGGAGGTCGACTTTAATTTTGAGACCAAATTCAGCACCCGAGTTCGACTTAGAAAAAAAAACTCGGGTTTGAATCTTCCCCATTGAAAGTAATGGGAGGCGAAATGATCAAAGATATTTTTCAGACTAAGTCAAACTTGGGGTGCCAAATTTGATTTAGACCCAAATTGAAAGTCAGCTTCCAAAGGCGACCTCGGGATATTCTCAAACTTTAGTACATTTACGCAAGTGAATGACTCAAGGGCAATGTGGGCACATTTTTAGGATACTCGGTATTTGCAAGACAGTCACTAGCTTATGACAGTACTACCAGGGTTATTATTGCCACCCAACCCTTGATATTTACCAAGCACTGAAGCAAACTCAGGTGAAGCAAATTAATCAGGCCCAGACAAATGAGTTGCAAACGAGGAGGTGAAAGCTTTTCTTTCATCAAGATCACCTCTAAGTCCAGGGCCAGACTGTATTGGCTTTCGGGTGACCACATTGCTCTTTTATTCAGGGATACTTATAATAAAGGGTCTACTCAATATGTCCTGATCTGGCTAAAACACTTGGGCCAGATCGCGGCATAAAGTTAAACTGCAGAGAAATCCGTTGCCCAGTCCGTCCCAACATGGATGATTTGTTTTTACACAAAATCAATAATTTTCACCAATTTGAGGCTGGGTTTTATCCATGTTTGTTTTGGGGTGGAGGGGGGGTTAGACAGTGAAATTGCATACTCCTAAAGGATCAACCCCCCCCCCCCCCCCACCCAAAGTTGGCAACAAATCGGAGGAAATTGACACATTTCAGGCAATTCAATTCTCTAGAGTTGAACAGTCTTGAACAGAAAAGTGTATAAGAAGTAGTGTAAACATATTGTAAACATATTTATATTTTTATGAAAAATAAACAGAAGAAGAGACAGGGGAGAGACTCCAAACTCCGGTTCAAAGTTAAAAAGGAGCTATAATGCTTTATAATCACATGTGAAAGGATAGATCGCGTTTTGTGCCTCTGGGCCCTTACGCAGAGCCTAGGAGTAAGTGCCCAGGGGGACGAAACGCGTAAGGATAGGATGCTGGTGGTCGTTTTTCTGTGCTCTATTCTTTCACGTGTGATTATGAAGCATTGACGTGATTTGAGGCTCATTAACCGGCACAGCTTCAGAGGGGAGGATGTAGGATTTTGGACACGACCCTGTACAAAGCAGTCCTTTGCATCTTTTCACTATATATATTTTCATACCAGTAGAATATTTTAATGTTGTATATTATAATAGTATTTAATTTTTGCAGGAATTTGGCCATTTCGCTATAGCTAGAGTATTCCTATTGACTTCTATGAGAGAACCTGGGCTATTTCTGTAATAGCTGAGGTCCTGCCGAAATGGCCCTGAAATAAGCCAAAATCGACCCTCTTATGTATAGTCCAGGTCTATAATTAGTAAACTATAGGCGAGTCATCATTTTAGCCTCTGCCGCCCCAAAATATGAATAAAACGTCAATGTGGTCACTATAGTTGACATCTTATTGGTGGCGATGCTACCCGGGTAATGGACTTCCCCAGAACATCTGTATCTTAAGAATTCATGATTATCTCTAGTGTTGGGACCCATTAATTGACAATGGCATATGAGATAGTAAGAGTGAATTAACGACTTCTTGGACTAAATTAATGTTGCTATAAAGTAAAACTAATATGGCTGCAGATTACACACTGTGTAATTTATGATTTACTGTACATACCAAAAATGTCAATCTCTGTGTCTGCCTGCAGAGAGTTGTTACCCCAGTGGGAGCAAACTGTAAAGGAGAAAACAAAATATTGCTGTAATTAACTGAGCTTAAGCATTTAACCTTTCCAGTTGGGTTGCAACACTAGCCGTAGCCCCTTGGATCTAGAGTGCTAAGTGGAACCATGACCTTCTTCGCTACTCCATGCTTTAGTGTAAAATATATCTAACAGAGAATGGGGCATCATATTGACCAATTTAAGAAAAGTAGTCTCCTTCAGGCAACTTATCAAAGTTTAATTTTGTTGATATAAGTAAATAAATACAGACAGATACCAAGATAGCAATGTATTTAGGTCTGTGTGGCTTGACTCATGCATCCCCCACCCCTCATTTGCTCCACCCCTTCCGCAGGTTTAATTTTAGGTTTAAAAATGACTCAAGCTCAATCCTTCTTCCTATCCTTCCTCTTGCCAAAATAAAGCAATTTACGATTTTGCCACATAGGGGGACAATTCCTTTTTTAGACTCCAAAAGATAATCAAATTTCTCCTTGGATCGGCGCTTTATCAAATATTAATATTTATTTTATCATGTATAGTCCTGTATTTTCTGCTTTTCCCAAAAAAAAAAATATCCAGACTCTATTTGAATTTTATATAACCACCTCTCTCGGCAGTGAGTTCCATAACTTTATTGTGCTCACTGTAAAGAATCCCTTCCTTTTCTGTCTATGAAATCTTTGCTCGTCCAGTCTCAGGGGGTGACCTCTTGTTCTTTGTACATTTCTGTTAATGAACAGGTCACTGGAGAGCTCTTTATATTGGCCCTGCACATATTTATATAATGTTATCATATCCCCTCTGAGACACTGTTTTTGTAGCATATACAAATGCAATTTTTCTAATCTCTCTTCGTAACTAAGTTCTTCCATTAATTTTGTAGCCCTCCTTTGCACTCACTCTAGTTCCATAATGTCCTTTTTAAGAACCGGTGCTCTGAATTGCACTGCATATTCAAGATGAGGTTTTACCATTCACTTGTAAAGAGGCAAGATGATATCCTCCTCCTGTGACTCAATATCTCTTTTTATACATGTCCATATATTACTGCCCTTTTCAGCTGCTGCTTGACATTGCACACTATTCCTAAGTCTGCTGTCTACAATTATTCATAAATCCTTATAATTAGAAGTTTTTCCCAGAGAGATAACATTAAAAATAAATGTTATTTTGTTATTATTTTTATACAGATGACAACCCTACCCACTGTGTGCCTCGAATCCCTGTCAACAATGACACTGTTTTGTTAAGGCTACCTTTGGCTTCTGCGGCCTCTAGTTTCAGTGGTGATCAGCTACCTCCTTCAGCATGCCGCCATCGACGACCTAGGCAGAAATAAATATCTGCAAACAGATACATTCTCAGATAAATGGGCAGATGGGAGGAGGGGGGGGGGGGGACTGGTGGCTACACTGTGGGTTCACCCAGAGGTGCTAATTTTATTGTTTCCCAAAGAACAGCATTTTTTGTTTTAATATAAATAGTTTTTATATTATGTAATACTCGGCTTTAAAAGATCACTTATAAAGTATAATCGTGTACATATGTTTATCTTTCCATTTTAATTGTAATATACCATCATCTTAAATCAATTAATGTGCGGTTGATTCTCATGTTACTGAAATTAAGCTATTTTGTTACGCTTGTTGGGTGTCTACCATAGATCAGGGAGGTCTTGAAAGTGTCAGGATAGCTTAATTACCCACGCATTCATACAACTTCAGTAAATACATGTGTAACCTAAAACGGCTCTAAAAAGCATAAAAAAAATAAAATAGTTTGTATAAATAAATTGCTGAGTTTCTTCAGCAATTGCATATCTGTCACCTTTTTGAAATATCAGCAAGCTAATGATGCTTAAAGATTATCTTTGTATTACAAATGGTGCTGATGTTAGGTCATCCCACACACTTGGAAGGAAGACAAAGCCAAGAAGAAAGAAAAAAAAAAAAAAATCCCACATGTATTAATGTTCAACAGACCAATTTTTTCTCGCTCATTTCTCAATAAGATGTTATCAGGCAATTAGTTGAGTTAGGAGTTTTGAAAGCGCTGCATTGTGTAGAAGATAGAAGGCCTCGAAGAAACCAACACATCTGAAACATGTCCAAGTTACGTTAATGATTTTTTTTTTTTTTTCTGTAGGTCAGAATCCGTACTGAATGCTTGTCAGGGGGGTTTACATAGACAAGATGGCACCATTAGTTTAAGCCAAGTTCTTTCCTGGAAAAATGATGTTTTTGCTGCAACGGCAGAAAAATAAGTGGATGAAATGAGTTATCTTTTCACAAATGTTAAAAGGATAAAACAAAAAAAACAAAACACACAAATGTTTCTAATTTAATGTTAATGGGTGGTAAGAAGTGGTAGAGTCCTATCTACGGTTAGTAGATCGGATTTTCTATGCTCATATGGGATTAATAAAACATTTTAACCTTTTTTTCCAGTGATAGAGGAGTGCGCAATGCACTGGGGATAATATATTTTTCAACTATCTGCCACTTCAAAGATTTTTGGATGACTTTATTTGAATTTGCTGTGTGATATACATTTTCTGTGGTTTTAAAAGATCTTTGATTCAAAGAAGACAATGTATACCGAAATTGTTCAGCATTAGTCAATATTTAGTACATCTTGAATAAGAATATAATTAGTAGAAGTCAATATGGTTTTCTAAAAGACAGATCTTGTCAAACTAACTTAAAGGGTCAGTACCACTTACATAAGATGTAGCTAGATAACCTGGTCATTTAAAACAAACACATATATAATTAGGTGTTTATCTCCTGGCTCCATTTTGTGAATATTTCCCATGATGCAACATCGTCCACAATCTTTCAGCCAGGATCACTTTACAACTGTGGCCAAAGCCTGCATGATGATGTCACAAGATATCCCCCCGGCTCTCTTACTGGCTCCTGTGTTTCATAGTGGGCAGGACTAGGAGGCTGTGTACAATATAGAGTGCATTCTGTGTCCCCAGCCCCAACGTGAGAAATCTGTGCTAGAAACTGGCACCCAAAAACACTATATTTCACAAAATGAAGGTGCCCAGTCAAACTTGGTTAGCAAAATATTTCATAAAATAAACTCACATAACAAAAACATTTTCAAACTGGACAAAAATATTACATGGAGTACCTCAGGGGTCTTTCTGAGGTCCCCCTCTTTTTAATTAGTTTATTAACAATCTCCCAAGTTGCACTGAGAGCCATGTCTCTGTGTTTTCTGATCACACATATTAGTCAAAATGGTCTAAAAATTATGTTTATTCTCCATAGGAGGATTTAGACAAATGTGGGTGCTGGGAAGGCAAGTTGAAAATGTGAGTCAGTGAAGATAAATGTAAAGATTTGCATTTAGGGAAAAATAATAACAATATATACTTTAATTGTGATCTGGGAAAAACGACTAATGAGAAGGTTTTAGTAATAATTGTAGAGTAATCCAAAACGTGTGCAAGGTCAGTCAGCAGCAGCAAAGCCCAGTAAGATATTGGCATGTATAAAAAGACCTAATCATAAAGGGGGGGATTGTATTAATCCTAAACAATTAATGTACTGTATTTTTATAAGTGTTCTTATATTAAAGTCAATGCAGAATTGTGCTAGAATATAAGGCGAGGTTACTGAAAAAGTGATATTTGCCAACAGACTCGAGTTGCCTTCATTTTGCCACCTTAACTAGGTCCCCTCTGCTGGTGGAATTCAAAAACAATGTAGGACTCAGAAAAGAGTCAAGACAACGGCGGGCACAGGAAAGGATATTGTCAGATTAGAGGATTCACTGTAGACACCAGCAGATCAGGCTTAAGCTAAATCTTAGAAGCCTGGAATGTAGACAAGGTTAATTAACATAGTGTTGCTAATCATGCTATAGAACAGGTGGGGTGCTCAGACTGCGGAACATGTGTGGAGAAGTGTCCAGCAGTGTCCTGAAAAGCTAGGGCAGGCCAGCTGCAGTCTGAGACAACAGAGACTCCGGATGCTTAAGTGCAGCCATAGGGGGTTTAAGTAGACATTACAGATATATGGATAGATAGATAGATAGATAGATAGATAGATAGATAGATAGATAGATAGATAGATAGATAGACAGCTGGATAGATACATTAATTTAGATGTTTATCAGGAGCAATCAGCCAGCAGGTTTGTAGTCCATTATTTCCAGCTGTTGGACAATATTTTCTTCTCTTGTGCTGACAGACATACATGGGTTGGGTATGTTAAGTCGTGTACATTTCGTGAGCGATCCAAATATGAAACCGTTTCAAATAAATCGCTTAAAAAGCAGCTGCTTGGTCGTTGCTGTTCTGTTTCCCCACTTTGCAAGATGTTATTGTTTTGGGAGTAAATTTGGCTCAGTCTTGCTTGCAAACAATGTGTGACCCAGTCTATAAACATACGCTCATCACTCTGTGGGCAAGGTGAAGAGATTCGCAAATAAAAACACAGCTCTCCAGATGTTAGCTAATAAATTGCGCAAGCCTGCTAGAGCACACTTTCATTAACAGTCTCGCTGTTGACATTTGGACACAGCTGGGAGAATTGGGAGAATCCAATGGTCCTATTGCTTCACAAGAAGGTCTGCAATGGGATGGTGTCATCAATTTACGTACATTTTCCAATCAAATTAAATAGTAGTTGCAACTGGTATAATTCCATTTTGAAAAAAAAAAGTTTAACCGCAAGCATCTAACGAGAAACATTCACACATTTTCTGGTACATGCCGGGGATGTTACTAATACCCTATTTAATTATACTAATGTGCCTCGGAAGGATCAACCACAGGAATTCTGCTTAAATCACATTTTTAATATTTGACTCAAGCCCTCCCCCAGTGATTAATCTGCATGTTTACTGCAGGTGCGACAGCACTCGTTATATAGACACTGGTTATATAAAGTTTGTTTTCATTTAGTCACTTCCTGTGGTCTTCCAATTGAATACATCATGTGGACTCAGAGTGACCTTGCTCTTGTACACAGTAGGATTTCTTAACAGTGCAACACATTGACTGATGACATCACTAAAGAGACAGCATATTCCATTCATTTGAATAAAATTATTCTCAATGGTACCTGCAGCAAAAAAAAAAAGAAATTACTTTTACCCAGCTAGTGTGGGCAATCCTGGGTTCTTGAAAACTGCTGTAATTTCACAATTTCCTCTAGTTGTAAGTATTTTATATTTTACGCAATGCAAAATGTAAAAGATGGATTTTAAAGTACTCTAAAAGCACATTAATATGCATTAATATTTGGAAGATGCATTGTGGGCATGAGACAGTCCTTAGAAAGAAGAAAAAAGAAAGTATCTTTTATTTTGACATTTCATTAGTAAGTGAGATATATGCATGTAAAAAAAAAAAAAAACTTGGAGACTGATACCATCTTTAATCCTGATTGTAAATGTCAATAAAGGTGTGTCTTTCTTACTCTGTGGGGTAATAATATGAAGGATTTTTCCACTGGCTTTTGAGCCCCTGTTTAACCAGAGCCAAAGATGATCAACAGAATGGAAATGTATAAATATTAATATTTTTCTCAGTCATACCTAAAGCCCTAACGAGATGTCTTGAAACCTTCCCCTTACATCTCACTCAATAAAGGACATCGTTTTAAATCTACTTCCTTTCTTTCAGTTAAAGAGCATGCAAATGGCAGCATAGACAGAACAAGAATGTTAAGTTTGTGCTGGGCACTATTAGGAGTGATATGCTTGTTGATAAAATGCAGTCTGATACTATCGGAAGCTATCTTAGGGGGCTGGGACCATTAGCGTTTAGAACTTTGACGGTCAGACTGCTTATGTTGGCCATGTTGCCAGCACAAACCATGCCATCGATTGCTCAGTGCTGTCCTTGGTGTAGTTTTTAGAAGGAAGACCTAAGTTGAATGTAGTAACCCAGGCACTTGGGCACAAGCACCAAAAGTGGTGATATCTGCAGTGAGAATAACATGATCTTTGATACCTTATTCCATTAGAGATTTATTCTATGGTACAATTTAAAAGTTGACAGGATAAATAAGAAGTGTGTTCTGGAGCTTAGCCCACATGTTTGGTTTTCTTGTTCTCCCCCGGACTATCACTGACATTGTCTTTAGATAATTGACATTTCTTGTTTTTTTTTATTAATTTGTGGACTAAAATTTACTTATACCCATGTTAGTATGCCCCTCCCCCTTCCCCCCACACCTATGCCAATGTTTCTTTTCCCCTGGTGCCTGGGACACTGGAGAACTTATAATGCATGTACAGAGGTTTGAGTTGCAGCAGTACTGCCCGTGAGCGGTAGCATTGATTGACACTCGACCTCTCAAACCCTAATTGACCTGCCCACACATCAACACCAGAGAACACTGGTCACATGACATGCGAGTTCCTTGTTCAAGGAGCTACATGCTGAGCTCCTTGAGATGTCAGCCTCCAAGCCTTTGTTTTTTTTTAAATTTAGGATTCATCTTCAATATATTTTTCACAATGCCGTTAAGAGCGAAATCCCCCCCAAAATCAATCAGGCAGGACTTGTCTTTTTTGTAGGGCAACCTAAAGAATTTAGTTGATATCCTTGGCAAAAAACTAGACAACATACTAGCTTTAATGTAAAATCAGCATGTTATATACTACTGGGTGCAAACAAAAGTGATTTGTGTAAAGTGAACCTAGTGCAGAATAAAAAATTGAATACTTGCAGTACCCCACTCACTGCAGCCTTCTGGAGCACTCCGAAATGCTCAAATACAGTGACAATAAAAAAGCAGATGGGCGCGAAGGAGTGGGTACCTTAAATAAAACACACAGTATAATAGTGCAATATTGCCTCTATAAAATAGTAAAAAAAGAAGATATAAGTGGATGCACTCACAAACATACGTGAGTGTCAATCAGATCAGCTGAGAACTTGTGGGTCCATAAAAACAGCTTTAATAATTCTGAAATAAAATAAAGAAATATACATGTGCAGGACCAGTGGGTAACATATGCTAGCCCCTAGCACTGGAAAAACTCAGAGTTGTAGATATAAAAAGTCGTTGTAAAAGTGATACTGACAGTTCTCTCTTATCTCCTCCTGATGAAGCCGTGCCACACACGGAGAAACGCGTAGAGGCTACCACTATTCCAGCGCTGCATCTCCCACGACCTATTTGGAGTTCAGCTCCGCTTGTGATCGCAGGAACAGCCATATCACTTTTACAACGACTTTTTATATCTACAACTCTGAGTTTTTCCAGTGCTAGGGGCTAGCATATGTTACCCACTGGTCCTGCACATGTATATTTCTTTATTTTATTTCAGAATTATTAAAGCTGTTTTTATGGACCCACAAGTTCTCAGCTGATCTGATTGACACTCACGTATGTTTGTGAGTGCATCCACTTATATCTTCTTTTTTTACTATTTTATAGAGGCAATATTGCACTATTATACTGTGTGTTTTATTTAAGGTACCCACTCCTTCACGCCCATATACTACTGGGTAATAGGAACATAAAAATGACATTAAACTGTATGTGTTAAAAAAAAAAAAGTATTGAAGAGATACTGTGAGAAACACTGCCACCCACGCACCCTTTCCAGAGATTTGACACAAAAAGGAGGAATAACATTTTTTAATGAAGGAAGGAAGGAACTTTTAACTCTCCCCAATGACCTTTCAGTGACAACTCTTTCAATTACACTCTTGAATAATTACAGTGAGACCTTCTTCCTCCATGTATCTGAGATTCTGCATGCGAAGATAAACTTTACAACGTACTCCAAGGAGGGAGAGGGGCTTGTATTTTTTTGGCTTTTGGTTTATGATTACTACACGGCTCTGCCAATATTCCTCATGATGGGAAATTATTAAAAAAAAAAAAAAAAAAAATCGCCTTAAGATAGCTAAACTGTCTCAATTGTTAGAGTAAGGAAAAAGTCAAACAGTTAGGAAGGAGCAAGGGATTTTAATCCTACAACAGTGGTTGCTGGCGGGTATTTCAGTCATGTAGCACTGGGACAATGGATGAAGCGAAATGAGGAATGGAGACATGACAGATACACCTCCTCCCCGCTAATGAGTTACACAATGGAATATTCATGGAGATCTGTCTGATATTAACCTCTTGAAAGAGAAGTGTGAAAAAGGCATTGAGAACGAGGTTAGGTCAGGAAGGTCAGCTGTCGGAGGAACGGGTGGCACTTTTTTACGACGCATTGTATCAAGAGTCTCACCCATGCTTTTCAAAGCAAATGACACAACATAAATTAGAGCTTTATTGATCTCTCATTAATGAGTGTGATCTATACAAAAAAAAAAAATCCTTAAAGCACGTGCTTTCTCATACACCCCATAGATGCACCCATCATTTTTCTTAACTCGTCTTATTTCCCTAAGCAACTATTCTCCTTAATGTCTTCTTCCTTTTGTATTCTCCGGCCCCTGAACTCGACTGTCCTCTCATTTCTATTACCATCTTCTATCTACTCATAAACCCATGTACATCCCCCTAATCTTTAATGTGTGACCTGTGTCTAGTAAAGTATGTGACCATAAATTGGACTGTTCCCGTTTGTTCAGGCATCACATTTTTCTAAACTGGAAACCTTGTAACTGATTCAGTGTATCGGAAGCAATGCTCTGTGAGCTCTTTGGAGGTCAGAGGCAACAGTAACACATTCACAAAGTGTACTTATCAAAGTCTAATAAAATCTAAACCATATCTCACAACATCACAAATTGCTACACTGTTGGCCATGAAACTCAACCAGAAGACACAAGCCCACAACCTACAGAGTAAAGGATAATAAATGCTACAAATAGTAAAAAAAAACCTCCTTATGCTTTACTTACTGTAATACATTGTTTAATTGAGAAATGCTTAGATACCGTTCATGCATTGGGTGCAACACACATTTACAAGCATATATTTTTAGTTCACATATGTACCATTTTCCTTAGCATGTTTGCCGATTTACCTGATTTAGTGTAACCGTGTAAGGGTCTCATTCCATAGTCAAATAAGGTTCCAGTGCTTATGGGTATTTGGGGCTATTCACCAATAGGTGTGTAGCAGGTGAGTTGAAGTGAATAACATGTGAGTTGAAGTGAATAGCAGGTCAGTTGAGGTGAGATGAACATTTCATCTCACCAGTTAAGCTATACATTGTGCAGGGACAAACCTGGTTAGTTCCCCCGCTAAATGGACTCATAAGGTTTGTTCCTGCACAATGTACACCTGCTATTCACTTCAACTCACCTGATACTCACCTCAACTCATTTTGAGTGAATCCCTATGTGTCATATAAACATTGCTTGTACTGCATCCTGTGTGGCATACGAATGAGCAAGATACAAGTATAACTAACATTTGGGATACTCAGGTTATTACTTTTTTTTTCTCCCAACCTCCACCAACTGCTGGAGAATTGAGTGGGAGGATCAATGGGAGCTCCAAACCCCAGATTTGTAAGTAAACAACAAAGAGTTAGACAGGGAACTTTAAAGGTACATACTATGGGAATGTTGCACAGAACATATATGTTACATAATACAAAATAATGTGATTCATTTTCAGTGCTTTAAATAAAAAGTGCATACTGTTCCTTTAAAAGTTTACTTACAGATACCTGTCCAAACCGGCTATTTGTAAGTAAATTAAACCTACTGAAATTACAAATATCCCAAATTTAAGAAACGTATACATTTGTATAATAATTCAAGTTAGATAGGAACCTTTAAATGTGTACTGTGGATAATGATGCACAGAACATACCTGTTAAATAATAGAGATGATGTCGTTCCTTTTCTATGTTTTAGCTTTAAAAAGTGTTTACTGTCCCTTTAAAAATGAGATGGGAGAAGAAAAAAAAAGTCTGTTTATTAAGCTACAGAACTCTCTCATGACTTTTGGCACCGGAAGGTGTCGTATAACATAACTCTGTTAAGTAAATACGCCTAGTTATCAGTGTTTTGTTTTCTTTCCAGAAACACTTCATATTTTGTTTTTACTACATAGGAACAGTTTTAGCTTGGGTTGTGTAACATTCAAAACACAAAGAAACAATGTATAGGTTTCAGAGAGAGTTTAAATAAAGCCGGGGATTCTAGAATGACATCATATCCCCCAAAACATCATCAAATCTTGTCGTGAAGGTTTGTAACACAGAGAGAGGAAGAAAATCCACATTGTGCTCTAACATTACAGAGAGACAAAAGCATAAAGTCTGGGACCGGAAACGGTAAGATTCAAGATTAGTGTTGAGCGAACCCGAACCGCACTGTTCGGGTTCGTACCGAACATTACGGTTTTTGGACCCCGGACCCGAACACGGACATTTCACTGTATGTTCGGGTCGGAGTTCGGGGTTCGGCGATTACATTGTATGTAATGCTATGGGCTTTCTATAAACCGAAATAGAGTCCCCATTCATAAGAATAGGGACTCTATTTCGGTTTATAGAATAGCAATAGCATTACATGTATTCCATAAACCGAAAGTCTATAAACCGAATGTCTTTAATGTCTATAAACTGAAAGAGAATACCCTGCACTCCAACCCTCTCTCAAATGGATAATTCTGTTGATCCTCCTGGCAGCCATGCTTTAGATTTAGATTTAAGCTAAAATCAAAGATTCCATCTAGTGCTATTTTATGGCTCAGCTGTATTTTTAATTTGTATGTATTTTATGTTATTTCCCTATCCACATTTGCTTGCAGGGCACTTGTCCTACTCTTAACCACATTTTACTTCCTTTTGCAGCCCTCTAGCCCTTTCCAGGACTTTTTTAGAGGCATTTTAGTGACCAAAAGTTCGTGTCCCCATTGACTTAAATGGGGTTCGCGGTCAAGTTCGGGGTCAACCCGGACATTTTTCCGAAGTTCGGCCGAACCCGCAGAACCCGAACATCCAGGTGTCCGCTCAACTCTATTCAAGATTACTTTAAATGACACTTTGCGATAAGTGTGTGAATTAGAACTTCGGGTCTACACAGGTAGCTCCAAAATTTGACTTAATTCAGATCACTTCGGATTCACAAAAAAAGATGAAAACCTGTGGGGGAAAAAAACAAACAAACAAAGAGTGGTGCCCTATGGAGGAGCAAAAAACCTTTCATTAAAGTCCAGCGACGATTTGGAGAGGCCCTGGATTCTCATATTTGCACCAGGGAAAAGGGTCCATCCAAAAAAAAGCCACCTACTCTAATGGGGGGAAAAAACAACTCAGCAGAGGATGGATGCAGAATGAAATCTCAGCCTGGATTTCGTTTTGAAAAAGGAGGTATGAGCAGCCTCTCTATCCTAGCCTTATTGAGTACTGGGAATAACTATTAGGGCAAATGACTCAAAAACGGCATTAATTGGTGATGACTGTGCCAGATCGACCATACTGTCTTGCTGAATTTCAGTTTTGTACGCAATTTGCCTACAAACTGGTCCATTTCGGGCCATATGAGGGTAGCATTAGCAGACACTTTAGAGTACCGGGATCGGTTCACTAAAAGGTGATTTGAGGTGAGATAAATATCTCATCTCACTAACATAACTATACCTTGTGCAAGTCCAGATCTGGTGTGTTGCTCCTACAAGAAGAACAAAGCCCTGTCAAAGAGGTAAGGAGGTAACTAAGCATTATTCAGGGTTCTTTATAATGCATGATGGAAGCAAAGCTGCAAATGACGGCTAACTAGGTTCTGAACTCCCCCTTTTAGGTTATTATGTATCTGTACAGAGAATTGTGACCTTGATGGTGCACTCTGTTGTTCTCACTGGTGTCTGTAAGAAGCAGTATACCGGGAAAAGCCCAGGTAGGGTTGACACGTTGCCATGTCACTGTGGTGATAATAAACACCCCACTCAGTGCAGTGCTGTGTGCTCAATCAGGTTTTTTTTAGACCCTATTTACTTTCGTACACTGGAATATGACATAATTTTATACTGAAAACCATGGGAACTCTAAGGATGTCAGTACTGACTGAGGCACAGACCTCGGCTTCTTGGCCGGACCACCTGGACCAAACTGCCACCGCCCCATCACCAGAAAAAGATGAGATTCACCAGTGTAGACCCCTGAGTTAAAATTGTCCTCGACGATCAAACCAAATAAGAGTGTGTTAAGAAATACCAAAAGACACAACTATGTTTAGCTTTGTTACATACATCTACCGGCGCTAACAGCTCTAAGTAGAAGGTCCGCTTTAAACAGAAATCGTAGACACCCTAGCGAAAGAAAATGTGGATAAAGGAAAAAGATAAGACACGTTCTAATATATAATTAGAGATCCATAAACAGTTGTGTTCTTGTTCTCGTGTGGCCCCTCCTGAGCTGAGTTTCCAGCCCCGTACTGAACACCTGTGTCTGGTTGTTTGAACAATGAAAGCCTTTGGAGCTTGTTTGACCAGACTGCGGCCAAAGGGAAGACTGCGTGGGCTGAATATTCCTGTCTGGAATGTAAAGAATAGACATGTCAGGTTATTCATACACAGTGCGTATGTTTATCTGTGAGTGTTGAGTCATGCAAAGTCTCGAAAGCAAATCTTATTTCTACATCTGAGAATCGTTTTGGATGAATCGCTTCACTTCCACATAATCCTGTTCACTTCACATCAACTAACTGGCAATCCGAATGCAAGTTGATATGATTATTTAATTCCCATGTATATATTTCCCAAAACAATGGGAGACAGGCACAGCCCAGGGACCATGCTGCAGGGATCATTCTGATGCCCCCTAACTCTTTTTCCACCACCCTGCTCCATTTAAGTACCCTCTCTACCTCTATCCGCTAGCTCACCTCCTCCTGTAAAAGATCATCTCAGAGCCTACGCTCAGCTCCTTGTATAAGCACCGATATGGGGGAGTCTCCATTAGAGCAAGGCAATGTGTCCGTCATGTGGCAATATCCGTAAAGGACCATAGAACATCATTACAACTGTCCTTCACACAATCCAGTAGAAGTTGCCGCCCATGTCTAGGCTCCACCTTTGAGCGCCTACAAAGAGACAGGACGGCTTTTCTGATGATGCGATTAAAGATAACACCCCAGGAGATGATGCAAAAGAACCACAAGACAGTGCAGCTCTGGAGATCTGAGCCAGAAGGGGCACAGACCTCTACTCACGTGCTTCATTTTCGGTGGGAAAAAGGTAACGCTCAACTCAAGACATAGTTTGGTGGTTGAGATCATTCTTTGCAAGGATATGTTTCAAAGGACCAGGTTCTATAACCACTGTTTGATAGATTGCCCAGACACCTTATGTCTGTCTGGTTCTTAAGGACTAAAACTCTATAGGAGAGAGATGTTATTTAGCACTGACTGCTGTAAATGTTTTAAGGTCTCCAGGCCTTGGAAAGAGTCATCAAGTTATCAACAGGTTGGTTTTCTTTCTTTCCTATACTTTATCATAGTGTTAATAGAAACACCACATGCTTTCCCATTAATATCCACTGATTCTATCTCTAAAGTATTTTATGGCTCAGGTTACATCCTGAAATGTAAAAAAAAAAAAATAGAAAGAAAATATGAAAGGCAAGACCTACAACTGTTTATCCACGGACACATTGATCTCATTTCCACTGTGCTAAAGTATTTCATCATTTTCAGGAATGGTTGGCATTCGGAAAATGATATGCATTACAGGAGGAAAGAAATGTCAGCATTCAGAAAAAAATGCAGGTTGGAAACACTGCGCTGAAAAGAAAAAAAGGAAAAATTCCTCCCACCTCGAAAACAATCAAATAACTTCAGGTGGATAAATGACAGCCAAATTACTAGATTGGAATCAACCCACTTTCTCAGCCAAAACTACTTCTGGGGTCTGTCACCAATTGTTCCACTTGTTTCGTGGTATGGGTCACCTGTGCCCTGCCTTGAAGCATTGGGGGTTATGGGTAGAGGTCAGTAGTGGGTCAATGTTCTAAACAGTGGTCCAGTCACCGTGGAAACCAGTGGAATGTTTAAAGCAAGTATGTATCTGTTGAACGTTTATGCCGTAAGGTAAGAGAGTTATATGTTCTACATCACTAAAAATGATGGGCCTATTCATTAAATGGACAGGAGTGATCTTCAAAACTTAAACGTTTGTAAAGGCTACTACTGGGCTAGACATGGAAACAAAGTGAGATGATACCTTAATTAGCCAGCGGAAGAGAATTGGTTTGTAAGTTTCCAAGATAATGGGACCTTTTTGAAAAAAAAAAATCTCAATTTAGGCTTTCTTTTTTCACCCCACCACAGCAATTTTAGTAAATAATAATGTTTACACTTTTATCCTGGAGCGTAAATCCCACGCTCCCAGAATTGCTGAATAACAGATTAAAGTTAGTCATCTTCAGAAGGAATACAGAGCTAAGGTAACCCTGCCAGAACTTGAACCTGAAACCTCGAGGTTTGAAAAGGTACTGCAGTCAGAGCATTCGTTAGCTGGCTATCTCCTCTGCATTTTTTTTTTTAACAACGTGATCTAAGTTTGACAACTAAGTTGCCTTCACCTCAATTCACTGTTCTTTAAACAAACATCTATATGATGTTTTTTTTATAGTCTTGTATTGTTTGTTTTTTTGTTATATAATGTTGTATTCACACTATATTAATAACACCAGTGTTGGAAACAGGTGATTATTTTACAGTAAAACCTTAGTGTTAATGAATACTCTTTCCAATAATGCTTACAGATCTGGGGTTTTGGATAACCAAAAATGGCTAATGATTTTTTGATATCAGGAGATCTTGGGAATGACTCACCAAACCTTAGCAGATGATAGATTGACCAGTGGGTGTGACAGAGTATGGCTTTTTCTTTGGCTCCCAACCTGTCTGAAAACTTCATTATATTAAAACATTCCTATATTGGGGTTTGGCTCACCACCCTATGAATCGTACAGATTTATGGTCCAAGCCATGAAAAGGTTGGACAGCCCTCAGTCTAGTCAATGAAACTTATAGCCAGGAGAGTTGGGTTCGTCTAGAATGAAAGTTTGGTGATTCATCCACGAGGATGTTTTGGGAAAATCAATATAACTAAGTTCCAGTATCTTTTTTGGAAATGACCATCAGAGACTTGCTCTTTCCTGCAATTAATTTTCCCAAGACTGAATCACAGGATCATAGAAAATAATGTGCTTATAGACAGCGTGACTCTTTCAATCAATCGACATTCCGTCACCAGATTAGTGGTTGATGTGGTTGATGTGGAACTCAACGACTGCTTAAAAAGACTGTATTACACCAGAGCAGAGGCGCGTGTACAGGAGAGAAAATAAGAACAAAAAACAATAATGTAATACAGTACAAATGAATATATGGACTGGTAATATTTAGTTATTACACTCACAAACCGACCAAATCAGGCTCATCAAAGATAAAAATATTCTGGTTTAATTCACAATCTATAAAAAAGCATATACAAAACCCATTGCGCAGTAACACAAAAAAAAAAATGGCAATATTAAAACATAGCTACACGTACAACATACAAAGGCACATAAAGTGCAACTTGAGTATAGTGTCCTGAAAGGGTAGTCCAACTCCTTGCTGGTGCCACCAGGTTAGGGTTAGGTTTAGATTTGTTTTCTAAGGAAGCCAACACTGGAGCCGGCGAAACGCGTTGAGACCAAGCTTTTTCTCAGTACCTGATTACCCTTACCTGGTGGCAGCAGGAAGGAGTTGGACTACCTGTGGTCAAGAGAGGGCTTTGGCTATTTGTAAAGGGGTCTGATTGATGCAGTGTTTTTCACATTCAGATACTGGTCTGTACCCGGACTCACGTGGCGGTCATATAATCTAACAACGTATTAGTGATCTTACGTTACTGTTTCTAATTGTCTTTGTTTATCACCTGCATTAGGGAGCAGCCTGATTACACTTATTATTTGTTTAATTCATCGTGGTAATGTAAGGGGATATCTACAGGAGACAGGAATTAATTATAAAGATAAACAAATACCCTCGTATGTTTGCTATTTCAGTGGTCACTTACAGGCGGTTTATGTTTACATTATTTTTCAGTGTATTTATCAGGACATACATTTCAGCATTTATTAAAGAAGCTGACACCTGTTAAATACGGACTGCTTATTTATTATTTAAATAGCTAGTAGATGTATCGGTCAAAACAATACACGGTAGCAGGGGAAAGAATAGGGCTCCAGCAATCCACACATTACTAACCAGCTAGAGTTTTAGAATCTGCAGAATTATACTGTGTTTTGTACTTTCTCAGTAGGAGTTTCCTGATACTTTTTTTGTAATTATTATTTGTTGCCATTCACTGACTCCCTCTCCTTCAATACAGGCTCTGTAGAGTTACCCATCTCTCCAGGACCTGTGAGTATTGAAGACTATACAGAAGCCCTAAATCCTATACCAAAGGACAAAAGATTCTATTACTTTCCTATAGCAAGGGCAAAACAAAATAACTACTGTCAAACATGTGTGCAGTTAATAAATATACCTGTAAGTGGCTAGAGATCACAAAGAGGTAAGTGGCTAGAGATATTAGTGCAATATACAGCTGGTAGCCTGGAAAGGTTTTGCTACTTTGCTATTCCATAGAAAAAAGATTCTTCCACTTTTCTATATATTTACTTTGCTATATCATTTTTGATACTCTTCTATACTGGAAGTACAGATTCAGGTACTCTTGTATACTTAGAGAAAAAAATCTAGGTACTCAACTAAGAGGAAAAACATTTTGGGTACTCTCCTATAATGATACTATAATAATAAATTATTCTAGTATTTCTGAGGGTAAGCCTCCTACATTTGCCTAAGAGGAACTAAGTGGAAAATATGCAGGTACTCAATTACATTAAGAGCAAAAATAATTCTGGTACTCTCCTAAACATAGGAAATATATACAGGTATAAGAGGAAATAATTCAGGTCGTCTCTAATATTAACAGAAACAAAAACATGGTTCTCTCAACTAAGAGGGAAACAATTTGGCTATTCTCCTATAGTGGAATAAATTATTATAGTATTCTTGAGGATAAGGCTCCTAAATCTGCCTATATTATATTACTTTTATAAAGATTACCATCAAGAACAAAAAAATAAGATAAATGGAAATCCAAATATTCATACTGTAACTTACACGGCGGTGATCTATCACATCCAGACAAATCTGGAGAATTCCCTGATAACTAAAATATCAAAATTCAATAATGTAGACATTATGTAAAAAAAAAGATACTCCATTGATAATACAATGACATATTACAAGATGTACACATGAGTTTGAGGTCAAGTTTTCTATCATTTGTAGAAGAACATGGCTGGGACATTGTACGTCAATATATTGGGTACCACCACCATTATCATATGGTGGTGAAAAAAAGAAGAAGATCCAACCCTTCAATTGATTTAACCTCTATTCCAGCATTAGTGGTATGGCCCATGTATTATATTAGCAGGTGGAGAACCCAACATTAATCATACCTATTTTGCAACAGGACTATTAAGCTTGTGATTTAAATTAATTTGTATGATAAAGTTTCAATGTCCTAAAGGGGTTGAAAGAACACTAAATATAAGTATATATAAGTATATATAAATATATATATATGTGTATAAATATAAATACATATTATATATAGCATGTCCCATGTTATTAATACATGTTAATAAACACGAAGACTAGCAAAAAAACATAATGTAACTTAAAATACAAAGCAACTTTGTAACAAAAAAAATGTTTTGCACCAACTATTTTCCACTATGATATTAATCGTTTCCAAAAGAGTTTGGACGGGGGCCTGCATTGGGGTCATTAAGAGTCACAGTACAGGGCCACTTCATTAATATGATATGTGAGCCCACAAGGCTTGGGTGTTGCTGGAGCCCAGATTTGCAGACAACATGTCTCCATGCCTTATATCGCGTTTTAAAATCGGCTTGCGAATCCTTTGTTACTGTCCTTGGTTTAATAACTGTTAATTTTCAAAGGGTCAAGGGCCTTCTCCACCCTGAGACTACATTTGGCTGTTTCCTAGATGTTTGGCATAGCTCATCTGATCTGTATTCAACTTTTACCAGGAAAAAAAAAAACCTTAAAGGGATCAAAGAAAAAAAAAAAAAAAGAAGTAGATATACTTTCCGCGAACAATTCTACCAGTTTAGTATGTTACACATGACAGACACATAGTTATTACCTGTTAGTTCTAGGGAAGATCCAGACAGTTAGAAATGGTGGCCTGGATTTAATTAAAACTTGCTTCACAAATACACAATTGTTTCTGGATTTAATTCAGTGCAAAGTGGTTTACTTTCTAAAGGGAAAATCAGTTTAACTAAAGGGAAACTAAACTCTTGATAAAAATAACATTTAAAAAAATCTTACATATGTAGCACCCCTCAATATTTTATAATAAGTTTCTTCTCCCTTCCTGAGTGAGCTACGTGAGTTTGCTCCTGACTGCTGCTGGTACAGTCTGAACCAGTGAGACCCCAGAAGAAGTCTGTAAAAGTCTTAACTGGAGAGAACTTGTGTTCTGACTAGAGTTGAGCTGACACCTGGATGATCGGGTTCGGCGGGTTCGGCCGGACTCGGAGAAAAAGTACGTGTTCGGGGTCAAACTTGACCCAGAACCTGAACATACTAGTGTTAGGGGTGACCTAATGTCCCCCCGGTCCCCACCCATTGCCGGCGGGTGGGGACCCTAAAATAATAATGATGAGGGAACCTAGTGTATCCCCTCATCCCCATGAGCGGCGGGTGGGGACCCTAAAAAGAGAATGAGGGGGGGACCTAGTGTCCTATAATAAACCAACCAATCAGAGTGCTAGCCATTTTAAACAGAGTGGGAAAATTCCAAAGAACTTTCCCAAGCTGTAAAAAATGACACAGAGCACTCTGATTGGTTGGATTTCAAACCAACCAATCAGAGTGCTGTGACAGGTAAATTGAGAGACTTACCTGTCAGTCTCTTCATTTACCTGTCAGAGCACTTTGATTGGTTGGCTTAAACCAACCAATCAGAGTGCTCTGAGCTTAATTGCAGGGCGGGCCAAGGCTTTATAAGCCTTCCCCCGCCCTGCAGAGCTCAGTCTGCATGGGGCCCTCCATGGGCGAAGATGGATTATTTTTTACCTCGTTTTTTTTTTTGCGGCGCATATTATGGTTTTTTATTTGGCCTTTTTTTGGGGCTAAAGAAAAAAAAGAAGACCTCAAATGGTAAGGATGAAATTGTTTTTTTTTTACAGGTTAGTTTATTGCCCTAATAATAGTGAGGGGGGTAGGAAGGGGGGGGGTATTGGGGGGGGGAGTGACTAGGGGCTGGGCACCCCTAGTCACTTTATTTGTGGTCCACACCGGCCACTCATGTGTGGGGACCGGGGGGGACACTAGTTCCCCCCCTCATTATTATTGTTAGGATCCCCACCCGCCGCTCATGGGTGGGGACCGGGGGGGGACACTAGGTCCCCCCCTCATTATTATTATAAGGGTTCTCACCCGCCGCTCATGGGTGGGGACCGGGGGGGGCACTAGGTCCCCCCCTCATTATTATTATTAGGGTCCCCACCTGCCGCTCAAGGATGGGGACCGGGGGGGGCACTAGGTCCCCCCCCTCATTATTATTATTAGGGTCCCCACCTGCCGCTCAAGGGTGGGGACCGGGGGGGACACTAGGTCCCCCCCCTCATTATTATTATTAGGGTCCCCACCCGCCGCTCATCGGTGGGACCGGGGGGGGAAACTAGGTCCCCCCCCTCATTATTATTATCAGGGTCCCCACCCGCGGGCAATGGGTGGGGACCAGGGGAGGGGGCTTATTTTACTAGTGACTGGGCAGCAATAGCTGTCCAGTCACTGGTAATTTAAAATTTAAGGCTTTATGAACTTTGCGGTTCAGGTTCGCTCAACTCTAGTTATGACCAGTCTAGTTCTTAATAGTTCCATTTTCACCTTTTGGTCACATTTTTCATTTACAATATGCAGATTTATAAGAGTTGGGGGAAAGGCCTTAATCTCTTCCTTAAACACATATATCCATAAACTGACCCCCCCTTAAGTCTGAGGTACAAGGATGCCCAGCCACAGCTGCAAGATTTGTGAGGATTGAAGAGTCCAAGCCGTTGAGGCATACTGTTGGAATCCTTACCACTATGTACTATCAAAGATGCGCACAGTTACAAAATAATATACCTGTAAGTGGCTAGAGATAAGTCGCCTGTTTATCATAACTTGTAGCCTGCCCTCAGAAAGAGCACAGAGGACCCCAGTGTCTATGTCAGAGCATGTTGAATAAGAGGCAATGCGATATTTGTAGGAATGATAAGAGATAAAATTACACATTTCTGATACATCAGAAGTAATAGTATGCGGCATGTTGCCTATGGATGATGGTTTTAATTAAAAAAAAGAAACAGTTATGATATCTGTGTCACTGTCACACTTTCACGGGGCCTTTAGTGATAATGATTCCACATGCTGGCTATAATCCCAGTCCAGGGAGTGCAAACTCATTCCTCTGAACTGTAATCTGTGAAGGTTGACAGATAACTTTCAAGAGCGAACCCTAGTCACAGCTCAGAGAGGGTAGGTGCTCGCAAGCAGCTTAGGGTAGGGTTGGGGCACATATTGCATTGGGATTATTGGAACATCATGCTAGATAGCAGTTTCCTTACAGGTGGGAAACCTCTGTAACTGAGGATACCATGCAAGAAATACAGTAAATAAATAATTAACTATTTCTGAAGCGTGGGCTTCCCGATTGTCAGTCTGTACCTTGTCCTTCCCTTTTTAAAGACAGGATAAAGCCTATTACTTCATTATCAGCTGGCTCTTAACCTTTTTCATGAGTGTAGTTTGTTTTGCCAGAAGTACAATACAATGCAGTGTATCGGTTTGGACAGTCCCAGTTCGGAATTCTGTGGTCCTCGAGAAATATCTGGTGCTCGGAACACTGGAGAATTAGAGTGACAAATTAGATTTTCCGCCACTTTTAGAACTTCTCAATATGGATCCTTTTTATAAATAACCCTTTATATCAAGGACCCATTTGTCATGATGGCATGTGAAACACTGTCAGGCATAGCTTGGAAAGGAAAGTAGTGCTGTCATTCGTGCGCGAAGCGCGTCAAGCGTGAGGGCAGATATTTTTTCTCATTATTTTCCTTGTTAATCCCATGGAGTCAGCTGATGCTTTCGTACAACCTACTGTGTATGACCATAGCTTTCAGAGTGTTCAGTATTCCTTCTCCAGTGGTAGCTAAAGGATAGCAGTCCCAAACTATGCCTTTCCCACGTACACAAGACAGTTGGGGGTATGCAAAGACTGCCATTCCTCCTAAAGTATTATAAAATCAGTGCACAATCCAAGCCCCCATGGTTTCCTATCCTAGCCAGGAACTGAATACTCTTTCACATTACTTAACGTTTCATCTTACTTCTCAAGCCGCGCACTCTGATCTGATCAATGTGATACAATTCCCTATCCTCAAAACACTTACACTGCATATAGTATTTCACCAGAAAAAAAATAATAAAATCTTTTCTACAAGGCACAGAGTAGCAGCTCCTCAGTCATCGGATTAAAATGTATGCTCCAAATAGGGGGGGGTGGGGGTGGAATCTGGGAAAGTCTTTAAATAATATATTGGTAAAGTGATTACACGGAATATTACTACACATACAAGACCTAAGTGGACATGAAGAAACTGGCCGTTAGTTTGAGCAAACTATTACATAACACATGAACTATAAAAAATAAAAAATAAATCTTGTGTCCAAATCAAATAAAACTTAGACTCTGAAAATGAGTCAAAATTTGCTTTTATAAATACGAAAGAAAAAAAAAAGAAACTTGAAAAGGAAGTCTGATAATACTTCAGTAATTAGATCAGCGAGTTCTTTCTTTCTGACATCATCTTCACTACCCATATCCTCCTCGAAGGTTTTAAACAGGATTACGTACTAAGGTAATGACCAATGAGTCTCACAGAATGCACAGTACCTTGTGACACAGTTGAGCTGTATCATAGTAATAATTGCTTTTAGTGATACAGGTACCTGGGAAACTTGGTAATTTGGCATTTCAAAATGTTAACCCAGTAAAAGCCCATCACGTAGACTCCATACAGCAACTTTGTCGACTGCTGGGATATCTTCAGACACTGGTGTTCAAGTACTAAGTGCAGGACTGACGGATTCTGAGAATCTACCCAATTAGCTTGAGACTGTGAGATTAGAATTAAAAAAATAAAATAAAAAATTTACAGTAAAAGCAAAGGTGTTCCTATTAAAAATGTATTTGTATATAGCCTGGGCAGCTCCTATGAGTCTGTCTGGTAAACCCGGGCTTGGCCCTGCCCTTTTTAATTAACTCTGTCCCATTTTGGGGCGGCAATGTGTGGGTTGGAGATCCATGGAAAGCTCCAAATATGTTTCCTCTTTCTGAGATTCCTGCCACCAGTTCAGATGGGCAATAGCCTTACCAGTCTGGAAGTAGACTGTGGGTTTTGGACTCTACAGGGAGGAAGAAATTGGACCTGCAGCAAAGCAGTAGGAGAAAGTCAAAAGTGTTGGCACTAATTCCCCGTTATTATCTCAACTTTATCAAGAGTTGTGTTCAACTTCATAACATGTGGAGTCTTTTTGTCCCAGTGTTGGAAGGTTTACTAGTTATACTGATTACTCAGTCGGCAGTAGCACTGCCATATTGCTATATGTAAGATGTCACGACCTCTCTGCATCCCAGTGAAGGCTCCTGGTCATCACCTTCCAGCACAATCGTCCTTATAGCTAAAAGGGGCTACCACATGCCTGTGTTATACTGATATGGAACTAACTGAGATTACAAAGATTCTACCGACACATTTAACTGTCACGGTTTGATGTCGGACAGCCTTCTGAACTTGATTATAGATTTACATTTGCTTATCTCCTGTACTTTTCAGAGGTTAAAATGCTGTAGCTGTAGAACGGACCTTGACAGATGTATTTATGGTTTATTGATATACAGTTTGCTAAATTCATGCTATGATAGCATTTTTTTTATTTTTTGTTATTATATTAGGAATTTTGGAAAAAAAGATGTTATTATGTTGTGATTTACCATGTCAATTAACTATCATGTATTAAAACACCCAGCTATACCATACGCCAATTAGCAACCTAAATAAATGTTACTGAATTCCTCTGTATAAATATGTATATACATTAAAATGTATTATTCTACACACAACACAGCTCTTGTTGCATACTAATACAGGTCATGTCAGCTAGGTTGGCATCGCATCACCGGTTATTGTTCACTGTCAAAAGCTGTTAGCTTATTTGCAGTAGTGGATCTTCCACAAGGCAAACAAGGCACTCGCCTAGGGCGGCACTTTGCCAGAGGGTGTTAAAGCACACTTCTGGTGCTTCAAACCTTTTCACTCCCTCACCATTCAGCTTTAGCTCCTTCTAAATAATCAGGGTGATGGGGGCATTTAATGGGCGTAGTGGGTATATGTAATGGAGGCATGTAAAGGCAGTGATGGGGCATTTAGTGTGTATGCAATGTGGGTGATGGTGGCATGTAATGGGTTGATTGGGGATTTAATGTGTGTGCAGTGTGGGTGATGGGGCATGGAATGGGGTGATGGGGCATGTTGTGGGTGTGCAATGTGGTTGATGGGGCATGTTGTAGGTGTGCAACATGGATGGGGGGGGGGCGAATTTTTTCTGCCTAGGGCAGCACAAAACCAAGATACACCACTGTTTATTTGTCCACTTCTTGCACCATGTCACACATATGACAGTGCCATTTCATGTTCACAATGTGGATGGAAACATTGATTGGCAATGTACCATTGTTCACTATGTATAGAAAGGGTAACTGTGAGTGCGTTAACGCATGTCTAGAAACCACTGGGCCTCAGTGGTAAAATTGCCATATGGTCCACTGTGGTCACATAGTAGATTACCACATGATATGATCATTGTAATATACCCCGACTTTGCACTGTACCAGCTTTGTCCACACATCATTTCTCAGTGCAGGGGTCGCCAGTGCAACTGGATCTGCAACTTATCACGCGATGTGTGGACATAATGGTATTTTTATTCGGTGGCATTTTGGGGCGAAATTTGGGTGGATTTCAGCTGTGGAAATAGGAAATAATGGGATGTTCAGGGCTACCTTTTCAATTTATAAAAAAGCCGTATTGGTAGACTTGATCAGCGCGTAGCAAATAATGGGAAGTTTGAGGCTATCAATTCGGTTCTCAGCTGCTCAGTTACAAGATGGCTAACCCTGCCATTACTCCAATACCTAAACTGTTTAAATGTGTTTACGGACCACTAGCTCTGGAGGCGGCCCTGTGATTCGAGGTAAATTATGGCATGGAGATTTTCACAAAGCAATATATGCTTTTCATCAACTCGTATTTATGTTTTCCAGCTTGGCATCTCTTCAGCAACACTTTGCTCATGCAGATGCTTGTAAAGGAGAAATAAATCTAACATTCATCACCCGTGGAATTAGCCCTGTTTATCTGGGCAGCGAGTCATGCCACCATCCCAGATAATTACAACACGCTTGTACGAGACCTCCGTGGAAATAAAATAAAAAAAGAGTTATTAGTGTCATTAGGTGTCATCGTACGCACTGAAATACAGGGGCATAACAAAGCGGCATGCGACGCATTCACGAATACTTTCATGACATCTCCATCACATAACTGCTAGGGATTTGTATAGAGATCGAGGACCGCTGTCTATCATTATCTAGGTCTTGCTTGATCGCTCACTCCAGTCATTGGCAATATTCATTGTAGATATTTACTGCCCTTTGCGTTGGACAATTTAATGATGTTCTATGGACCTCTTCGGAGACTTTGCCATGGACCTTGGTGTCCTTGCATGGACACTTTGCCTGTCCATGCTTGTGGCTCCGGTCCTGTAGTCAAAGTATGCATGACGTGACATCTTAGTATAAAGCCCAGAGTCTAAACTAATGGAGAGCCAGAGAGAAGACTTCTTCTGCTTCTCCCAGAGGGATATTTTTGGGATTTTTTTTTTTTCTGTGATTCATCCATCCAGCTCTTTAACTTAGGGATCTGTGACTTAAATGGTTCCTATAGTCGAAAAACCACAGGCTGGCATTCCCAGTTTCTGGAAAACCAGCAATTTCTAAATTTCCCACTAAACAGACATAAAATCATTGGGATCGTATATATATTTTACAATAAGTCCATTTTTATAGTTGAGGGAAAAATAAAATTCTTCCCTTTTACATTTTGTCAGCTTTTGGAAACAAAAATAATGGAGTCCTAAACACCCATTCGACAATGTGAGATCTAGGTTAAAAAAGACACTTTCACAACAACCGTGATGACTCACTTGCACCGTCTATACGGCTAGAATATGCTGCGATTCCCCATCTGGTTTAACAATCTGCATCGCAAAAGACTCCACATTTCCTGTTACCCTGGGTAAGTTAATTTCAAGCCTGAGGGAAAATGTTCGTAATTTTCTCCAACCATCTTTACAAAAATAAAAGAATAATGTGATTTATTTTTTTACATTAAAAAAATAAAAGGAAGGGAATTCTTTGACCTCATCATTAACAACAACAAAAATTGTAGTTTCGAAAATTTGAATGAAAATTTTCCATTCCCCCCCCCCCCCCCCTAAGATTATGTTTATAAGAAAAAGAATTTAAAAATGAAAAAAAAAAAAAAACATACAACTTCTGCAATATATTTGTCATCACTGAAATACATTTCTTTGAACACTGGTTACAATGAACACTTTTTTCCAGGTGTTACTAGAGTAAATCTTTTTATTTTTTTTGTCTGTTCCATCCTTGAGTAAAAAGTTAAAAATAATCCTCTCCTTTCAGTGTGGGATTCTCATTATTGTATAGCTAGTAAGGTCAGTGTAAAGTCTAGCACGAAAACTTAGACTGTACCAAGCAAGTCATCAGGAACAGGGTTGTTTAAAGATTCATAAAATGAACTTATTAAATTCCAACAACACAAATGTTTCTTATATTTTTAAAACAGGAATAGCATTCTGAAAAGTCTACAGATCTATATATTTTCTTACAGCTCCCCTGTATTTTTACATTGAAAATAATTCCTGTGAGAGGGAACACACAGGCGGTCTGCAGCGGCTATCATCTCACCCTATAAGGGTGTTCTCTTATTAGCCATTACTGTGAAATCAGCCTTTCTCAGTTGAGATAAGCTATGTCAAGCAAATGGAATGCAGAGAGGATGTGGATTCAGCCAATTGTGTAGGTGGTGCAGAAAGAAGGGGTGGGCAGATAGGCAGGACTATTGCTATGGAAACAGCTGTAACTCAATTAAAATGTAGGGGCAGTTTTTTTAGAAGATATTTTTTATTCTTTCATTTGCACTGAAGGGGGGAATTGCTCCATCTGTCACTAAATCTACTCACAGATAAAAAGAGTGAATTTTTTCACTATTTACATTTTTTTTTAATTTTTTTAAAAGCTCTAAATTATGCAACCTGCTGGGTGACTTCTGCTATTTTGGCTATTAATGCCCATTCATTAGTGACTTGGGACATTTTAAAGGGCTAGTGGGCAGGCCATTCTATAGGTGGATGAGACAGTTAAGGGCGGCTGCCCCTCCTCATGGCTGTTTCATCACGAGATGTTCAGCACGGTGATTTACGTTGTGCGAAGAGTTAATCACGACACATTCAGTGGGGACATTTCATCACGGCACTTACGGATTTTTAGGGTTAGGGGTTAGTATTAGGGTTAGTATTAGGGTTTGGGATTAATAAGATAAGACAGCCCTGGTTTAGACCACCATATGACATAGGTGAGCTCTTCTTTGAGGCCTACTTGGCCGACACTGTTAATATACACGTAATCAGTCGCGTGTCATAAATATCTGCGTGTATTTTTTCAGTGGTACGCTTTCTGCAGCTGTTATCATGCCCCCCGAGGTCTGTGAGAAATTGTCGTCCTAAAGTATTTAGCTGTTACCCATTGGTCTATGAATTGAAGTCTCTCGTCCAAGTCAGAGCCAAGGATTGCTCAGGCTTGCTCTTCTCTCACAATTCATCCACTCATCCCATTTGTCATCACAATTTGCACCAACTTTCTGTGGTTTCTATTTGTTCCATCTGCTGATGAACAGTTCTGCTTTTCAGCATGTGGTTACGATGAATGGCATTTTGGGAACCTCATATTCAGGAGTGTGGGCAGGATGATCACATGCCTCGGTACTGAGGCTGTATTAGCTTTATAAACAGCACAGAATTCTTTTTGTTGATACTTTTGATATATTTTGCCCACTTAAGCATCTACTCAATAAACTATAGAATTCCAGGGAATTGAGAAGGGAATGTCAAACGTTAGGCCAATGTAGCTGTGGGACGCGCATAATGATCCCCGTCCATGTAGAGACCGAGGGACAGATTTAACCATGCAAGTAGTTTGTTTGGCAATCTGTATTCTTACTATTTTGGTCTCACGTAACAAGCATTTAACCCAAGAACCTAGTTTTTTTTTTTTACATACCGTAGATATGATGTTGTGCAAATTTTAGATTTTTTATTTTTTTTACTTTTCTTACCACATATGGCAATATTTATCTTCAAAGTTTTCATTTTTGGCTCTCGTACCATGTGGTCTGGTGTGGCCCAATCATGAGAACATGTGCAGCTTGACACAGTAGCATTGGTTGTTTGCTTAGTGGCCGAATGGAATTCCCCAGCTCGATAACATTACTCCATGTATTTTGGTAGTAGGGATTTATTTTTGTGGAATGTTTCTCAACTATTATTGTAGCATAAGATACTTCTCAGGATACTTTGATCTTAGTGCAATTTATTTGTCGGTGACATCAAATTCTACAAAGCCTTGTAATTCTACCTATGTAATTCTATATTAAACATTAACTTGTGCTAACACATTATCCAAAGACTTTGTTTGTTTGTTTGTTATAACCTAATCCATTCATAACAACACACTGCAATACCAGTATGTTCACATACATTTGGAAGACAGAGATTTATGGGCAATACTTCTTTTAAAATAGGATCCATTTGACAGTAAATTGTATTATAAATTACAAGCGTGAGCCTTCTTTTAGGCTAACTTACTTTACAGTTAGCACGTTAGCCTAGACTGGGCTGACTCTTAGGCTAACTATCTAACAGAAAAGTGATTATAATTGTTCGAATTTTTGACATATTGACATAGTACTACCAATTTTGGTAGTGCTTCCTTCGGTGCCAACTGGAGATCACACAATTCGATTTAATAGATAAATCATGGAGATAAAATTGCAGTAATAAGATAGTCGGAGAAGACTAGTAGTAGGAAGACAGTAGTAGTAGGGAGACAAAGTAGACCAAGAATGAAAGAACCACAGGTGAAGATGCGACTGACAGTTACTAAAGTGGTGTCAGTAGAATTTTGTGTATAAGTATAAGCTGTATGGAGTTTCATTAAAAATGGAGCAATCCCCCCCCAAAAAAAATTTTATTATTATTTTTTTAGATATGAGAGGTCATTTCTCATTGTTTTATATCATTGTTGAATGGTGTGTCTGTAAAGTACCATTCAAAAGATATGCCATGTTCTTTGTCAACCAAGCTCCTTCACTGACACAGTCCGGAGACTGTTGGTCACTCCTTGTGGTGTATTTATGTGTCAGTCATGCAAAGTGGGCGGGAGTGAAGTATTTGTGAATGGGAACAGCTAGAAAGGATGATAGTGAAGTAGGAGTGAATTCAAACACGTAAGCGGATAATTTCTCCAATATAACTATATACAGTCCAGACCCAAAACACAATTTTTGGGGTTATTACCTATGACCTAAACTGTTTTGTGTTTACATAAGTACTGGAAGGTATCAGGGTATATACATATATACAGTGGACCATCAATAAAAAAAATTTAAAATATACTACAAATGAGGTGCAGTTGACTTGCAGGATGGTCCCTGCACTGATTTAGCCATACATTGTGCAGGGCCAGACCTAGTGAGTTTCTCCTGGTAGACATACAACGCACAATGTAGAGTGAGAAGAAAAGTTAACTCACCCGCACTTTTGTGAATAGCCCCCATACTGTATAAAAAAACACATAAACACCAAAATCCAATTGAACAATTGCAACCATGAATCTACTAACGGTAAAGTTAGTAGAACAACAAGTTAAATTCAACAAAAGCAAACCTTTCTGAAGGAGAATGGAGAGATAGGGCAATACCAATTAATGGGAAAATAGGACAAGCTCTGTATTTCATTTAAAGAAGAATTTTAACAGCGATATATACGATCACAGACTAACCTGTTCATTAAGGCCAGGTACCACCAGAAAATTCAATTCCCTTAAAGAGTAGAAAATTATACGTTCCAATCACAGTGCTGAATGTTTTAATATCTGTCTAACGTTACCGCTAATCGAAAAATATATAACAATAGCCTTATCGAGCCTGCCTTCCCTTCCTTTCTGGACACTGCCGGGATATCTCTGCCAAGAGCCTTGACTCCTCTTCAGACATTCTGAGATGTAGGAATTTTATCAGTCTATCAACTTTAATCACAGGTCCAATTCTACAAAATAATTGAAATTTTTAAAAAATTATAATAATGTTTTCTGTGTGTAATTTATACTTGTAGTTTGATGTTGAATGATCCACTTATTGTTTTTAAAAATTGTGCTTTGTAACTCTTCCAGCAGGAAGTATGAATATATCCAGTGATTAATACAAATATGCAACTTAAAATCTGGCTGACCTGCTGCTTGTATTCAGACCTGACCTGTTTTTTTTTTGTTTTTTTTTTGCATGGGATGTATTACAAGCAAGTCCTGTGAGAAATTATTACTGGACAGCATTCAAAGGAATATCTCAATAAGAAAGAAAAAAATAGACAGGAGCACATTGTGAGAAAGGTGAGTAACCCAACAATGAACACCAATTTCGTAGAGGTTTAAACGGGGTTGGTTCTGCCCCTTTGTCTCTGTCTCTCTGTGCCCCGCCCATTTTTATAGCACATCTTAATGATTAATACCTTAGCTCAAACTTTATTTTTAAGTTAGAGGCACAGCAAAAACTTCCCCTCTCCCCTAAATAAACTGAAATGGCCCCCGGATCCCTAACACATACATGTGGCTAGGGCAAGTAGTTAGGGGAAAGCTAGTGTGACGCCCCAGCTGGTACTTTCGAGGCAGTCCTGTAAAAAAGGTTGGCTTAATGCCAATGTCTATGGAATCAATAGCATGGTCAGTATCACACACAGTCACATGCACATAGGGTAACACACAGTCACACATATAGTCACACAATGATTATAAAGAGTGTATAATGCTTAATGTCTAAATGCATATTATAAACCACCCAATAAATACAAAATGCAGGCCAGGTGGAGGAATATAACAGACAAAGGTAGCATCAAAGTATTGAAAAATAAATGAACAGGTACAATGAAAAGCAAAGTTGCCACTCAGCATACAGTGTTGGCTACAGTGTAACAGACACAATTCTAAATAAACACACAGTTAGATAAACACATGAACACACAGCATCATACACAGTCACATATACACATAAGGGCTAAGGACCCCTGGCCCTTTATTAACCTTCCCATCACTGCATGAACTAGATGGGTCCAGGGGGCTCCAGAGAAAACAATAAATAAAACTTATCCCACCTGGGTTTCCCCAAAGACCCCTGACCCAATAAAATAAAATGAATCCCTACTTACTCCACCACCACCTATAGCTTGCCCAGGTGTGGGGTGGGGGGGGGGGGCAAGTCAATTAAAATAACCTTTGTTTCGCAGGGCATCTTTCGGGCGCTGGGGGATTGGATAAAGTATTTCACTACCGACTCCATGGGCTAAGTAGAGGTAGGAGGAGTAGGTAGAGGGTTGGGTGACAGGTGCCTGGAAAATTTGCCCCATTTGATATGGGGAGTGGGTTAGGGCAAGTAGCCCTGGCCAGCTCTAGGCATTGCTTCTTATATGGGGGGCAGGGCTCGGAGTCCGGGGGTGATTTTGGAAACCCCCGGACATGGTTTAAATCTGAGGAGTAGAAGGGGTTACTGTGCCAAGATCATTTTGGAATCTTGGAACATCCCATTGTATATTTGTAAAGTTTTAAACAATTACAGGTTTTTTCACTAAAACTAGTACATCAACCTAATTCTGAACACTCGTTAGCATTCTGTTACTTGCCATTTTATTTTAAGAAACGGCCTTTACACTAATTGTCTGTGACATTCCAAGTGAATGACATCATGTTTGATTATAAAGCCACAAGTTCTAAATACACCATGTTCACTTTCAGAGTACAATATTTTGGAATAAAAAAAATAATAACCACTACCATATTCTGCTAATATATATATTCCACACTTGGTACAGTCCTGTTTCATCCAGTACTGTTACTGACAATATTACCATTATTAATTAATATTTCTGTGTAGGGAAAAGTAATATACCAGTTAGAAGGATGCAAAGTTTTTTATGTTTTATTTATTTTTTCTTATTTTTACAAGAAACAGAAAAGAAATAAAAAAAAAAAAAAAAACATCTTTGCGGAAAGATAGCTCTAAAACTTATATTACAGATCATAGAATGCTCATAATGAACCCCAAAACGTAACATTTCTTTCGTTTTCCTTAAAAATTCATAAAAGAAAATAAATAACTACATGGATGGGTTAATGCTAAACAAATTCACCCTTTATCTTTATATTTGTATATAAATATAGCGTGATACAACTATAAACTATATAGTTAAAGGGACTGCGTCATTTGATGTTTCACCTAAACATTGTTTATACGGCAAATATAGGGCATACACAATTATTGATCTATACATTATAGCAAATTTGCATTTAAATACCTAAAGTGCTTTTTTTCGCGTCTGTGGAGTCTCCTATTAATGACATCACCTTCAAGAGTCGAGACAGGATAATCACTCTAGATGAATTATCTAGGTATCCTACCCTTCTTTCAACTTCAGGTGCTGTTCTTTCCCCATTTTTGCCACCCCCCCTTCATGAGTTATGCAGTCACCATGTTGATCTGTCCTGACTCCCTCGCTGATGTTCCTGTCCTGATGGAGGGGTTACTCAATCCTGCACTGGCTTCGACCACTCCAGGGTTAAGTTTAACAAACAAGTTGGGGTGATTGTCTCTCGCTTGGGTAAGATGGTTTTGCAGCATAAAGACCTGGAAGATGTCTCAGGGCGATACCTTACCCCTGACGGTGTGCACCTTAATGACATCAGCACCGATGTATGGTGCCTGGTTTTTGGCTCTGTACTATAAAGTGTTTTTGAGGCTTGGAGGAGACTCCATGTTTAAAAGACCCAAATGACTATGCTTGATGCACTTAAAAATGACTTATTGTCCTCTAAGTGTATACGCAGTATTTAGTCAAAATAAAGCAAGCTTTGCGAGCAGCGCTCTCTACTTCACGTATCATTTTATTCCTGTTCATCTAATTATAGTATGTAGTCCCCCTTTATGCTCTGTACCTAGCGTAACGTAAATTGTTGGCGCCATAAGAGAAAATGAAAAGACGGATCGGTTTCTTTTCCTTTAATCTACATGATGCAGCTCTTATCTAATAAAGTTTTAGCAATACTGCAGGCGAAACTGACTCTTTAAAAACACCATTTATTTTTTAGTTCAAACATATACCACATTTTGCATTTATTGCTCCGTTTTTCTTAATATTATTCAATATAGATTACTATATGTGTGTGTGTGAACAAATATAGTTGTCCTACTAATAACACTATATCCTGTATGTGTAGGACTGTCTAACACTGTGAACAGATTGCAGTGTAGATGGCCTATTCATGTCGATGAACCTGCCACTGATAAGAAGATGAATCTAATTCAGGTTCTCCCATTTATGTGTTACAAATCTCTAAGTGATTTCCATTAGTTTTCATCCTAAAATGTATTCTTAGTATTCTGTAAGTGATTTATCATTGGCACATGTAAGATACCATCTTAATCAAACACAGAGTCAATTCATTATATGACAACAGGCCCAAGACTCAAATCCAGTGTAATCCAGAGTTCTCCTAACAATGTCTTCTACCTCTCGGGAAAAATAAGGATAACCCACTATTCAATAGATTACAGGGGGGATATGATAGAAACATTTAAATACATAAAGGGAATCAACACAGTAAAGGAGGAGAGTATATTTAAACAAAGAAAAACTACCACAACTGGAGAACATAGTCTTAAATTAGAGGGGCAACGATTTAAAAGCAATATCAGGAAGTATTACTTTACTGAGAGGGTAGTGGATGTATGGAATAGCCTGCCAGCAGAAGTGGTAGAGGTTAACACAGTGAAGGATTTTAAGCATGCGTGGCATAGGCACAAGGCTATCCTAGCTATAAGACCGGGAACTGGGGACTAATAAAAGTATTTAGAAAATTGGGCAGACTAGATGGAGCGAATGGTTCTTATCTGCCGACACATTGTATGTTTCTATGTTTCCATTCACTACAAATAGTAGAAATAACATCAGAACACATTGATCTTTGTATCTTAGGCACTCTGCAAGTACCCAATTAGAAATACACAAGAAGTAGCCTTAAAGGGACACCAAACTGTGTTTTTTTTCCCTAATATAGAAGCACAAGTGAAATGTTAGTTGTGCCTAGTGTGAGAATAACCTGGGAAGTACTTTTGACAGTACACGCCAGTGTATCCACTGACCGGAAGCTGTCATGCTTTCCTGGGAAGCAGGCAGCCTGGTCTGGTTGGTGACTGTCTCTTTCTACTAGATCAGAGACCCTTGTTTTTGCATGAGATCAGCAGAAGAGACCTTAACTACAGTCCCTCTGCTGGTCCCATGCAAACAAGAGGGCAGAGAGAGACCCCCATACTCTGCAAAGCTCGATCAGACTAGTTCCCAAATTTTAAATGAATGTCTCTCGAATTTCAACTATAATAGCTGAATTTCCGACATTTCAAAAAAAGATCTTTATATATTGTCCGCCAGATAAATAATTAGCCTACTCCAAGCCTTCTCCAAGATTGTGTTAAAAAAAATTAAATCTTGTGGTATGAGTAACAGACTGTGCTCCTCAAAGCCTACCCTCGAGTTTTCCTGTAGAGTACCCACACTCAGCTAGATGATAGAGCTGAGATGTTCTTCGGGAACTGGGGACTAATAAAAAGTATTTAGAAAAATTGGGCAGATTAGATGGACCGAATGGTTCTTATCTGCTGACACATTCTATGTTTCTTTGTAATTTTTCTCTTGTTTGGTCTTCAAAGAGGTTTTTTTAAGGCAAATAATGGAATATATAGAAGAAGGGGAAAAAAAGCTCATTACAAAACCATACTTTTTAAAGCGAAAAGTAACCACAGTTATTAAAAAGATGCCATGTCCCAAGATATGTGTGGGTGTCATCAGATCACTGTGTATGTGTGGAGCCAAAACAGTGGGGAGCTCAATAAACCCATAATGCTTCCCATGTACTGATATGGAAATAAAACCATGGAATTAACTGATGCAAAGATGACAAATGAGACCCAAGAAAGTCTTGCATTGTAAACTTTTGTTTTTCAAAGACCTGCTTGTTTCCAACTATAAATGTGATTCATAATGAAGGGCTTGTAATTACATAGTTTCGATCATAGAAGTTAAGTGTTTCAAGGTTCCAAAATAATTCACTCCTTCTTAGAACACTGTGGAAAGTGTCGGGATGGTTAAAAAAAAAAGTCACAATCACCATTTTTACAACCCAGCACATTCGTTTGAACAATATTGTGCCTTCTCCAAAAAGTGCTTGGCAGAGGTTTTCAGACGCCTTTTAGGTGCTGAAAAGCTCTAAAAAATGTTATACACCACTACTAGGCCCCATCACCGTGTGCACCCCTAGATCATAACAATATTGCAGTGGCACTCATCCCGAACCTAAACCTAACATTAGTTACAAGGAAAAAGATATGGTCCATATCACAATTTTTTATTAAAGAGTTTTATGCAGCCCCCACTGCCATGCTGTGAATAGATAATTGCCCCTTTACTGGTTTATCTACCTTTAAGAGCAATGACCACACTCAAATGTTTCCTGTAGGTATTGCTAAGTCTCGGGAATTGTCTTAGAGGAAATTTCCAACTCCAAGAGATTAACAGATTCCCCAGATGGGTGCATTAACCAACCGAGCCATCTCACCTAACGAAAAATAAATTGAAACCTATTTTTTGTCGTATTCCCACTGGAAAAAAAAACAAATAATCCATTCTATGTACCGGATTTACGCAAATCTAATGCGCCATCGAATCTAATGTGCACTTCAAACTTGGACACATTGAAGCCAAAAAATGTTTTTGCCGGCAAATGTAATGCGCATTTGAAGAAGTATATATTTTTTTATAACAATTAGTTTATGCGACCAACTTACGGTAGTTTTATTACGCATGACACTGCTATACGACAATATGGTGGAATTTGGATTTTAGTGTTACAAGCTAAGCAAAAAGAGCTGAGTTAACTCAAATGACCAATTTACCTAGAAGCTACAGTATATGCCGTAGGTAAGTTAAGTAACGGAGGGTAGTACCCATGCATAGAGTGTTTTTATTGCGTTGTGCTTTCCTTTTTGTTAATAGCTCCGTTTGTGGGGGTTTTGTTTAAGTTGCAACATAAAACATACACAAATCTAATATGCCTTCGAGATAAAATTTTGCTAAAAAAGGTGCACATTAGATTCAATTAAATAAGGTATGTGACACACTCCTAACCTGTATATTAATTTTATTAGCCAACATAATGGTCTATGTTTTGTTCAGAAGAATGAAATGCTTGTTCACCTACACCCATGAGGGTTGAATATACTGTGCAGTACTAGAACGGGTGAATTAACAAACTGAGAAACAACACAGAGTTGTGATGTGTTCCTTTAAAAATGTATACCGATCAGCCATAACATTATGACCACTCACAGGTGGCAAGCCAGCGGAGGCAGTGTGATGCTTTGGACTGACAGGTGGCAAGCCGGCAAAGGCAGTGTGATGCTTTGGACTGACAGGTGGCAAGCCCGCAAAGGCAGTGTGATGCTTTGGGCAATGTTCTACTGGGAAGCCTTGGGTCCTGCCATTCATGTGGATGTTACTTTGACACGTACCACCTACCTAAGCATTGTTACAGACCATGTACACCATTTCATGGAAACGGTACTCCCTGATCGCATTGGCCTCTTTCAGCAGGATAATGCACCCTGCCAAAGCAAAAATTGTTCAGGAATGGTTTGAGGAACACAAAACGAGTTCAAGGTGTTGACTTGGCCTCCAAATTCCCCAGATCTCAATCCAATCGAGCATCTGTTGGATGTGCTGGACAAACAAGTCCGATCCATGGAGGCCCCACCTCGCAACAGGACTTAAAGGATCTGCTGCTAACGTCTTGGTGCCAGATACCACAGCACACCTTCTGAGGTCTAGTGAAGTCCATGCCTCGACGGGTCAGGGCTGTTTTGGCATCAAAAGGGGACCTGCACAATATTAGGCAAGTGGTCACAATGTTAGGGTGTATATATACATTTACATCAAATTGAAAAATGTATCTAATGTTTCTGCTCTGCAGCTGAGCTACAATTATATTTGATCATAATAAATCAAGGGATTTTATATTTAATCCATCTTGGATGCAGCTGTCACAGATGATAAGACAAAATCTTTCTCAATCAATTATTAACAAAAACAAGGCCCCAACATAAAAAAAACACGTTTTTTTATCATAAATATGTTTCAAATTTCTCCCGAGTCCTTGGGATTTGGACCCCCTGCTGTCCGCCTGTGTTATTATAACAATGAACAATCTTGAATGTTTCAAAAAGAAGAAAAAAAACCAAAAAACTTTACATCCGAAGTGACACAAAAATAATGTCATTAGTAATTTTAATATCGGAGGTCATACGTATTCCAAATATTGCCTGTCGGTAAAAATAATAATAGACTCGTAATCTCAATCTAAAAATGCATTCCTTTAAAATGTATTCGCATCTTGAGGGTCAAGTTGTTATGATATCAAAAGATGTTTAAATGCCCTTCTATCCAAACCAGATGTGTTTCCATGAAGTTCTTTACCACTGCAATACATCTAATACAATAATAGCTTCATCTTGAATCAACTCCACAGCCTGCATTTTTTATTTGGGGGGGGGGGGGGGTGGGCTTGATTGAGAGAGCAGGATAATTGAGGAACGATTGAAAATTACATAGAAATAAAATTGCCATCGAACATATTGGTAAATCAAGTAATGGAAGGCTGAGAGTAATCAGCTGCTTTTTTTTCAGCCTACAACTCTTATCGTCCATAGACAGTTAGGTTGGAATGCTATAGAATTAAATGCAAAAAATATTTTAAAAAAACAGGAATTTTATGGAAGTGAACATCCTACATGGGAGATTATACTGTGGAACAAAAATTGAAAATGAACGGAGAAATAATTATTCACCTAAAGTCAATATGTAGATGGACCTAACCAGCGGGGCTTGACAAGTTTTACAACTCAGGGCAACTCGGCAAGCCCTAACATAAGTTGGAGACATGACAAGACCCCCAACTTTCCCAGAACTTTGTAAAGGACAACTAAACTAATATAGAAGCACAAGTGAAAAATGTAGTTCCCCATGTATGAAGATAAACTAGCATTTACTTTGACAGTATAAGCCAGTTTGTCTAGTGTACCAGCCTCCCGACTGGTTCTACCTGGGCTAATTCCACCATTATTAAGCCCAAGGCCACCCATGAAATAGTCAGCATTCAAGTTGACAGTCAGACCAAAATAAAAAATTGTTGAAATATTTAACTTATTGTACAGCTGTAAGAATTTCACTTATAGCTTGACCCAGCTGGTAAATTTTTGGATGTATGTATTACTATAATTTTAATATTCAATAAGATAAGCCGCAGATGTGGTGAACAATAATGCATTGAGGTAGATATCCCCGGGGTCCTGCATACTTTTGGCCTATTAAATCATGCCCGATTAAATACATAACACAAGGAATGATCTAGTTTAATGTAATAAAATGTAGATATCGGTGACATATATATCGGGACCCAAAAGTAGAGCTATCCAGGTAGTACCGATGAGGTATATTCGCAATTCAGAAGTCATAACTGATTCCACAGCGATATCTGGTGAAACTGAATGCATCCGAAATATATCCAAAATCCACCCTACAGAAGTGGTAGTCTCAAAATCCCCCCTGATATCCAATGGGAGCATTCGGACACAAAAAAAATGGACATAAATCAGTGATATATAACTTAATCGAAATGGAAGCAAAATCAGAAATTGACATATTTGCAAGAAAATGATACTTTTGGAAAACTCTATGCAGCCAATCACTGACCAGAACAGATTGTAATCTGTTGGAGGGTCTAGGACTCTTCTTCGCCGCATCTTCATCGCTGTCAGTTCAGTGCGGCAGTTTGAACGCTGAACTGTCAGCAATGAAGTATAACGCGGCCGTTTCACCGCAGCTGCTGCTATGTAAGAGCTGACAGTTCAGCGCTGAACTGTCAGCTCTTACAAATCTAAAAGTAAAAAGAAAATAACCCCCCCCTAATAAATGATTCCCCCCCCCATAGTAACACTAAACACTAAACCCCAATACTAACACTAAAATGAACCCCAATATTAAAATTAACCCACTAAACCCTAATACTAACCCCCGACCCCTAATACTAAAATTAACCCCCTAAACCCTAATACTAACCCTAATACTAACCCTAATACTAACCGCCGAACCCTAATACTAAAATTAACCCCCTAATACTAACCCTAATACTAACCCTAATCCTAACCCCCGACCCCTAATACTAAAATTAACCCCCTAAACCCTAATACTAACCCTAATACTAACCCCCGACCCCTAAAACTAAAATCAACCCCCTAAACCCTAATACTAACCCTAATACTAACCCCCGACCCCTAATAGTAAAATTAACCCCTAACAATAAACACTAACACTAATCCCCAATACTAACACTAAAATTAACCCCAATACTAAAATTAACCCCCTAAACCCTAATTCTAACCAAACTAAAATCGGTAAAATACTTGTGCTGTAGAGTCGGCGGTGAAGCGGATGTGCGGAAGCAGCCGCGATGAAGAGTCCCATCCCCTCTGTTGGATAGCAACATTCTGCATGAATTCAGAATAGTACAATGCCCAATTAAAGAACATGTTGGAATTCCAGCTGCACCATTTCTGCGAATATCAAAATGTGTTCAATAACAAAGTGCAAACGAGTACAAAAGTTCTTTAAAATCTTGTGTAGTGTACTTTAGAGGGCTCTAAAGGTGAATTCTCCAGCTCAGACCAGGATAATGGAAATGTGTGAATTCAGCCTATCTTAACCGAGTTAGGTGTGTGGTCACATTGGATAGGCGAAAAATAAATGGCTTGCATGGTGAAAATTTTCCTCCGAACACCTCCGATGCTTTGGTTTCTGAGTGGGCCGAGCTGCTGATTTTGAACCCTAATTCAGAGATACTGAATACCCATATTACAGAGATTGGTAAAACTCGGCTAAAGTGTCCCACCCAAATCTATTCACACATCGGTGTCCCTTTCATATTAATAAAACAACATTAAAATTGCTTGTGTTTAGAGTTCTTCATCTATCTGGAAAATGTCCTATATTCTAATTAAAAAAAAATAATAATTGACCTTGTTTTTCAACTTTCTACAGCCCTAAACATATGTCAAAATGGTGTTGGCCAACTCATTGACGCTATACATTATCAAAGTTTTACAATAATTTAGAATGTCTTTAAATTAAGTAGGATAATATAAACTATAAATCAGGGTACACATTAACTTGTTTTCCTTACCATGCTCCTTCACTGAATGGGTTCCTCGTGGGTGGACACCAACAATGATCAGAATGTTGTGACAGACATTTTAACGTTGGCATTCGCCGACCTTGACACGGACGGTGGTGTCCTTGTACAAACACGTTTTCCTAAACCAACTAATGCATTTGCCATTTTTTGGCACTTTGGATTCTGGATGGGTATCTTAAAGTCAATGGAAATATTAGAAGAAAGTGGAAAAAAAATGGTAGCAGGTGGACACTAGATTGTAAGTTTGCAACCAGGGCTCTCTCGATTTTATGTATCGTTTTATCTCAGTTCATCTGACTTAGCTTGTAAGTGGTATTTAAACTCTATACCAAATGCTGCTTAAACTGTTGGTACTATATAAATCAATGTTTATGGAACGTAATGATGCTGGTACCTGGGAGGAACTCGTACTGTTTGGCGCCACAGGGTCAACATAGTCTGAGCCTATTATTTTTGTTAGTAAAAATGATTGACCTCGGTTTATGGATAGGTGATAACAGCGGCTTGACTCATAGAAACATAGAATGTGTCATCAGATAAGAACCATTCGGCCAATCTACTCTGCCCAACTTTCTAAATACTTTTATTAGTCCCCGGTTCCCCTTTCACTACTCTGTCTGCCTCAGGAGTAGTGAAAGGGTCAATAGAATCAGGAATACTAAGGAGAAGAAGTATTTGTGTAGGAGCCCTGACCATAAAGTTCTAAATGAAACTTAATAAGTTTTCTAAGCCATAAAAATGTGAGTTCACGTAGGGATCCGTTTAGCATTATTCCAGAGAGCATTGCTTAAAACATGCTCTAGCTCAGCTTGGCGGTTTGAGATCCTTTTTTATTGTCAATGTTTTATCTTCTTCTCATCCAAAGCTAGAAGGAATGTTGACATAACAAGACCCCAGGGAGAATCACAAGAGCCATGGAGTTCATTGTTACCATTCTTTATGGCTGCTTCTATGTCAGCCATAAAATCTTTGTTATATGTACATATACATATAATATTAATTGTAATAAAAATATGTTTTAATGAATTTGGCTCCATTCTGTCTATTAAGGTCAGGATTTAATTAATCTCCTTTCTGACAGCAGGTTAAAGGACTGATATGGCGCCAGTAAAAATTTCACAACCGAATATATTCAAAAAGTGTTTTTTTTATTGATGGTATAAATATATGTAGTACAAATATAACAGTATATATAGTTGTGTGTGTGTGTGTAGATGTGCAGAATCTTCTTTTTTTAATTGCTACATTGAATTATAAGCTTTCAGGAGTCCTCCTTTATCAAGTCGAACACATGTATGACCGAAAAAGTAAAACGCACAGGTTAAATATTATAAGTACATGCCCTGATCAAGGGGTGAAAAAAACAGGGGTTGAGAGAGCAGGGCAGAGAAGTCACAGATCTAATCCATAAACAGAAAACTTGAGGCTTGAGTAGCACAGACTGCAAAAGATAGAGCGAGAGTGGGAAGGAGGACTTTTGTCTTTTGTAGGAAAACTATCCATTAATTAGTAGTTGTTTTCTTGGATACAGAGTACAATTTTAGGAAAAGATCAAATCCAGTCAATCATACTCAACGGTGATGTATAAACATGAGGCACATTTAACAGGAACGGGGGACTAATAAAAGTAGTCCAAAAAATTGGGCAGACTAGATGGACCGAATGGTTCTTATCTGCCAGTTTCTATGTTTCTACACACAGATATTGGTAAATACTATTGTTATATGTGTGTGTTTACATGTGTGTGTGTCATGTACAAAAAAAATGTCAGGAGTCCGCACTGCCTACATCGGTCCCGAACTTCCAGGTTGCACACAGCATTTGGCTAAGTGTCAGGCTGTATAAAAGAGCGAATCACCATTACACAGACCAAATAGCGACTGCTTTTTGTTTTATAATATATAATTGTGATATACATAGTCCAAATATGTTTATTTTACTTACACATTTACAGGTTTTTAACAGTTATACACCTGCCACACCCCAACACGTAGCATTGGATGCATTTCAATAAAGCATAGTAAAGTCTCCCAAATGATAAAACTATACTTCTATTGTGTGCATACGTACAGTGCTGTATTTACCGCGAGGCATCCTAGGCGGATGCCTATGGCGGCAAATTTTGGGGGGCGGCAGCGCCCCCCAGCACTGGAAAAAAAAAACATTAAAAAAAAAAAAAAATCAAAAAAAAAAATCTGGCCCTTTAAAAAACAAACAAACCCCACCGCGCTTGCAGGCAGAGACGGAGGTGAGAGGGGATCGCAAGATCCCCCCTCACCATCGCTCTGCCTGCCAGGCTGCATGGGGAGCCGAACAGGCAGCACAGAGAAACCTCCGTGCTGCCTGTTCGGCTCCCCGTGCAGTGTGCCGACACGGAAGTGCCGACAGGTCACGTGACGGGCGCGCTGACGTCATACGCGCGCCCGGTCACGTGACCTGTCGGCACAATCGCCGGGAAGCCGAACAGGCAGCATGGAGGGACCATGCTGCCTGCCTGCCTGCCAGGGAAAGGTAAGTGCTGATGGGAGACTGTGTGTGTGTGTGAGACTGAGTGTGATGGGAGTCAGAGTGTGTGTGATGGGAGTCAGAGTGTGTGTGATGGGAGACTGTGTGTGACTGAGTGTGATGGGAGTCAGAGTGTGTGTGATGGGAGTCAGAGTGTGTGTGATGGGAGACAGTGTGTGTGACTGAGTGTGATGGGAGTCAGAGTGTGTGTGATGGGAGTCAGAGTGTGTGTGATTGGAGACAGTGTGTGTGAATGAGTGTGATGGGAGTCAGAGTGTGTGTGATTGGAGACAGTGTGTGTGAATGAGTGTGATGGGAGTCAGAGTGTGTGTGATTGGAGACAGTGTGTGTGAATGAGTGTGATGGGAGTCAGAGTGTGTGTGATGGGAGACTGTGTGTGTGTGTGTGTGTGTGACTGAGTGTGATGGGAATCAGAGTGTGTGTGATGGGAGACAGTGTGTGTGACTGAGTGTGATGGGAGTCAGAGTGTGTGTGATTGGAGACAGTGTGTGTGACTGAGTGTGATGGGAGACAGAGTGTGTGTGATTGGAGACAGTGTGTGTGAATGAGTGTGATGGGAGTCAGAGTGTGTGTGATGGGAGACTGTGTGTGTGTGTGTGTGTGTGACTGAGTGTGATGGGAATCAGAGTGTGTGTGATGGGAGACAGTGTGTGTGACTGAGTGTGATGGGAGTCAGAGTGTGTGTGATTGGAGACAGTGTGTGTGACTGAGTGTGATGGGAGACAGTGTGTGTGTGATGGGAAACAGTGTGTGTGACTGAGCGTGATGGGAGACTGTGTGTGACTGAGTGTGATGGGAGTCAGAGTGTGTGTGATGGGAGACAGTGTGTGTGACCTGTGTGTGATGGGAGTCAGAGTGTGTGTGATGGGAGACAGTGTGTGTGACTGAGTGTGATGGGAGTCAGAGTGTGCGTGATGGGAGTAGGAGTGTGTGACTGAGTGTGATGGGAGTAGGAGTGTGTGACTGAGTGTGATGGGAGTGTAAGCTTGATGTGAGTCTGAATGATGGGGCATGTCTTAGGTGTGTAAAGTGGGTGTGCAGCTTGGGTAGGGGGGTGCCCGGATTTTGTCTGCCTAGGGCAGCACAAAATCAAGATACACCACTGCATACGTATACTGTACAGGAGCCTTTACAGAGCTCTGCAGATATTTTTTCCCCCCAACTTTCCCTCTTTGCATGGGACAGTCCTGATTTGGGGGTTCTGTCCCGCGGAGCTCGACCTCTATCCCTCTTTTCAGGAAAAAGCTAGAGTTTGTCAGGACAGCGGAATTCAGGAGCTCAATTCTGTGTTCCTGATGGAATTCTCCAGTCTGGGTCACCAGAGTATGCCTACTGCACATGCGCAGCTTTGTACAAATGTGCAGTTGTGTAGATAAGGTTGCCAGGTCAGTTAGTTCTTTGTGGGATACATATAACTTTTACATGTCCCCCAGGATGTGAGTACGAGGGAACCCATGATGTAGTTCCCACAGGAACTACCTTGATTGACTAATTGATTGATCTCCCTCAGAACACATATCAGTTATACATTCTGCATAGCAATGATCTAAAAGTTCTACTTGTACTTAAACAAAATGGCCGAACATGCATACGTAGCGATGGAATTAATACAAGTAGGATCTATTCAGGTAAATAGCAAGAAGACGATTGCAATTCACAAGATGTGATTGAAAGGGATGACTATTAAGAGTGGCACTTTATCTGTAGGGAAGATGAATATCTAGTATTTGTAGGAACCATTATGAATATTATAGAAGTAATCTAGGCAAGATAAAGGAATATTGTAGCAAAAAAAAAAAATTTTTTTAATTGAAAGATTATGTCAAGTGTAGATGATTTATAAAGAAATTATTTAACTCCTTAATGCATACGGATGTATATATATGTCCTGAAAAGCATGGTCCTTGAGGACTATGAGGCCGTATATATATATATATATATATATATATATATATATGTCCTCAGTTTTAATGTAGTGTTGCGCATCTTTAGCGCAATGCTAAATGCCAGCAGTTACTCTCAGAGGCTGCTTCGAATCCGAACCAGCCTCTGAGAGTGCTTTCACACACACCCCCCCCACGTCCATACGATTACCGCAAATGTGATCGTATGCACTTCAACACACATCAGGCATCATGCAACAGCTTCTCTGCCCCCCAGGGCACCGCGGGTGCCAAATTGGAGGAGCATACTCCTCCGATACAGCATGCCGAGCAGAGAGCGGCGGAAGAGAAAGAAAATAAAATCTCTTCTGTCGCTCTGAAACAGTTGGTTGACTGTCCCAAGAGGCAGTCTGCAACATTACAGTTAAAAAAAAAAATGGAAAAAACTAACCCTTGATCAAGGGTTAGAGTCATAATTAGGGTTATAATTAGTATTACAGGGGGGTTTGGGTGAGTACAAGGGTTAGATTAAGGGGTGGGGGTAGATTTAGGGTTAGGGTAAATTTAGGTTTGGGGTAAATTTAGGGTTGGGGTTAAAAGGTCACTGTAGAAGAAAATGGTTAGAAAAAAAAACGACTCATATTGTTTATTACCCTATTACTTGGAAAAAGACATAGGCAAACATGGAAACATTGGTATTTCTAAACTCAGGACAAATATTTGAAATATATAGACAGGGTCTTTTTTACCATTTGTAATTGTTTTAAAAAAAAAATCAGGTCAAAGTTAGAAAAAGTGTTTTATATGGCATATTTTCATCATATTTTATATTTTTCTTAATAGTAAATTATATCATATGATGATAATAATGATCAAATGAAAGCCCTATCCGTCCTTTAAAAAATTATATATAATTTGTGTGGGTGGACTGAACACAAAGAAAGAAATTCACAGTTCAGTAAACATATGACAAAAATAATGGAATTCTGTTCTTCAAGGTACATCAAATGCAGCAGAGCACTCTGTCACTAAGGGGTTAATGAAAAAATACACATTAAGTACCTTATTGAGCCTTCTTTACTCCATATTGTTCTCTCAGGGGGCAGACATGTAGGTTAGAATCTTTACTCCATATTGTTCTCTCAGGGGGCAGACATGTTGTTTAGAATCTTGGGTCAGATCTTCACTCACCTTGGTTCAGATGAACGAAGATCTCACCCATCTGACCAAAGATTCTAAACAAAATGGCTGCCTCCTGGTAGAGCTATATGGAGTAAAGATGGCTCAATAAGGTACTTTATTTGTATTCTTTCATTAAAGCATTTCTATATAAAATGCCTAGACTTGATGCCATCTTTCAATTAAACAGAACTTAATTTTTTGTTACAGTTGTCCTTTAAAGAGCCAAGCAGCGTTCCCTTTACATTGTCTTTACTCATCAATTCTTCACAATTTCTCTCTCACAGCGTATTCTTCGGTAATCCTGTGCCATTCATTCTGTGCTTTCCCTGAACCCTCTGTCTCTTACTAATAACACAAACCAGAGTACTTCCTGCAATATGGATTTTATGGTGGCTGTTTCCAGATGTGCAATAAAGATTACAGATATTACACGAGTTTCTATCCTCTAAAGAGAAAAACAAGTTGTTTTTATAAATCCCTAAAATGGTTGTCCACCACTCTGTATTACCTTTTTACTACTTTATTACCTCTACTAAATAAATAGACAATAGCAGGCAATTGAGATGGGAATTTTAAACTTAAAGGGACAGTCTAGTCCCCAAACTCACTTTGGTCCAGTAATTTGATGCAGGCATTCTGCATAAATCCCGTTTTTAATATTTGACTCAAGCCACCCCCCCACCCCCCCACCCAACCCCAGTTATTACTTTGCGTGTTTACTGCAGGTGCGGCAGCACTGATTATATAGACACTGAGCACATACATTTTTGTTTCATCTAGTCCCCTCCTGTGCTCCTGGAATAAAATACATTGTGTTGACTCAGATAAACTTGCTCTTGTACACAGTAGGACCTCTTAACAGTGCAACACATTGTCTGATGACATCACCAGAGAGACAGGATATTCCATTCATTTGAATGAAATTATTCTCATTGGTTCCTGCAGCAAAAAAGGAAACTGATTTTTACTCTGCTAGTGTGGGCAGTCCTGGTTTCTTGCAAACTGTTGTAATTTCACAATTTTAGCTAGCAGTAAGCATTTTCTATTTTAAGCAATGCAAAATGTAAAACATACATTTTAAAGTACTTTTAAAGTACATTAATATGCATTCATAATTTGAAGATGCATTTTAGACACTAGACAGTACCTTTAAGGTCAAAAGTAGTTCCGTTGGAAAAATTCTCAGATTGAGCTGCATTGGAGAATTTTTCCAACTCAGCTACTACATTGGCCTAAAGTTTGATCTCAATTTCTTGCACTTCTCTTTTTATTCAGTAGACCTTTATGGCCGATAAATGAGTGGGAAATAATTTTCATATCACAATGTTACAAATCAAACGTTTGAAAGCTAAAAAAAGATATCAGAATATAGAGAAAATAGACAGATAAGAAAGAATGCAATTTTGTCAGTAAATTTATGTATAAAAAGACAAAGAAAAATGTCTTTGTACAACTGAAATAATTTATTTACCACTACAGCACCACGAAAAACAGACATACATTGTGTTAAAATACATATTAATCAGTTACAGAAATACAACTGAAGCTGGTTTTATATTCAGTTTCTCCTACATCATCCTTGCAAATGTATTGTAGAGAAACCCAAATATGCCAGGGGATTCTTTAAAAAAAAAATCATTAAAATTCCCATAACAATGTAATTCATAAAAACAAAATAATCCCTATGAGGCACTCTCTGAATCAGAAAATAATCCCTATGGGGTACACTCTGAATCAGAATATTAAACATTTTTCGATTAGCAATGCAGTTACAAAAACAAATCCGTATTACTCACAGGTAATAGCATTTAGCACAAGGTCACCAATTTTACATTTTTTTTTATTGTTCAAAATATTAGTATTTATACCTTATGCCCACTACTTATTGGCTTCTCTTGTTAACCATATATGTGTTGAATTGAAATAGTTTACCAATTTGTCTTGTTAACTATAAACAGAAGCTAAATAAATTCCCTATGAATTTGAAACTAAATTACTTATTTAAAAAAAAAAAAAAAGTATTTGCCTTACTTGGAAAGAAAAAATCCACAGTTATTTTAAAGATTTATTTTTATGTATAATAAAAGCTCCAAGATATTCTTGTGTTTGTGGAGCATTTGCAGTACTTTAAACTTAATTTGTTTACTAATTTTTAATTACTTGACCTTGTGCCTCCTCACAAAAATATACAATTAAAATAAAATTAAATGAAATTGTTCAAAAAATATTTTTTTTCCTGCTAGTAGTTTCAGGTGCATACATTGGTTTTGAAGCACAGACCATTCATACAGGAATGATCTTTATTTATTTTTTAAGGAGAATAGCTTGTTTTCCAATAAGACACACTGAAACATTCAACTTTTTATTTAATGTTTGTGTTTTTCATTCGTTTTTCTCATGTGGTTGAGCATGAACAATATTTGTGTATAATTATTTTTTATTACAGCTATTAAAAAGTCAATAAATTAATAACCATTCACTGGCACCAGCTTTTCCCCTCTTAAAATTAAGACAGAAATAAAAAGGAGCAAATCTAATATTTTTAGGTAAAATTTAAATTGATGCCATGTTGAAATAGTTATAACGGAATTACAACCATGAGTGTGTAAAAACTACATGGGGATTATCATGTAATGGCATTTTGAGCATAGAAAGTCATTCTGTTTGGGGAAAGCAAAAATCCATCTAATTAGCTATCCAGGAGAGGAAAAATTGGACAATGATCACTCCATCTTGTGCATTCTCTTTCCATACCTTCCAACTTTGGAAGGGCTTAAAGGACAACTGTAGCAAGAAAGTAACTAATGTTTATTTTAAAGATTGCATCAAGTGTAGATAGTTTAGAAATGCTTTCATGAAAGAATATAAATAATGTAGCTTATTGAGCCTTCTTTGCTCTGTTTAGCTCTTACAAGGGGCAGACATGTTGTTTAGAATCTTGGGTCATTGATCCGAATCAAGCTGCATGAAGAACTATTCTAAGATTCTAAACATGTCCGCTCCCTGTTAGAACTATACAGAGCAAAGATGGCTCTGCAATAAGGTACATTTATTTAAACATTTCTATTAAAAATTGCTATACTCAATGCAATCTTGCAATTAAACATTACTTATGTTTTTTCTACAGTTGTCCTTTAATCCAGGATGCGGGGAAATGGCCATGCAAACATGAGAAATTGCCACAGAAAGGCTTTCTATTATGCATTCACTCATGCAACATTTTACTTAATTTTCTCTGATCTCCCTGATATCATAGTAAGGAAGGACAGAGGTCTCAAATCTGGACTGGCTCACTGGACGGGCCAATTGTCCAGAAAATCCCAAACTAATAGCCGTGGCTGCACCATTGACCAATATTCTATCTACAGTATATATCATTATGTTGTAAAACATATTAATGAACTCTGCCCTGGTCAAACATCCAGCAGAGGAAAAGAAAAGAAAGATTTTCAAAAAAGAGCCACAGTGAAGAGGGGGGAAAAATTATTAAGGGGTTTCCCTAAACCCCTTAGTAAAAATGGAATCATTCAGTTGCAAATATAGAAATTCATCGAAAATATGTTGGCAGGGTTTTTGTGGACAGCTGAAGGATGTACAGGTGAGAGGTTCGAAAGCATAATGGGCAACTTGGTAAAAATGTTCATGTGACGGAGGACATGACGAGGCATTACATGTGCTGTGAAAATCACGTTAGAAAAGCAAGCATGTCGATCTGCACGGGAAACATGCGTGTAAATAAACTTCATTACATCAATAGACTAAAAAACGTTAATAGTCAGGTAGCTTATGGCATATGCTTGAACATGATTTGAATAATATAAAACATGTATTTGTAGTGCAAGTCAATGTATAGGACTCATACTGGCCAGCTATAGGGAAAACACTTTATTCTGAGTGATTGAAAAGAGCCCCAATTTAAAAAATAAAATAAAATACCAAAGCTGACATTTTTACAGAGTATAAAAAATAGGTTGACATTGTACATATTACATATGATGTACATAACGGATTTATACGCTTACAATAAAGATCTATAGAATTGTTTCGAAATACAGCTGGCTCTTCTATTCACCTATATGTAATACTATTGGTATAATTACATATACCCAAAACACAGCATAGCTATACAGCATTTTACTACGGTCTGTTGATAAGACCAGTACACATTAAATATTTCACTGATTTCTTATATGAAATTTACATAAAAAAATTCCAGATCAATGCCTCGGATAATCAGAGATTTTTCCAAAACTTTTTTTTTTTTGCGTGTAAAAAAAAAAAAAAATATTCTGGGAGCTGAATTAGCATTTTTTTTCTTTTTATTTTATTTACAGAAGACCTATAGATGTACTGAGTATTAAACAATTAAACATTACATACACAACATCAGTCAAAATGCATCCAAAATATGTTTGTTTGTTTTTGTTTTCTTTTACAAAATGAGGCACTTCAAGACAGTCAGAGACAGCAGCTTCTTGAAGAGCACGAAATAAAGTTATTCATTTTTCTTTTATACCCCTCCGCATTATTATTTTTTTTATTTTTAGTGGGAGGTGATGCGTGCATCTTCTAAACTGACTGTATGTAATGTCATATTAATTCACGAGGGCCTCGTTACCATTACAATTTATTGGTAATAAAGGGCATACTCAGAAGCATGAACAGAGAGCAAATCGGGGGCAAAATCCTGAAAGTGGAGCAATTACCATGGAACCAATGGAATCATCCCGTTGATTACTCCGCCTTTAAAACCTAAGTCATCCCCAGGATTGTTCTGGAGCAAAAGTTCATTGTGACACCGTGGGCCCTATTAATATGCAAGTATGCAGTATAATTGTCTTTTCAACAGTACATAAAAAAATGCAAGTCTAGGTTAAGGCTTTTGTGAAAGTTTATAGTCAAAATCGGAACCTTCCTTTCGCAGCTGGGAATTCTGAGGTGCCGAGGCTGATTTGCTCTTCTTCAGGGGAATATCCAACAAAAATGGTACTGATTGGATTTCAAATAATGCTCTAAAAATGCTAAAATATTAATTTTACTTCGAGCCTTTTATTTGGTCTTTGTTTTTTATTTGTTTTTCCCATGGTAAAAAAAAAACCTCTTTTTTTAATTCAACACAAATAAATAATGTCTGTCAACACAAAACTAGAGGAATGGGTAAATGCCTAATGGCAAGATAAAGAGACAAAGTAAGGAACAGGGGAATGGGACAGATACAGCAACTCCAATGAAAAGGGATATTCCTGTTTTATTTCCTTTCACATAATAACACTAACAAATTCTTCCAGTGTTTATTTTATTTTTTTTTTAAATAAATGTCTCTACACTGTTAAAAAGTTGCTTATGAAAATCGAGACATTGTATATTCTGTAAATGTGTCTGCGTTTCTATATCAGGCAAATCTCCTATGTTTACATCTACAATTATGTTTTTTTCATTGTTGTTGTTTTTTTCTCTATTTTTTGTTCTTTTTTTTTTTTTTCCCTGCACATTAAAAAAAAAATACAAATAAAAAATTGGGAAACGAATAAACAATTTTTTGTCTGCACGTGTGGGGACAATATAGAATGTCTCACTCTGTATCCACGTAAGTACCAGAAAGGGAGTCAGATGACGTTGAAATTTAATTTTCCTAAAGAGTTGTGGGCTTTTCCTGGCAGTTGTTCAGAACAGAAATGAAAGCCCAACCATTTCATCTTTGATACAGGAATATTTAGCAGTGTCAGAGAGATGAGGATCTCTTCCAAATTAATCTCTCAGAAATTCAACTTGAGCCTTCAATGTTGAGCATTTGTCTCCAGTTTCTTCTTTTTGAAAAAAAAAAAAAAATCTTTCAAACAGTTCACAACAGTACCGCATTTTTTTTATACATTTTAACACTGATCAAAAAAAAAGGCTTATTTTAAAAATCTTCCCCTAAATCACATGCCCGTGATGCCATTTCTAGCTGCATTTGCACGATTTTACAATCATATTTGAAAGTTGTTCGATTTTGGGAGTCTTCCCGATGTAGTACAAGATTGTCAGTGATTCCAACTCTTTAGATACACAGCACGGAGAGGCAGAAGCTTCTGGATTGATGGTGTTGTACAGACTGAGCACCTAAAAAGAGAGTGCCATAAATTAGTTGTTTTCTACTCATAACACTTCAAATAATGATTACAATTTTTATTTGCAATTTAGCAGTTTTAATTGCCAAAATTGTAAGCATCTGTGGTGAGAAGAGGTTTGAAAAAGGGTGAGAGTGAGTATTTGCATTGTATTGGGTTTTAAAGATTTGGAATAGCTCAGAAACTTACTTTTTTTAATATTTGCCCCAACATTGGTATAATTTATGAGTTCCCATAACTAGTGCTTCCACTTTTACTCTCTCCAATGTACTATTATTGTAAATCTCTGAATCATAAAATCAAATGTTAAAAGGAGCTGGTTTATGGAGGAATTCCTATGCTTGGTCAAAGAACCATGTTTAACGCATTCTCAGAAAGTGTTATTATCCATCACTGTGAAATCAGCCTCTTTCTAAGTGACCAGAATAGTTGATGAAACATACAGGTGTTTCTTTGGTTTAGAGCATAATGAAAGTATATTTTTTAAAGCAGCGATATAGGTCACAAATGCGCCAGTATCGGAGATACACACTGAAGGAGTGTTTCACCTTAGTCAACTTCACCCCAATGTTGAGCCTGAGACTAGTCTGGCCAAAGTGTAGGACCCAGGTAAAGGCAAAAATGGTATTGACAATGTGATGAAGTGGCTAGGCAAAATACAAGATTGGCCAGAAATACCTTAAAATGTAGCTTTTTGGTAAACAGGGTAAATATACAGAGCCAGAGGTCAGATGGATTCTACCAAATTACCATCCCAAATTACTTTTATTCTAAATCTCTGGATGAGGCTAAAAAATAATAAATTCAATTCAGTTTCTAAATTGTTTTAAGCTAAGTCCTATATGGTCCTAGGTAGAGTTGAGCGGACACCTGGATGTTCGGGATCGGCGGGTTCGGCCGAACTTTGGAAAAAAGTCCGGGTTCGGGGTCAAACTTGACCCCGAACTTGACCCCGAACCCCATTGAAGTCAATGGGGACCTGAACTTTTGGCCACTAAAATGCCTCTAAAAAAGTCCTGGAAAGGGCTAGAGGGCTGCAAAATGAAGTAAAACGTGGGTGAGTATCCCCATTCATACCAATAGGTCAATTGACCTATTGGTATGAATGGGGACTCTTTTTCGGTTTATAGAATAGCAAAAGCATTACATGTATTCCATAAACCGAAAATCTAAAAACCGAAAGGCATTCGGTTTATAGCCTTTCATTTTATAGAATACATGTAATGCTATTGCTATTCTTTAAAAAGAAAGTCTATAAACAGAATGTCTTTCGGTTTATAGACTTTCGGTTTATGGAATACATGTAATGCTATTGCTATTCTATAAAAAGAAAGTCTATAAACAGAATGTCTTTCGGTTTATAGACTTTCGGTTTATGGAATACATGTAATGCTAATGGCTTTCTATAAACCGAAATAGAGTCCCCATTCATAAGAATTTCTTATGAATGGGGACTCTATTTGGGTTTATAGAAAGCCCATAGCATTACATACAATGTAATCGCCGAACTCCAACACGGACATACAGTGAAATGTCCGTGTTCGGGGTCCGGGGTCCAAAAACCGTAATGTTCGGTACGAACCCGAACAGTGCGGTTCGGGTTCGCTCAACACTAGTCCTAGGGTAATTGCTAACTGGAAATATAAAAGTAAGTGTTCCTCCAGTACAGTCCAGGGTTCAACACGTTGTTTTAAAGAAAAAATAGTATCTGCAAAATATGGAATGTGATTCTGATAACAGGATTAGCAGGATATAAACACTGAAAACTTAAAGCGACTCCAGCAACCTAAACCTTGTTTGGTACATGCAGTGAATAAAAACATGATGAAACACAATTGCAAGCAAATACATCAAATAAGAGGAAAAGATATTCTCAATGTGTCTGTGGAGTCTCCTACTGGTGCCATCACCTTGTTTCTTTGTATGCAATTGACACATTTCCCATTGAAAATGAATTAATTGGCATACCAAGCCACAGACGGTGTCATAAACGACAGACAGAAACATTTTAAACATATATTTATCTCGTTTTATGAATTTGCTTCCAACTTTGATAACACCATGTATAGATTTTTTAAATATATATATTTTTTTTACTCTCTGCCGTTCCTTTGACACCCTGCTGTCTTATCACCTGTGCCGAAATGCTAGGGGGGGGGGGGGGGTCGAACGTTGCTTAACTCATTTGTTCTAAGTCTAACTACGAGGTCTATTCATGAAAATGTGAATTTTCCTTTTGAATGCATAGAAACATAGAATGTGTCCATGGATAAGAACCTTTCGGTCCATCTAGTCTGCCCAATTTTTTTAAATACTTTTATTAGTCCCCCGTTCCCGGTCTTATATCTAGGATAGCCTTGTGCCTATCCCACGCATGCTTAAATTCCTTGACTGTGTTTACCTCTACCACTTCCGCTGGAAGGCTATTCCATACATCCACTACCCTCTCAGTAAAGTCATACTTCCCGATATTACTTTTAAATCGTTGCCCCTCTAATTTTAGACTATGTCCTCTAGTTGTGGTAGTTTTTCTTCTTTTAAATATACTCTCTTCCTTTACTGTGTTGATTCCCTTTATGTATATAAATGTTTCTATCATATCCCCCCTGTTACGTCTTTCCTCCAAGCTATACATGTTAAGATGCTTTAACCTTTCCTGATAAGTTTTATCCTTCAACCCATGAACCAGTTTAGTAGCCCTTCTCTGAACTCTCTCCAAAGTATCAATATCCTTCTGGAGATACGGTCTCCAGTACTGCGTACAATACTCCAAGTGAGGTCTCACCAGTGCTCCGTACAATGGCATGAGCACTTCCCTCTTCCTACTGCTAATACCTCTGATGCAGATTTTAATTAAAAGAAAACGCTCAGTTTTTAACAGCGCATTGTGCTGAACAAACTCTCCAGGTTTGTCCCTGAACCGTGTATGGTTGAGTCAGAGATGTTCATCTCAGACTGGCATTTTTTGGCACGGGGACATAAACAATTTAGTGGCCCATTAGGCAACTTCACCTGTTAACATCAGAGATCATCGCAGATAGACAGGCAGGACTGATTTACAGACAGATTAAGTACAGAGAATGATAGACAAACTAGACAATTGGACAGAAATTTTGAAGCACTGGGGAATTTAGAAGTGCAAACTGGTGCAACAACAGACCATTGAATCAGGTTAGTGTGCAGTCCAGGGGGCAATTGGCCTCTTATCCCCCTAGGCATCCCTCAGCTGATCTCACTTCAACTCATCTGTAGTCAGGGCTGGCGCCTCTTATAGGCGAAGTAGGCGCCGGCCTAGGGTGCATTTTTACGTTTGTAGGAGCGTCCGAGGTGAAGGTCCGCCCCCTCCTTCTATAGTAGCGCATTTTGTTTCTGAGGAGCAGCGGGCAGTACCAGCTCTGTGTGTTAAATGCACACACAGAGCTCAGACAGTGCTGCTCGCTCTCCACACGCACAATGATCATTCAGTGCATCGGAAATACACAATGTGATCAGTGTGTGTGAGGAGCGCGAGCAGCACTGTCTGAGCTCTGTGTGCGTTTAACACACAGAGCTGGTACTGCCCGCTGCTCCCCGGTGAAGCAGGGAGCTTCCGGGAAAAAAATGGAAAGGAGGCAGGGAACAGACCTACGTGGGGGGGGGGGGGGGGGAGAGAAAGATATGGGTGTAGGGAGGAGAGACATATAATGGGAAAATAGGAGAGAGAGACAGGCATGAAGAGACAGAGGAGAGAGACTGGCATGGGAAGGGAGAGTAGACAGACAAACATGAGGAGGCCGAGGAGAGGGACAGACATGAGGAGAGAGAGGAGCGGGACAGACATGAGGAGAGAGAGGAGTGGGACAGACATGAGGAGAGCGGGACAGACATGAGGAGAGAGAGAGGAGTGGGACAGACATGATGAGAGAGAGGAGCGGGACAGACATGAGGAGAGAGAGAGGATGGAGACAGACATGATGAGAGAGAGGAGCGGGACAGACATGAGGAGAGAGAGAGGATGGAGACAGACATGATGAGAGAGAGGAGAGGGCCAGCATGAGGAGAGAGAGAAGCAGGACAGACATGAGGAGAGAGAGGAGCAGGACAGACATGAGGAGAGAGAGGAGCGGGACAGACATGAGGAGAGAGAGGAGTGGGACAGACATGAGGAGAGAGAGGAGAGAGCCAGCATGAGGAGGGAGAGGAGACAGACAGGGACACATTAAGTAATGCACTTTTTCTTTAATAAGAAAAAAAAATGCTGGCTTGTGTATATGTGACTGTCTCTCTGTGTGTGTGACTGTCTCTGTGTGTATGTGTGTGTCTCTCTGTATGTGTGTGTGACTGTCACTCTGTATGTGTGTGTGTGTGTGACTGTCTCTGTGTGTATGTGTCTCTCTGTATGTGTGTGACTGTCTCCCTGTATGTGTGTGTGTGACTGTCTGTGTGTGTACACGCAACTCCGTGATTATGTTTATGATTGCACAATGGGGCGGAGCCAAGGGGCGGCAAAATGACGGTGGCAAAAATCCTTGCATCGGCCCTGTCTGTAGTAAAAAAAGACCCCTAAGGTTATTTATTTCACATAACTCTGTAAATGACCGTGACAATCTTTTCTTTGTGAAATTAAAATATCTAGACTCACCTGAGTATGCTGGGTATCTAAACTCCACAAATACGGACAGGCTCCAGCGCAGAAATTAGCATTATAACCTTTAGGTTCATGTATCCATTTCCAACCAAGGTCCCTCTTAAAGTCAATATATAACTGACGTAGACAACAATTATCCTGGACATTCCTGTAGAGCAAGAACAGTGTTGGCATCATTAGCAAATAGGGCATTTAGACATTCGGGCCAACAACAACAAAAAAAGAGAAAAATATCTTCAAGAATACACATTTTGTTAAATAAAAACAAACAACCAAATATTCCTTAGTAAAGGTAGAATAATCCATTTGTCTTGGATCAGGGTCATAAGAAGCACGGTCGTAAGTGACATCAGAGGAGCACATGTTTAGAACTTTGACCCGTTGCCTTTATACATATCTACTAACGCATTTTGAGCCTATTAGATGTTCTTACTCATAGACCATAAGGACTACTTGGTGAAACTGAGATGCAAGTCCACTGTAAAAGCCAGGCTTCAATAGCGGAGCTGGTTATGGGTATAAAAAAAAATGACCCATGTAGATCCTTTAGTTACCTAAAGCAATAGGCAGCATCTAGAGCACGTTTCTTCCTCCGACTGGATTGTTGGGACTCAAGTCTGTAGGAAGGCATTAACATGAGGAGAAGATGAGGAGTCCGGCTGCCTTGTTTTTTCTTTAAATTTTTATAATCCACACCAGGATACATGTAGTGGTCATCAATGCCTTGAAAACAAACAAAAAAACGAATTTCAGAAGTAAATAGTCTGTTACATGTCAAACTGTTTGCACCAATTAGGAGCCATGCTTAACCTACAGTCTCCAGGGTGAAAAAAAGTTCAGTTTTTGGTTACACGAAGTGAATAACAAGCATGCTGTGCTAATATGAAGCAATAACTAAAACCCCTGGTATCAAAATACCCCTGTAAGAAAAAAAATAATACATGCTTAATTGAGAGATTGTGTTAATTTTTTGGGAAATTTTAAAGTTTAATGTTTTGAAATATTATAATGAGAGAATTCAAATAAAATACCCTCCTTAACAATCAAGCTCTCTTTGTTCTGTATAGCTCTATCATGTGGTTCATAATCGTGGTCATATTCTCCCCCATCTTGGGTGGGATATAGGAAGATCTAAGATTCCAAACAAAATGGCTTCCCCCTGATGCCTATGCAGATGTTTGGTGGTAAGAGGCTGCATTAGACATGTTCTTTTTATTGTTTTTCCCCATCCTCATTTTGTGACATTATTTGCATAATTGAGCATTCAATAAACATAGAATGTGCTGCCATCTGGACCTGACTTGGAGATTATGGCCATACAGCTGTACATTGTGTACATTCCGCACATCCCCCAATATGCAGTATTACATCATTACGGTAAATTAAGTATTGACTTATTTAACATAAAGGAATAGTTACATTCTTACAGATATGCTTAGACCAAGCATTAACATAGTCATGGAGGCATTTGTTAAGCACTGGACTAAATATAATGGAATTACGCCACATTCGTTGTACCTTTTTTTTTTGCATTATAATTCTATTATCTGGAAAGAGAGTAGAGATGCAGTGCACTATTTAATTTAGTGGCACACTATAGATGTTGATTTCCTTGACTGCAAGGAAGAACCTAGAAGACTGTAAAACAGTGCTACTTGAACGGAAACTAAACAAAATACAAAAAACAGTCAGTAAATTACAATATTTACCTGCAAATCGGGTTTCCAACTCCTCAGTTTTGTTTGGAATTATGTAGTTATTTGATGGTACAAAGGTGCAGCATGGACAATGTAAACCTATTTTAAACCCAAGATTTCTGTCTGGAAGGGTTAAAAAAAAAAAAGAGAGGAACAATTACAGACCAGATCAGGACAATACTAAAAAGAGTCCAATTTACTATACAAAAAAAAAAAAAGAAAATCTAGTCAATTATCTCTTTATTAAAAATGAGCGGCAATAATCATTTATTCACACAACTCATCTCTTTAAGGAAGCTTACTACGCATCCCACTAGAATACTCATTAACTAATCTCTAGCCAATCCCACTTAGCTCTCGCTGTCCTCAAACACTGTTAGCAACTCATCCAACTAGAACACACAAACCCACCTAGCTCCAACCATCCCTAATACTGTTACTGCCACAATCTTCCCGTTCACATCCTCACTCCCTCTAGATTGTAAGCTTGTGAGCCAGGATCTCCACCTCAAGTATCAGTCTGTTCTTGAATGTAGTCATCATCTACACTATGTAAGTTGTTGGCGCAATATAAATAAATGTAAAGTAATGAATGGCAAAGTCGGAAATATTCTCCATTCCCTATCTCTCCAACTCAGTTATTAAAGTCAGATTTTTTTTGCAGCTCATTTTTCTAGTCACTTTTAGGCACCCAAAGGTGGTAAGTAAAAACCCCAGTTGCACGAAGGCACTCCTAAATATTGTTTGTACTGTCAGTGTAGACAATAAAAATTGTTTACCGAATGGGTGGCAATTCTACTGTTGGGTCTCCAAAGTAGAGATGTGTTCTACAGACATACATATCTAAATAGTGCAATAAGTGAGCTCCAGACATGCGGTACAGCACCAGGGAAACTAGAGCTCATTCTTACACTTTGACCCTGCGTAAAATCATGTGACCTTGCATGAACCGGCCCAATGTTGGCGCTTCAACCACTGTGTTCCAGGAAGTGAGGCCAGAAAGTTGGCAGGTAGGATACGGTTGTCTACACAACCTTAAATATAGTACATTTACAACTAGAAATATTAGCTAACGTTACTTTTTTTTTAAAAAAACAATACATGTAATTTAAATTAGTGGTTTACCTTTATGACGAAGCCACTCGTTAACTGCCTCTGTGACGTCAAAAGACAACCACTCGCCCTCGGCTCTTGTTTTTACTACTTTGCTGTCAATGTAGCGCTGCGTTGGGGATGTTAAGTCTTTGGATTTAAGGATCTGAAATAGGAGAAAATCTCAGTGTCAAAATTCTGTTCCTGGTAAATTAGAGCAAGAGACGAATTACAAATTCTAGAAGGGCTATAGAAACGCCTCCAGTAATGTGAGAACATTCTAATCCAGAAACATCACCATAGCTATAAGGATGAACAATTCACACGTGTAACTTCAGTAGCAAAGAACAGTACTATTTGGCACAAAAGGGACTCTGCCCAGTAGCCATTGAGATTAGTCCTTATCTTTTTACAAACCGAATTTCACTTACTTTTGATCAATGTGGCCTAAGCGATGTCCCTTCCAGGACATGTAAATACATAATACCTATAAAAAAAAATACCTGAAACTACAGATATTTAGCTCACCAATAATATAATGACCAAGGGGGTAAAGAGATAAAGTGTCTACACTGAAATTCCATGTCTCCAACTCCCCAGTATCATCTCTCCAAATGACTGGTACGAAGAACACTGATGGCTCAACCAGAAGCAAGTAGCTTCCCAACCAATGTCACATGGACAGTTTGAGTTGAGTGAGAATGATAAATAGCCATCTGGGGGGGAATCAGGAAAATCTCTAAGTAAGCAATACTTTTTTAAATTGGAACCTTTTTAAATTGGTTGAGGCTGGTTAAGCAGTCTGTGCATGCACTTGCACACTCAGACTCTCCTACAGAACCAGGGATTTGAATGGGGAATTTAGTACAGGAGTCCCCAATATGAACTCTCCAGTCCAAGGTGTGTAATACATCCAGATTTTAATTTTTAAAATTTGAAGGCAAAGAAAAGAATTCTACTTAATAATAATTTGCATTCAACCATCTCAAACCCATCATGAATTAAAAGCACCTGTTGATGACATGTCTTGCATACTACATCAGAATTGATATAATATCAACTGTAATCTCAATTTAGGACTAATGTAATGCTGAACTGTTCATTCATTGTTATTATTATTATGTGGTTATAGTCATAAAAGAATGACTAATCCTATGCTGTGTAGCTACGAAATGGTCATTAAAGGGGTTACTGTAGCCATTAAAGACTTGTTGAGCTGGCATGAGTACTTTAAAAAGTGTCACACTTGACACTTGAGAAAGCCTTAACCCGAAGGTGAAACGCGTTGTGTGCGGAAGGAGAGCACCTTATGCGGACACTGTGCACTTTCTACATTACCTGAACTTCATGCACTTTCCTGGAAATTGCCTTTTTTTAATATAAGCTTTTTATTATTTGTTTATTGCACAATAAATGTGTCATACTTAAGTTCTACTTCTTCCCTTGATTTATGACCCACGTCTACATGTGAGGTTCTTCACTGGGATAATACTTTTGATCAAGAGGCCACGAGGGGCTCCCGGATGCCTACTGCACTGAGCAGGTTACTGCTCAGTAATATGTGAGTGTATCGACTTATACTATTATCTAAAGCCATACTGATTTTTTAAATACTACACTATATTATATTTTTTTCTACTTCTTTTCCCTTGTACAACACTGAGAGGATTGCCTCATTTAAAGGTCAATTTAAGTGTGGAGTGTATGGGAGAAGCGCACTAATTCACTTTTTTCTATTTTATTGCACTGTTTTTACTAGAAGTGAAGTACTAGTTGGTCTTGGTGCTGCTATCCCAAATCACATATAGGCGCAGCCGCTCAGTGTATTTCTTTCGGTTAGTATTAGTTTTAAACTGAGTTGAGAGAGGTGTGCAAGTATTGCTCGATAGTAAACGCTAAAGCTAACACTTTGTTGACTTTATTATTTAATTTTGCTAAAGAACCAACAAATTACAAGGTACTGTGTGCAGAATGATATGGTTCCACACAAGAGGACACACAGTTCATCATTACATGCTACTTTATCTATCTATTTACAGTTAGCTCTGCTCTGGGCTGAAATTGGTTCAGATAGGGGCTTATAGGCAAACTGTGAGGAAATCCACAATTTTACTACTTAATATTCATCCCTTTCTGGTTCAGGTCACTTTAATACATAGAATTCCCCTTATTTGAATAGGGCCAAATTACCCCCAAATCAGCCCGAATTCAGGCAAATATCTGAAATTATCTGATATTGGGTGATGTCAATGCACAGTTGATCCAACATGCAACCAACATGATTGTGTTGGGTAAGAATTGGGATTTACGATGAAAAAAATATTAATTATTTGCCTTCCCCAGGCTCAATAGCAGCATATTGACTCTAAAGATGTGTGACAAACAGACCCAGTTTTTGTGGAAGAGTTTATACTCCAAAGTAGGTTCTGGCGCATGAGAACTACCTTAGCAGACAGAGTGTATATCAGGTTCTGGCTATTGTGGACTTTCTGACCCATAAAACCCAGAAACTAGCCTCTAATAACATCACAGAACCAAACGGAGGAGGCCCTGGAATCCTTAACAGCCATATCAACTCATGTGAGCTGACACTATGAGCAGACCAAAAAAAGTCCCTTTTACTCAATTTATGAGCATTGGAGGAGGAACAAAGAGGATACTCCACTATATTAGAAGAGCCTTTTAAACCTGCTGGGTTTGTGAGTGAAAAACTTTATCTCACTTATGCAATACTGACATCAAGCTATACTACACTATGGTCAATGTTTTGTTCTCTCTCTTTACATATATACTGTAAGACATTGAAGACCATCTCTATGTGTCAGAATTCTACCATTTCAGGCAATTATTACATTCTGGTATATTTTCTGTAAAAGTGGTTCACTTAGCGCACCTACCACCTCACCTACCAAACAAAGCATCAGAAAAGAGGTTAGCTAATTCACAGGTATCTAGGAATAGGACAGACAGTTATGCATAGATAAGAGGCTTACAGTGTACCTGATGAATAGCAAACAGTACAGAATGTGTCTGTGTTGTCTGATTATTACATTTTTAATCAGCGCTTTTTTTATGTTTAGTAACAAGTTGGCACTTGTATTTTCCTCTCTTTACAATATAACCGTTCCCAGCATGCTTTGCTTGCAGTGCCGGCTGTGTGCCAGAGAGCAGAGGTCCTGCATGCTTGCCTGTAAAGACCTGGACCCTCTGTCGGACTGGAATTGATAGACTCCTGGATTACAATTGGCACTTAAAGCTTGGGAGAAAGAGAGCTGCCAAGGAACAGTCACTGCGGCAAGACAGCCCATTCCAGAGGAGCTGGATACTGGCTTTTCAAGGACGCAACTTCAAACAGGTCAGTAGCTTACAAGGGGACTCACTTAAAGAGACAGTAGATTATATTGTATTGGGCTGGCGTAAGCCTGGTTATACTACATAAAAAGGTTTGATTCCATTGGGACGGGAACTTCAAACTTTAGACCGAAGTAGCCGAGTTGGAAAAATTCAGCTGAATGGGAAGATTTTTTCCAACTCGGCTACTTTGGCCTTAAATTCCTGTCTCAATTCCCTGCTATTCTCTCTTTATTTAGTTGACCCATATATGTGTAGTGGATCAGTTACACAATGGTTTTAATGATGGAGCACTGAAGAAGGGTTTTTATAAACATACTAACAAGAAATTCAGCAATACTATCCAACTACTGTACAATATCTTCAGACTGTTTGACCCTGAGGATACGTAGCTTTATCTTGCGGCACTAAGATTTATGTTTTAAATTATGTTCACTCCATGGAAAACCCTGACATTTATCAGGTATGATCATAGTCATTAATATTAAAGTGTGAGTAAAGGGGGGAAAAAGCTCATGAAAGGTTACAATGTTGTAATTTGGGTCAGTAATCAATTTTTTTAATAGGCATGTATTGCCTACAGATCATCAGGGTCTCCACAGAGGTTATGTATAAAGGTCATTTGCAGAGTTCTCAATTAAGAATAATGGACGAGCCCATTGGTTTCTATGGTGATTGATCCACTTTTAGCACTTTGTTCTAAACTCCTATAGTTTTAATTTCAGACTTGAACTGAGGACCAATAACAAAAAAAAAAAAATACAAAAAAACATTGCTGTTTACATAACCTGCAAACATCATCATAAAATGAGATTATATGTTGGTCCAAGATGTTGCTGACTATTGTTCCGATCATCAGTAAACTGATAGCAGCATCTCTCTTTTCTCCAATCCCTTAAAGCTTCCACATGAATGTGAGTTAATCCTGGTAACAAAGACGGAGTCACTGGCAGCCAAGAACCAAAGATGCAGTCTTTCACTGAATTAACTCCTTCTATTCAATCATTACTTTAGATAGTAACTTTGTGAAGAATTAATCTTATATAAACAAATACAAAATCTGTAGGGTCTGGGTATCCCAACTGCATCTCTTCAGCTGTTCCTGAACAGCAACTACCATTATTAATCACGGTTAGGAGATTATAGGATTTGTAGTTTAGTAGCAGCTGGAGGGCCGCAGTAGGATGCCTAAGCTGTAGAGGTTTTTAAATCACTCCTCAAACAGTTTATAGTCCAACAGAAGCCCACCTCTGTGTGATTAAAATGCCTATTGAAAGATGCTTCTAAGGAGCACAGCTCAAAAAGTGATTCCAAATTATTTTTTTTTTGGGTAGGTTCAGTGTGACTTCCAGACTGCCACGCCATGGAGCTAAAGATGTGTGAGAAGACAGACATCAGTCACACCACCAGCTGAAGTGGCGAAGCTTATATCTTCCCCAGTTATTGTCTGTCTTTTGGATCTCCCAGTTTTTAACTCGCTTACCCTTTTAGACTTTCCTGGACTTCTGCTGTCCTGCACCAAGACCCTGTGGACTGTCTCTGACTTGGTCTCGGCGTACTCCCCTGGTTCCTGTACCTGGGATTATTTATTTCTTCCTGTGCCTTTGATGCCTCCTTGTGCAATGTACATGGAAAAGATGTCCAGTAGCTGAGTGTGTGACTATAAAACACCCCCCATTGGGAATATACTCATGTCTTCTAGAAGATAAATAGCCATATTAATACTAAAGATTTTAAAGAACACCACAAAAATAATGGGAATAAATATTACACTTTTAATTTTGATTTACTTAACACTGATCCATGAGGTGAAGAAATGTTCTATCCTTTTTTTTTTTTTTGAGGATTAAACCTTAGTATGTCCATATAACAGGGGGTTGGAGCCAAGAGGATTGTCAGAAAGGGATAATAATACAAGAGGGTTTGACAACATGAGGAGAATGTCAAGTCCATACAGAGAAAGGTATTTGTCTCCACTGTTATCTTCAAGTCTTTCACTGGCCAAAACCTCAAAAGGCCAGATGGAGGAGATCTGACGACAAACACAAATTCTATCATGTAGTTTGTGCCAGAGGAAAGGGGGGAGAGTTGAATGCTGTCCTCGGACTGGGCATTCAGTAAATCTAATATTAAAATGTTGCTTCCTCATGAGAAGCAATAAAAGTGCAAACTCGGGATCAATGAATGCAACAATCATTGCACAGTACAAATATTAGTATAATTATAAAACTCTATTCGAGGGTATCCTTTTTGAAAAGTTCCTATAGTCATGGAAAGTAATTTATGTTCCTGCTGTACGGACCACTGAAGCAAAGTTTCAGTACAAGGATCCCAGTGTCCGGGGCAAGGTCGTCGGAGGTCAAGAGAACATGATTAAATTATGAGCAAATGTGGGATTTACTCAGTCCATAATCGACTTTTATGAATGCCGACCGAGGCATTCTAAGAGGGACTAAGCCCTAAAATTGCTTTTAACCAGGTAGAAGGCCAGGCAAAAGTTATTATATCTTAGATAAAACTAGGAAGCCCCTATTTGACATTGTGGTGATCCATGTCAGCAAAAAGAGAGGGTTCACTAGATCCTCTCTTCATCCTTGGCATGTGGGTGTGCCATAAGATAGCTGGGGAGGCGGGGGGGGGGGGGGGGGAATGAGCATTACCTTATGGCTAAGGTCTAAGGGTGCCTTCCAGCTGGAACAAATTTGGAAGACAAGGTGTAAACCTTGCTTGATATGCAAATAAACTGGTTTAAGTAGGAAATGTATAACTTACATATCAAGCTTCCGTGTGATGTCCATAAACAAGAGACAATGCAGACACATTAAAGCACATTTCTCTTCATCTATGACTTTGCTTTAAATTCTAATAACACAATTAATGGATTTTTTTTAAGCCTCTACATTCCCAGTATGAATGTTAGGTGTAGAGCTACAGTCTGTGTTTATGATACATATATTTATGACATTATATATATATATATATATATATATATATATATATATATATATATGCCATCTCCTGTTATGACATCACATTTTATCTTTATATACAATACCCAAAATTCCCCACAAAAAGTGGTTCAATTGCATGTCATGCCACAAGGTGATGTCATACACAGGAGATGCATAAACACATTCAAAACACATTTTTATCTTGCATTAATTTGCAATTCTGCTAATATATTGTATAGACCATTTGTTATTTGATATAATGGCAGTGCAAACACTAGTTAGGTGATGGGGTCCCTTTAAAGCAGATTTTTTTTTCGGGGGGGGGGGGTGGGGGGGCGTAACCTATTCCTCTGATCTATGGCCAGTATCTGAATATTTAGTTAATAAAACAGTGAGCCTGGTGACAGAAGACACCAGGAAAGTTGAAAGAAATATAATCCGTCTCATGTGATTTGACATTTCATTTGAAGAAGTGAATCTTGTATGAGAGGAATCTTACATCCTCAGCTTCCTCCGACGGTATCTCCTGCTCAAGAACAGATGTTCAACAAAAAGGATCATTTGTAGGACACACAGGAAAACTTTTTTTTTTTACTCCATGGTAGTTAGCTCTAGATAATAAACTACTACAAAAAAAAGGGCCAGTGTTACTATTATTTTTTTAAAGAAAACTAAACATAGCTTTGTTTAATGTGTTTTTTTAAAGGGTATTTACACCTAAGGAATCCAAAATATTATAATTTTGGATTCTGTAGGTGTAAATACCTACAAATAAGAACATATTTCTAATTGGTAGAAGTTCTACAAATAAGAAAAAAAAACAGACCTATCTTTCTATTCTTTTTCTGAATTCTTCCTCTCTCAGAACTGCATACTGTAGTTACTCTATGTCTTTGTCCCCAGCTCTCTGTGTTATTTGAGTGCAACTTTCCCTTTAAATGCTTATAAAGACTCACTTCCTTTTGGGGCTAAAATAAAGGATACAGTGGAAGTTTCCATTATTAATGGAACATGATACTAGGTTTGCACTTCTCGTATCCCATATAAACCCTGGAAAATTTCAACAAATCATCATTTTGGGTGTTTGATTAGAGCGAGCTAAAATACGACTAAACTAAAATGTTATTTTATTCAAGAGACTACGACTAAAACGTAATAAAAAATTGCCATCAAAATTAACAGTGGTGCGGACGGCCAAGGGGATGGGGAGCTGCTCAAACAATGAATACACTAGGGTGGCAGATAGAGTTGTCACCTTTTCTTAAAAAAAACAATACCAGCCATCTTATTCCCCCAAGAGGCTAAACATTGGCCTCAGGTCCAAAATGTTTGTGGTCTCAACTTCTTTGTTCAGCAATCTGGGATGCCAAGGGGGCGGAACTTTCGGTCTGTCAGACAACCGTACGGTGTATGGACAGTGGTCTCTGACACCGAAGAATGAAAATAGGGACCTCGTGATTGGTGAAAGCGGGTCGTTTTGGGCAGTGGCGTAGCGTGGGGGGTGCAGGGGGGGCCGGCCGCACCGGGCGCAATATCTGGGGGGGCGCACTAGCCCTATGCGGCCGTCAGGGCCGTCTTTAACGCGGGGCAAACGGGGCAGCTGCCCTGGGCCCATTTACTCCTGGGGGGCCCCAAGGCAGCTGTCCCGTGGGCCCCCAGCCCCTGCTGCCGCGTTCACAGCGCATTGCGCTTGTGAACGCTTTTTTCCGGCAAGCCGCATCCGATGGATGCGACGGCCGGAAAAAAAAAACAAAAAAAAAAACTGCCGCCGGATGTGACGTCGCGTCACATCCGGTTTCTGTTTCCCTCCTCCGTGCAAGAGGGAAGACTGCACGGAGGAGACATCCGGCGGGGGACACGGAGCAGCTTCATGTAAGTACGGGGGGGGGGGGCTGGCTGGCACAATATTACTGGGTATATGATTGGCACTATATTACTGGGTATCTGATTGGCACAATATTACTGGGCATCTGATTGGCACTATATTACTGGGTATCTGATTGGCACAATATTACTGGGTATCTGGCACTATATTACTTGGCATCTGACTGGCACTATATTACTGGGTATCTGATTGGCACTATATTACTTGCCATCTGATTGGCACTATATTACTGGGTATCTGATTGGCACTATATTACTGGGTATCTGATTGGCACAATATTACTGGGTATCTGGCACTATATTACTTGGCATCTGACTGGCACTATATTACTGGGTATCTGATTGGCACTATATTACTTGGCATCTGATTGGCACTATATTACTGGGTATCTGATTGGCACAATATTACTGGGTATCTGATTGGCACTATATTACTGGGTATCTGATTGGCACTATATTACTGGGCATCTGAATGGCACAATATTACTGGGCATCTGATTGGCACTATATTACTGGGTATCTGATTGGCACAATATTACTGGGTATCTGATTGGCACTATATTACTGGGCATCTGATTGGCACTATATTACTGGGTATCTGAATGGCACAATATTACTGGGCATCTGATTGGCACTATATTACTGGGTATCTGATTGGCACTATATTACTGGGCATCTGATTGGCACTATATTACTGGGTATCTGATTGGCACTATATTACTTGGCATCTGATTGGCACTATATTCCTGGGTATCTGAATGGCACTATATTACTGGGTATCTGATTGGCACAATATTACTGGGCATCTGATTGGCACTATATTACTGGGTATCTGATTGGCACTATATTACTTGGCATCTGATTGGCACTATATTCCTGGGTATCTGAATGGCACTATATTACTGGGTATCTGATTGGCACAATATTACTTGGCATCTGATTGGCACAATATTACTGGGTATCTGACTGGCACTATATTACTGGGTATCTGATTGGCACAATATTACTGGGTATCTGATTGGCACTATATTACTGGGTATCTGATTGGCACAATATTACTGGGTATCTGATTGGCACTATATTACTGGGTATCTGATTGGCACAATATTACTGGGTATCTGATTGGCACTATATTACTGGGTATCTGATTGGCACAATATTACTGGGTATCTGGCACTATATTACTTGGCATCTGACTGGCACTATATTACTGGGTATCTGATTGGCACTATATTACTGGGTATCTGATTGGCACAATATTACTGGGTATCTGGCACTATATTACTTGGCATCTGACTGGCACTATATTACTGGGTATCTGATTGGCACTATATTACTTGCCATCTGATTGGCACTATATTACTGGGTATCTGATTGGCACTATATTACTGGGTATCTGATTGGCACAATATTACTGGGTATCTGGCACTATATTACTTGGCATCTGACTGGCACTATATTACTGGGTATCTGATTGGCACTATATTACTTGGCATCTGATTGGCACTATATTACTGGGTATCTGATTGGCACAATATTACTGGGTATCTGATTGGCACTATATTACTGGGTATCTGATTGGCACTATATTACTGGGCATCTGAATGGCACAATATTACTGGGCATCTGATTGGCACTATATTACTGGGTATCTGATTGGCACAATATTACTGGGTATCTGATTGGCACTATATTACTGGGCATCTGATTGGCACTATATTACTGGGTATCTGAATGGCACAATATTACTGGGCATCTGATTGGCACTATATTACTGGGTATCTGATTGGCACTATATTACTGGGCATCTGATTGGCACTATATTACTGGGTATCTGATTGGCACTATATTACTTGGCATCTGATTGGCACTATATTCCTGGGTATCTGAATGGCACTATATTACTGGGTATCTGATTGGCACAATATTACTGGGCATCTGATTGGCACTATATTACTGGGTATCTGATTGGCACTATATTACTTGGCATCTGATTGGCACTATATTCCTGGGTATCTGAATGGCACTATATTACTGGGTATCTGATTGGCACAATATTACTTGGCATCTGATTGGCACAATATTACTGGGTATCTGACTGGCACTATATTACTGGGTATCTGATTGGCACAATATTACTGGGTATCTGATTGGCACTATATTACTGGGTATCTGATTGGCACAATATTACTGGGTATCTGATTGGCACTATATTACTGGGTATCTGATTGGCACAATATTACTGGGTATCTGATTGGCACTATATTACTGGGTATCTGAATGGCACTATATTACTTGGCATCTGATTGGCACTATATTACTGGGCATCTGATTGGCACTATATTACTGGGTATCTGATTGGCACAATATTACTGGGTATCTGATTGGCACTATATTACTGGGTATCTGAATGGCACTATATTACTTGGCATCTGATTGGCACTATATTACTGGGCATCTGATTGGCACTATATTACTGGGTATCTGATTGGCACTATATTACTTGGTATCTGACTGGCACTATATTAATGGGCATCTGGCTGGCACAATAATACTGGGCATCTGGCTGGCATAATATTACAGGCATCTGGCTGGCACTATATTACTGGGCTCTGACTGGCACAATATTACAGGCATCTGACTGGCATAATATTACAGGCATCTGACTGGCACAATATTACAGGCCTCTGACTGGCACAATATTCCTGGCCTCTGACTGGCACACTATTACAAGCATCTGACTGGCATAATATTACAGGCATCTGACTGGCATAATATTACAGGCATCTGACAGGCACCATATTCCTGGGCTCTGACAGGCACAATATTCCTGGGCTCTGACAGGCACAATATTCCTGGTATCTGACTGGCACAATATTATTGGTATCTGACTGGCACAATATTACTGGTATCTGACTGGCACATTATTACTGGTATCTGACTGGCACAATATTACTGGTATCTGACTGGCACATTATTACTGGGCTCTGACTGGCACAATATTGCAGGCATCTGACTGGCACAATATTGCAGGCATCTGACTGGCACAATATTACTAGGCTCTGACTGGCACAATATTACTGGGCTCTGACTGGCACAATATTACTGGCATCCGAAAGTTACAATATTACTGGCATCTGAATGGCACAACAATTATGGCATATGTGTGTGTGTGTGGGGGGGGGGGGGGTAACATTAGAGGTACAGGATTGAGGAAGTTGGCTCCATCTAGCCCAGTCTTGGATCATCTCCAGGGTATGGTTCCATTTTGATGTTTAGTTTTTGTTCTTGATATTGTTTGTCGTTTACGATGGTTGTGAGACGACATATAATAGCATGGCCCATGCTAGGTTACTACATGTGTATATTTGTATTCATAGACCTGCTGAAAATGTGGAGAATGTGTGTAATGCATGTTCGCACTCAATAAAGTGTTGGAAAATAAACTTGTATTTAGATGCATTTTACTTTAATTACATAAGTATTTTCATAACAAACAATACATGTGCTTGGGGGGTAAGGGTTTCTTTAACTAATCTAGTAGAAGAGACTCGAGTGCTAAAATCCACGGGTTAGGGGGCGCAAATTACTTGCCTTGCCCCGGGTGCTGACAACCCACGCTACGCCACTGGTTTTGGGGGGCATTGTCTGTGGGTAAAGATCCTAGCTAGGTGGTAACTCTAGTGACTTCCTGTTCAAAATGGAATGAATCAAAATGGACTCCTACAACATATATCTTTATCTTCCCCTACCCCAGGAAAGCCGACATTTAGCCAATACCTAAAAATGAAGCATTATCCCCTTCTGGTTTAAAACGGCTTCTCTCTCCAAATAAAAGTTTATTATTCTATTATTACTATGTAATCTCCTTGTATACTTCTGAACACATCACTAGGTCATCTACATTAATACCCTTTATCCCAAGTAAAACTATAAGCTGTCCAATTCAAGTAAATATTTACCAGACTATATCCTTAACCATTATAGTGCCCAAAAGGCTTAAGGCAGTAAATCTCCCCTATTTGTTTTCTTTTAATATGGTAGATTATAGGGATTCTGCTATACCTATTTTTAAAGTCCTATTTTAAAAGGGGCTGGTCCACCTAGCTTATTTTCTATGCATTGTACATGTTTAATATATGTTATTTGTTTAAAACCAATTTACAGTTTTTCTATAGTTTTGCATTGATAATAATTTCACTGGGTCCTCCCAAACATCTTGGGGAGATAGGCAAAAGCAAATCTATTACACTTTATTTGCAGTTTTACGCACATCGGATCTGTTGAGACACATCTGTTTATTGGTCCTTTCCATGATACAACATTTTTTCTAAATTATTTGTGCCGGACACTGTACGTGGAACTGGTCATTTAAGAAACTCCTATTGTCACGTATAAATTGGTTGGCTTTGGGGTCTAGTAGTGAATAAGTGAGATGTTAAATGAAAATAAAATGTAAAAACTATAATAAAAGGCGGCCAAGTGTATTAGTGGCATTAAGAGTACATTAAAAAATGGGACTGTGTCATGTTATACTTTTAAGAACACAATCTGGTGGGGGGGCTGGGCTATTCACTAAGAGGTAAGTTGCAGATAGAGGTGAGATGAACATTTTAAGCTTGGTAAATAGAATGTCCAGCAGCCCACCAAGGAAAACAATGGAATGTTCTTGCTGATGGACTGCTCCAAGGGTTGCCATCCAGCCGGGGCTTTACCAGGCAAACCTGTAAAAAAATGTCTTGCTGCCAATGTTAAGTCTATGGAGCCATTCCTGGTATTTTTTTTGTTACCCCAGAAGGATGCTTTACATATTGTGTAAAAGAGACTAATCGCCGAAATCTAGTTTGTACCATCTGCACAGCCTGTATAAGGAATTGAAAGCAAACATATAGATTGAGCAGGGAGGGGTATTGGTAATGTATTTACGATTACCTATTTCAAAAGAGGATGGTAAATTGCATATCAGCTTCCATGCTAACATAAGGTATCAATCAAATCTGGTGCTCTGCATTCACACACTGCAATCTTCTCCATCAGACATTCTCATTTTGCAGTTAAATACTACCAGTTACCAGGCTGCCAATGAAAAGGGAAGCAAACAATTCTCTCTATTTTTTTTCTAACACATAAACACTCATACGACGCACGCGTCAATGAATTGGAACACATGCACGCATTTTGGAAATAGAAACATTTTAAAAATGTAAATGAAAAGGTAACCCAAAGTAACGGGCATTTAAGTCTTATTTCCAGATAAATTTAAATTGTGAAAATGTGTGTGAGAAGATGGGTTGGGCGATTTTGAGGAATCCATGATTTTATTCAGAGGTATGGAAGTGTATTAAAATATGGATTGTATACATGGTGAGATATGTTTTCATGAAATGTATAGGACATAGAACATGGTCAATGGGTACCATTGTTGGATATTTACTAAACACTGTGATGGACAGTGGTGTATCTTGGTTTTGTGCCGCCCTAGGCAGACAAAATTGGGGCACCCCCCCCCCACCCACGTTGCACACCTACGACATGCCCCATCACCCATGTTGCACACCCACGACATGCCCCATCACCCCATTACTCACATTGCATACACATGTCCCATTACTCACATTGCATACACACTAAATGCCCCATCACCCCCATTGCATGCCACCATCACCCTCATTGCATACCCCCACACGTCCATTACATGACCCATCACCCCGATTAATTGGAAGGAGCTAAAGCTTGCTGAACAGTGGTGGAGGGAGCGAAAATGTTTCAAGCAACAGAACTGTGGTTTAACACCCTCTGGCAAAGTGCCGCCCTCTGGTAAAGTGCCGCCCTAGGCGAGTGCCTTGTTTGCCTATGGTAGATACACTACTGGTGATGGACAATCTAATAAATCAACAATCAATTTCTTTTTGGATGGAGAAGGACACAGAAGCTCCCTCTCCATACCTAGGTGTGGAAGGTTTCTGCCTTATTGCCACATAGTCTTTTACAATGACCTTGCTAAGGACACTGAACAGCCAATTTGCCCATCTCTGCTTTTGACAGGAGTTTGGTAACTTTCCACTGACTAAATTGCACATCCACTTGTGACATTAAACTGAATATAAATGTAAAATAAATATAATAAAAATTCTAGCCTATCCTCAAGCCACCAGCCTCCAGACATCGCTGAGGAGCCATCCCGCTGTGAGGTTGAATATGCCCCTCTTTGGCTCTCCGAGTCTTACGCCATATAACGGCTTATACGGAGCCAAAAGAAACTTAAACAGCTTTTATATATTCACATTCCTCTCCGGAATTTTTTTGGGGATAAACTTGATATTCAGTAGATGCATTTACCGGGATTTTATAGCCGGCATTTTTTTCCCAGAGCCTCGAGTTGGTTTTGAATGTAATGCTTTCTAGATTAAGACAATTCATCAAATTTCCTGTGTATCAGCAGTCCATTAGAAAGCCAAAAACTAAAGTCATACCAGATACTTTATTTCATCGTGTTCCCAGTACTTGTGACTAGAAATAGTGCTTTTCAGTATTTCTTGCTGGGGTTAATCTCGGGGCTTCTCTACTCAATATTATACAATAATGTCCGAAAAAGGTTCCATGTTGCTAAATGTTTCTCAATAATATTTGACGTGACTCTTTCATCAGAAATGATGTTTGAACAACATATAACACCACAAAAAATCAATAACACAATGAGTAAACAATATGTTAATCCTGTCAGGGTTCTTTTCTTTCTTGGGCACTTTGTCTATGTTTATTTGGGCAGTGGAATCAGTCTCCGTACGAAAAACAGGCCCCTTTTGAAGTTGGATCCAAAGTGCCATCCATGGCCTACACAACTGGGGTGGTGCTGTAGGTAGCTGGTAGACAAGATAACTACAAATATAAGGAGTGGTTAGGTGATAGGAATCGGTTAACGGCATAGAAAAATGGGAGGGTACTAAGTCGGTAAACTCCAAAAAACTGCAGTAGCAACATTTGTTTCATAGGAAAACATTTGGAGATTTATAACCTAAAAAAAAGTTATTATTACTGAAAAGTTGTAAATATGAATTTGGATGGCATACAACGGCCAACTAGCAAACTGGGTTTGACTAATTTAGCTTATACTTTTTGCAAATGTAACTGTAACTAAATAGGGGATATTATGGCTTCTAGTGGAGCCCAGGACTAGATTCACTGCCTGTTTGTTTGTGCGTTTCATAGGTCCGTGCACACCCAACCATGTCACTTCTGTTTAACGACCTTCGGGAGACACAAGCCAAGGTCACAAGAAGCCACAATGCTGCCTCTGATTTAAGGATCCAGAGCTGAATGCCAAACTTCTCCAATTTCACTCACAACAAAACTCCTGCTTAGACTGACCCAGTAGTCGTAGAGAGGAAGTGATATGCACAGCATCTGAGAATACCAGAAAAGTCTACAAAGACTTCATGAATATTCATCCAATGGGAAGTAAATTGTTTGATTCTTTTGGGACAACTTTTTGTATATGTCCCTTTAATCTCGTTTGTGCCAAACAACCAAGCAATATGTTGCCCACCTCTCTGGCACCAAAAGAATATTTCTGTCTTAATAATACATATTTAGTCACGAGCTTAGTTCTAGATCCTATTCTTCAGCTGAATGGTTATTTTGTGTATATATATATATATATATATATATATATATATCCACCCCCGTTCTAGAAAAGTAATGCTTTCTAATATTTCCTTCAACCCTTTCGAGCGAAAATGTCATCCGTGCCAAGGAAAAAAAAAAAGTTTGTACTTGGTTCATTTACAATACCTCTTCACATAACATCATAAATCATTTCCCAAAGCCATTTCCCATTCACACTGTACGTCTTTGACAAATTCCTCATTTCAACCTCAAAGTAAACATCGTATTTACCTATGGTCATCCATCAAAAAATACTTAGCGTAGAAGTCAACCCATGGATTTGCTACAAGCAAGACCTTCTTAGTCCCTCTGTAGCGACGACCTCACAGTTGGCAGACAAAGACATTTATGGAAATTGGAACCACCGCGTGAGACCTTGTGTGGTCAATAAAAAGGTGCCAACTCAGTTTTGGACACTGGCCTTCCCACCCCCTCCGACTTTCGTTCCTCGTATTCATGATGGTACAAATAACAAAATAGAAAACGGTTTTTGGCTTTCACAAGAGCAGACACTCTGCTGGCCATGAGAAAACAGAAACACTAGAGGGTCTGCTCAATAAAGAGATAATTACAGCTAATTGAGACGGGAATCTCAAACTTTGGGTGGATGTAGCCGAGTCAAATTTGAAATTCCCGTCTCAATTCCCTCTGTATTGAGTAGACCCTTAGAAAATCAAACATCTCATAGAAAATCAAGTCAGTACTGGCGAGATACCACAGGTGGTAAATGTCCTGACTGCAGTACCTTGTTAAACCTTAGTGTCGCAGGTTCAGTTCCTGACAGGGTCAACTCTGTGCTATAGCAAAGCTGAGTAGTGTTATAAAATACTAAAACAAGGATGGCCAAAGAAGTAAATATACATTTTGATAGTAAAAATAATTTATTTTTGGGGCAGAATTAATCAAATTCAAGGGTTTGGCAGAAATATGAAATACTTTAAATATAAGGCAATTGTGGACAAGATTTTAACACACAGTATTGGTTCAAGTGGGTCTGTCACCTTCCCAAGTGTGTAACTAGAGGTAAAGGAAGGAAGTAATAATGATTTTTTGACTAGATGAGAACTTGACTGCAAACTTTCAAGACCATGTTGCTAGTCCTATGACTATGAATCCCTATGAATATTGTTACAGGCAATATCATTGGTTTCCAAGAGATACTGTTACAAATCAAGAAGGATGTCAATTTGAGAGGATTAATCCCCGGGAGAAAGACTGCAAAAGGTACGTTTTCAAGTATTGTAAAACAATGTAAAAAAAATTATAATAATAAATACACAGATTTGGTTAAAGCATCACCTTTAATATGCATCAGTTACTTTTTCAGAGTAGTCCATTAATGGCACGACCACCCCTCCGCCCCCAAAGGTTACAGATCCAGTATAAACAAGCACAGTATAATAACATGAGATTTAAAGTGACATTTACCTGATACAGTTCTATCCGCTGTTCAGACACTCGAGCCTTTGAATTCTGTAAACGAAATACTCTAAATTCTGCCTTCATCAAGTTTGAAGCATTTCTCTCCATTGAGGACACGTCAAATCTCACAATTCTGAAGTAAGGAAAGTAATAGTTTGGTGGGATGACATCTGCAAAAAGTTAGTATAATTTTTTTTAAGACAATTATAAAATACACATTTTTTTTTTTTCATTTAAACAGAATACGACACAAGATAGCCTACAGCAACCTGCGGCCCTCTGGATGTTGAAGGACTACATTTCCCATATTCTTCTGCCAGCTGCTTAGCCGAAAGAGCATGATGGTAGATGTAGTTCATCAGCAGATGGAGGGCTACAGATTGCCTAACAAAAATGAAGGCCGGACTGCCAGCAGTGTGGTCATGAACTGGCAGCATAGGTTGAGTATCATGAATAATTTAAGCAGAAAAACAAGCATCTGTGATTATACAAATAGATGATTACTAGAGATTAACAAATCTTTCCACTGATATGTAAGGACACCTGTTTATTTCAGAGACGGACAGATGTAAAGATTAGAAATGTTACGACTTATTCACAGTTAACAATGCAACATTATTAACAAAGGGAGGGCTGTCAACCTTTGATCCTGGGAATGGGGGGGGCACGACACACAATTAAGTGTCCCATAGTGCAACTTCATTAGCCCACTCGTTATCATCAGAGATAGAAACAGATAGAAAGGCATGTCAGATATGCTTGACAGATAGGATACACATATTAATAGATATTTAGAAAAATGATAGAGCAGTGGTTGGCCTCCTCAGTTTGTACACAGTGTTACACAGTCTCTATCTCAGATCAATATAGGTATACGAGGGAAGAGGTAAGGTGTAAGGGCGGAGACAGTGAAGTACCCCCCTTTCACGCATGTGTATGACGTATATGTTGAAAGTCTACCTGACCTCTGGGTCTTTCTATTCTACTGATCCCAGGCACAGACTCATCTGAGCAGGATGACTGCCTAGCCTACAACCGCTGGAGGGGTGCATGTAGAAGGGAAAAGTGGTGCAGCCGGGCCCATTGAGGAGAGCGGCCAGACAGGCGATGCCTGCCCCCCCTGAAAGTCTTCCCATGTGGTCAACCCTTCATCCTTCCCATGTGGTCAACCCTTCATCCTTCCCATGTGGTCAACCCTTCATCCTTCCCATGTGGTCAACCCTTCATCCTTCCCATGTGGTCAATCCTTCATCCTTCCCATGTGGTCAACCCTTCATCCTTCCCATGTGGTCAACCCTTCATCCTTCCAAGGTCAAGTACTCACTAATGACTATTTCCAGGCTCTGGCCATTATAGAACATAATTCTGTATCATAGTGAGTTTAGATCCTATCACTGTATCAGAGAGAACTGAGTAACACATGTTTGACAGCCTGACTTCCTGTGTAGGGCCATGACTGTCCACGTAATTATGGTAGGCCATAAAGGTCCATAGGAAAACAAAGGAAACCGTTTCCAACATTTGATAGAGCCGCAGAGGCACACTTTTTGTTTTTGTGATTGAAGGTGAGTCTAAGGGCAGGGCGTTACCTGCACACTGTAACTGATATTGGTATACACAAACACATCTATTGTCCTCCTCACTATCTCAGAACCATGTAAATCTGTCGGAGAAACAACAGGAATTCAGTAATTTGTCAAATTATAAACTTAACATGTTCAGAACAGAAGCAATGCCAGTAGGACTCACCGATAAAGATCAGCAAGAACTAAAAAAGCAAATATGAATTCACATGTCAACATCAAGCCATAGGATATTTAGGAGTTAAAAATCACATCTAACCCAAAGAAACTAGTTGAACACAATAGTATGCCTATGCTGAAACAACTGAATGGAGATCTCCTGGTTGGGGGCGAATCTACCTGATTAAATCATATATGTTTCCAAAGTGGTTGTATCTCTTTAGGCTGGTAGCAATGAAAGTCTCTATGCAGTGGTTGGAGATGGTTCAACATGCATTTAATGGGTTGATTTGGAAAGGCAGGAAACCTAGAGTAGGTCTATATGTGCTTACAAGGAAAACCGATAAAGGAGGCCTAGCTTTTCAAAATATCACAGCATATTATGAACTTGATACGATGTTCCATATTAATATTTTATGGGAGAGAAGAAAACATGAGTGAGAGTTGGTATAACCTAGAGGCTAAACAGAGCAATATAATCTGTTTGGATGGCTTATTCTGGCTTGACAAAAAAAAAAAAAATATTAAGGAAAACATAGAAACATAGAATGTGTCGGCAGATAAGAACCATTTGGTCCATCCAGTCTGCCCAATTTTTTTAATTTTCTTTTTTGAGTACTTTTATTAGTCCCCCGTTCCCGGTCTTATAGCTAGGATAGCCTTGTGTCTATCCCACGCATTCTTAAAATCCTTGACTGTGTTTACCTCTACCACTTCTGCTGGCAGGCTATTCCATACATCCACTACCCTCTCAGTAAAGTAATACTTCCTGATATTACTTTTAAATCGTTGCCCCTCTAATTTATGACTATGTCCTCTAGTTGTGGTAGTTTTTCTTTTTTTAAATATACTCTCTTCCTTTACTGTGTTGATTCCCTTTATGTATTTAAATGTTTCTATCATATCCCCCCTGTTACGTCTTTCCTCCAAGCTATACATGTTAAGATGCTTTAATCTTTCCTGGTAAGTTTTATCCTTCAACCCATGAACCAGTTTAGGTGGGCATAGTAATGTAACTCCTGGGGAATCCTGGGCTCAAATTAAAAGATAAGTAGGAATAATTATTGGTATTACTGATAATCTTAAAATACAAAGTATAGCCGACCAGGTGGACAATATAAATTTAAATTCCTGGGTAGAGAAAGCCTTAAAAAGAATAGGAGACTTATTTCCAACAGCTGCAACAGCAGTTTGATCTACCCCCAAAAGATACCTTTCGCCACATTAGGGTCAAAACATATGCTTCTAAATATAGAGCCTCTACATCATGCAGCATAATTAACAAGATCAATAATTTAATGACACAAGATACAAAGAGAGTCCATCTAAAAGACCTTATAGAAATCGTACAATTTCATAAAAAAAAAAAAAAAAAACATTAGACAATGGGATAGAGACTTAAATATATCTATTGAGATCTTGGATTGATATTCTGCATTTGGAAAATGTAGATACAGAAATTGTAAAAACGGAGCCCGAGAACGACGGAAGGATTATGTAAAATACAAACCCAACTCCTAGCTGTGAGTCACGTTGCATCCGAATATTTAGAGCTGTTTAAAAGAATTTTAATATTGTTTGTCCTGTAGTTGTGTACTGTATGTGTAATGTTCTGTCTTATTGTATAATGTAATTTATGAGGGATATTTAGGCTTTGATAATAGATGTGATTTATAATATGATGGTACAGCAGAGAACCAAATAAATATTTAAAAAAAAAAAAAAAAACACATTTACTGCAGTTCAAACACATTTAAACACAATAGACATGCCAAAAATTCTGAGCTCCTTGAAAATAGGGACAACAAAAGAGGAAAGCGGGACAGGGGGATTTGAGTTCAAAATAGGGACAGTCCCTTTTAAATAGGGACACTTGGGAGGTATGCATAGGGACTGAAGAGGGGGATGGGACACTACATCGCTCTGCTGATATGGGCTTCTTAGCTAAAATTCAGAGCTCGGCGATACATACTTTGATATCTTGGGGTGGAGCGGATTTTATTAAATGAGTATAAAATATGGATAATAATGGCTAGGAAAAAGAGCCATCGCCCATTACAAAAAAAAAAAAGATTGAAACAAAGTGTAATTATTGACTTGCATTTAACAGTTTAAATAGAAAGTGTGCCAAGATAGAGAAAGATGAGTGAGTAATGTTATGTAACATGGCTTTGATTTCCATCAACAAGTTAAAATGAATACAGTAGACAGAAACAGATATATGCTATTCCTGCCCGTTACGTTATTAATAACTGTTTGCTTAATGCATACCTGCCAACTGTCCCAATTTGGACTGGATAGTCCCAAATATGGGACCTATGCCACCAACACACAGCACACTCAGGGGGCTCGTTCTAGGAGTGGAGTCCGTCATGACATCACACAGCTGCCCACACATGCAAATGATCGGTCTAGTCTCATTTTCCAATTACCGTACCTTTAAATGTAGAACGCGTATAGCTACTGCTGGCCGGCAGGGAAGTATTTATTTGTGACATGAGCATTAGGTAATCTTCATTCTATCCCAAACCTCTTACAAACTCAAAATGCCCTTTAGCAAAGACACGATTGGCTACATGCTATGAAAGATTAGCACAAACAAGACAAAACAAAAAAAAAGTGTCTCTGTTTCCTTTTGAGTTAAATAACACACCAGAACATGTTCTTAGAACACTGTATTGCATCGTTTGGATTGCCCTGACCCTGAAAAAGATCAGTAGCCCCTCTGTAATTCTACTAATTGTGCCTAGTAAACAATTGCTACCAAGATTTATTTTTATGGCCTTGTGTTTACAAAGCTTTCATGCTTTGGTTAAGAGCCAGGGTCTCGGATCCCTCTTACAGTCATGTTCCCAACCTGATGTGCGAAATGCAGAAGCCATTCCTCTCACAGAGGATGTTCCAATATTTACAGTTAATCCCAGTTATTAAACACAGTTGTCATCCTTTATAGATTGTAGCCAACTTCCTTGTTCACTGGCAATTAACATAATTAAGATTTCTCTTTTCTTCAATCAGGATCCGCAATGTGGAATTCACACGTTTAGAAAGCAATGCTTTATATTAACTTTTTCACTGGCTTTACTTCATAGAAATATTATGGGTTGTGTTGAAGAGTAAATTCTGGGCCCAGCCGACAAAAAATTGGCAAAAGGCCAATGTTAAGTCTATGGCAACAGTACCAAGGCCGGTATATTTTTGAAGAAAAGGTGGCAACCCTACTTGTATGCTCAATCAGGGAGCGGACATGTTGTTTAGAATCTTGGTTCAGATGGGTCAGATGAAGACAATCTGACCCAAGATGTCTGCCCCCTGATGGTGCTATACAAGCAAAGAGGGCTCAAAAACATACTTTTATATTTTCAGAAAAGGATTTCTATCTAAAATGTCTGAACTTGATGCAATCTATCACTTAAGCAGAACATTTTTTTTTCTACCAACAGTTGTCCCTTAAATGCTGTCGATGTAAGTTATACATTCCCAGGCACATATGGCGGTAATGATTCAAAACGCAGGGTATCCGCTAAAAAAAAACTGACAAGTGAACTGCGGAAATCAGGACTGAATAGCCGAGTCTGTAGTATTCTCAAACTTTCCAACTCAACACTGTTGTAAGAAGACCATAGAAAAATCCTTGGCACTGGAAGGAAATCTTCTTCTGGATTACAACTGGTCCCCTTATACATTTCACTCTGAGACACTAATGCATCAGAATCATTCCAACTCAACAATCCATGTCTGATTTTTGCAGTTCACTTGATGTTCACTTGTCAGCTACTTTTAGTGCGGAAGCCTTACAACTCCAACCAAGAACGAACAATAAAGGCGACATCAGCACAGTGCTCTCCCGTACAGCGGAGAAGGAGGAACAAAGTTCTAAAACTGAAGAAATCACCATGGAAACCAATAGAACGTTCCTGCTGATTGATCCAGATCTTTATATATAACTTCAAATGGGTCTACATGACATCACAAATATCCCCATCATAGCTTAAAGTCACCCCCTTCCTAGCTAGCTAGTGAGATTTGGGGCATGAATTACCATATCCATATCCTATTCTATGCACCATTGTAGTTGTCACAGGCTGTTGCATGCAAGTATAATAAATATAACTATGTGATAATAATAAATAAAAATGCCAGATGCAAATACAGAGCTGCTTACAGTCTAAAGTCCATCCTGGGATATTAATATAAATATGTATAAAGCTTAATTTCAGCCAAGCATTCAAAAATAGCTATTTTAAACTCAATTAATGTTATTAACCAATAAATTCTGTTTGTACAAGACTAAAACAGAATTTGTAACTTTGCGGTGGATTTGAAATATAAATAAGCATGAATAAAATTACGATCCAGGCTTCACGTGGCCTTTGCTCAGTCTAATAAAAGTCCCTATTTTTATTATTATTTTGAGTATTATTTTTTTTATAAAAGTTTGGGGAAGAGTACACAGTATGTAAGGATTTTAGTTTTCCACATGTTACCGAGCTCCTGTTATGAAACACATTTTGGCAGATAGAATTTCTGAAATAAATGGCCAATAAAAGTATGAGAATTTGGGAAAAAGGACTAATAATTTTGGCTACAATTCAGACCCTTCTTCTCATGGGAATTTGGAAAAACAGAAGAACCTCTGTTTTTCTTTTTTTTTTTCTTCAGTCCAATAAGAGGAGGTACACACAACTCCAGGCCTCTGCCTTGCCAAACTAGCTCGTTGTCAGAGCAGCAGTAAAAATTGCCAAAATAACATGCAAATCATGTCAGGGTCTTGTGCTTAGATTATCTGTGCTACCAAGACACTAAGCAATGTTTTAACAAATCGTACTGTACTCTGCTATGATCCAAATGTTACCACACCCTGTTTATTCTACCCCCCTGCCCCTTACTACCAGAAAGAATTTTAGAAACAAATAAAACACATTCAGTGTATGTTAGTAACAAGCTATATAATATATTGCAATTAGTAACAAGGCAATGTTAAAGGGGCAGTCTATTCCCCAAACTCACTTTGTTGCAAGTTGAAAATGTCTGCTTGTATAGTGCACAGGCTTTTTTTTCCAGTGTGTTTTGATGCAGGCATTCTGCATAAATCACATTTTTAATATTGCCCTCCCCCAGTGATTACTCTGCATGTCTACTGCAGGTGCGGCAGCACTGATTATATAGACACTGAGCATATACATTTTTGTTCCATTCAGTCACTTGCTGTGCTGTTGGACACAGTGCGTGGAATGTAATATGCTTGCTCTTGTACACAGGATATATTAACAGTGCAACACATTGATGACATCCCTAGAGAGACAGCATATTCCATTAATTTGAATGACATTATTCTCATTTGTTCCTGCAGCAGAAAAAAAAGAAATTACTTTTACTCAGCTAGAGTGGGCAGTCCTGGTTTCTTGCAAACTGCTGTAATTTCACAATTTCATCTACGTGTAAGATTTTCATATTTTAAGCAATGCAAAATGTAAAATATGCATTGTAAAGTACTTGAATGTACTTTAATATGCATTAACATTTGGAAGATGCATTTTGGGCACCAGACAGTCCCTTTAAATAGAACCAAGCAAGCTTATGCTTTTGAACATAATATTCAAAAGGTTAAATGAGTCATATAAATCTGTAATCAGCATTTAAACTTCAGAGTACCATAGAGATGAGTTATACAAAGGAGAGGACTTAGCAGCCAAGCAAGAGCAGGAAGTTGGGATTGCCCCAGAAAAGGGAAGGCCATCTTGCATACTGGATTGACCACGTGCCTTATAAAGGCCAGGACTGTTGCGTCAACTGAAATAATGGACTGTAAGTTTGATCAGTATCTGATCATTGCTCTGTGGTCCAGTAATACGAGACATTGTCTGTTAAATAGTCAGTAATAGGCTTTCATCATCTTCCTCACAACGTCTACCTGGAGGTATTTGGGTTTTGAGGTTTGTCATACCAAAAACACAACTAGCAAAAATCTGAACACAGGACACCAGATCCAACCACATCACATTATGGTTGAAAAATGCAACAAAAAAAAGACAGTTACAGCAAACTGCCCAAGGAAAAACACAACTATCATAGTGACATGGGCATGGGCGGCGGGGGGGATTTCTTTCCTCTCCTGTAAACGGTACTGCAGTTACCCACAAAGATGGGGTCTCCTTTGCTTTTCCAACAATCTCTGCAATAAGTAGGGAAGGTATAAATGGGGATTAATAGGCACTAGGAATCACGAAACGAGTGGGACAAAAACTACAAAAACAATACACTGCGCCTTATGTGATGGAAGAAGCAGCACCAAACTGATTCACCAGTTGTATTATTTTCACTTATTCGCCAATTGTATTAGCTCCGATTTACACCTGCCATGTATGTAAATCTTTCCAGGGCAGAATGTTGTGTTTTATTTTATTTGAAGAGTGCTGTTCAGTAGGTTTGTACATTAGAAAGTGCGGGATTGGAGATAGACCAGGGTTCACGTGCCCTTTAAACCATTATGTTAAAATTGAGGATGCAATGTCACCAACCTCAAATTGGTTGAGTTCTCGCCTCTTGAAGAGCTAGACTGGGGATTGCTATTGTTATTCAACGTATTATTCTCTTAAAGAAAAAACCATCAAGATCTTGTAGAAGAGCCTCCTTCAGCATGGTATGTCCTGCGCCGGTTAGTTTGTCTAGCTCTATAGAAGCTTCATGTCACTGAATATATAGAACATTCCATGCCAGAATGTGGTCATCAGGAACCAGAATGGCATGACATCATAGCTATCTAAATATTTATAATAACAAATAAAAACTTGGTAACAGGGCTACGGCTATGTTAACTTTAGGAACTTTAAATTAAATTAAGAGTCCAATTTCTTGGAATGTGTTTATTGTAATCACCAACACAGAAGCATATCAAAATTTTAAAGCAAGTATTGAAATGGTGTAATATTCTAAAAATCAGTAGCTAAGCGCTGTTCAGGGAAGTAACAAATGAAGTGACCCTTTAGTCTCCTCACTACAGCAAATTCAAACCTATTGTTTAGTAAGCTTGTAGTGTTGCCTGGTGGCCCAGCTGATAAAGTCTAATCTTGCAATGAGTCATGCGGTATAATAACAGAAAGGAAAGGAGGCCAGATCGACGGAACTAACAGGGTACCAAGAAACGAATGACAACATGGCACTTACTGAGATATCTAGTGCTGAAAATTCTAAATGACTGTTGGGAAAATGGTTATTTAACAGCTGGATGGCGGACACGATGAAACTGTACGATATATATTTGATATATTTATATATATATATATATATATATATATATATATATATATATAGTTGATAATGTTAACCCTTTGAACTGAAGACCTTTCAGGTGAGAAACCTGTGCAAACGTATTTTACAAAAAAACATTTCCTGCCAATTACACAACATGCAGACTGCACTAATTAATGCTGACATTCACGTAGTGTGACATCATAGCTAACGATAAATCAGATGCATGTTAATAAGACTGGCACCTGTTGCTTCCATTGGCAGACATAGATATAGGAGCACGTTTACTAACATTTTCTCTACTCTCAATTAGGGTCTCGGCCTAGGTCAGGGGCGTCCAACATGCGGCCCGCGTGAGAGTAGCAGCGGTAACCACACCTCCCGACAGAATGCTGCAGCTCACATAGGTCATGTACCTCCTCTACCCTGCGTGTGACGTCATGCGCACAGTTCAGAGAGAGGGAAGATTTTGTTTAAAAATCCGCACCACTTCTTGCGTGGAGTAGCAGCCCCATCAGGAGTTCACAGTCCCGGTAAAAAAAATATAATCCCCCAGTAAAAAATAAATAAGTCTGTGTATGTAAGTGACTCTGTGAGTGTATGTGTGCAAGTTTGACTCTGTTTGTATGTTTAAGTGTGACTCTGTGTGTGCAAGTGTGACTGTGTGTATGTGCAAGTGTGACTCTCGGTGTGTGTATGTAAGTGTGACTCTATGCGTGTGTGTGTGTGTGTGTGTGTAAGTGTGACTCTGTGTAGATGTGCAAGTGTGATTGTGTGTAGGGTTGCCACCTGGCCGGTGTTTTACTGGCAGGCCGGTAAAATATTGGCATCAGGCCAATGTTAAGTCTATGGAGACAGTACCAAGACCGGTATTTTTTTTAAGAAAAGGTGGCAACCCTAATTGTGTGTGTAAAGTGTCACTCTGTTTTACTGATTAAAAACTCACATACAACAAAAGTTGTCCAGTGCTATTTAAAATTATACATCATAAATAAAACAATATATCCACAAAAAAAGAAAAACAATAATTAAAAGTCCAGTTTAATGTATTGTAAATACTTATTTAAAGAGGAAAAAAAGAATATTATTACTTCAGATAAATAATATCTTTAAATATGTGTGTGTGTGTGTGGCTATGTGTGTGTGTTAGTCTGACTTTGTGTGTGTAAGTGTGGCTGTGTATGTATGTGTCTAAGTATCACAGAAATCTTTGTGATTAAGTGTTCATGTGTGTGACTCTGTGTGTGTATTTGTGTGTGGCTGTGTATGTATGTTTTGTATTGCTGAGAAACTCATGAGTTTTACCATGAGTTTTATTACTGTTGAGTCTGTGATACACTCACACTGCCCACATGAATATATATATATATATGTGTTTGTGTCGATTTTTTTCTCAATGAAAAATTAATGCGGCCCACGCACACATACATTTCGGGTGAAGTGGCCCAATGCAAAATAAACACCCCTGGCTTAGGTCACAGCCATGACCCATGGTGCTTTGGTCAGGACCAACAGAATGATATGAACCTTTTACACTAGACCATTGCTAGGGACAGCCGGCAACAATGCTACTGTTGGGCATCTATGGCCAGAGGAGCTAGTCTCTTCCCTGAATTAAATATGTCTCCAATTAAAATAAATAGTCTAACCACGCGACTTTCTTGTAGACGAAAAAACCCCAATCGCTGAGTTTCATGGGGACTGAAACTAATTTGCAGAACAAACTACTGCTTGTCTAATTGGCACTAAATGGATTCATTTGTGTTCTTCTTGCATAATTTAATTATATTTAAGCCAATCTCTGTTCACGGTACACTCAGTGAATCAAGACGTGCAACTACCAAGGTATGTTCTCCCATTTCTGCTTCTATATTACATAGAAACATAGAAACATAGAATGTGTCGGCAGATAAGAACCATTCGGTCCATCTAGTCTGCCCAATTTTTTTTTTGAGTACTTTTATTAGTCCCCCGTTCCCGGTCTTATAGCTAGGATAGCCTTGTGTCTATCCCACGCATGCTTAAAATCCTTGACTGTGTTTACCTCTACCACTTCTGCTGGAAGGCTATTCCATACATCCACTACCCTCTCAGTAAAGTAATACTTCCTGATATTACTTTTAAATCGTTGCCCCTCTAATTTAAGACTATGTCCTTCTAGTTGTGGTAACAGAAAATATAGCCAGTGGAATACAATCTATGCTATAAGGAGAGATTACCAAGTCTATACCATATGGGAGGTTTTAAACACTCACAAAACCTATCATTGAAAGAGCTTACGTATCCAGAGAAAATTCTGCTATTCCATTATATTCAAAACAGACAAATGCCCATTTTTGTCCTGAAAATGTTAACCCTCTGTCTACAAATTGTTCCTCGAAATCTTGAACAAAGTAAAGATGTTTTCTCCTCTATATTCCTCTATATTATCTTTATCAGTTCATTTCTATGGACCACATTTAGAGCACTGTCCGTTATTCTGAAGCCACCCTTTTTTTTTTTTGCCATGTTCCTGGTCCGTTTAGTGTATATAGTCCCAGGCAAATTAACAGAGACTAAACACAAACACAACATACAGGGTTGATTTGTATAGAACTAGCAAAGTGTGAAGAGATAGAGAAGATGCAATCACTGAGGTCTAATTTAAAAAAAAAAGTGATTTAATCTTTTTTTACAAATCCCCAAATTTTGGTGATAGCGCCTCTGCCAAAATCGATTTATCGGATATGAGCCAATCTCAGCAGATATAATTCAACAGGCAAGAAATGTGCTTATTTGTTTACAACCCAGCCCTAGGTGATCTCAGAAGGAACCTGGCTCCTTCCGACTCCATCTAGAGAGCGTTATAGTTTTTGTAATAACGTTTGCTCTTTCTATGATCCATGATAATTTTTTCCGTTTTTGTTTCCTAGTGTGGGAAGGGACGAAGTGTTTGATGACTCTGCATTAATACAAACAGTACACATGAGACTCATGAAATATTAAATTGAGGGCGAATGCACTGCAGATGGAGAGGATGCACCTGCACTCATACATTATTCTAATGCCAGTAGCCAAGACAATATAATTTATATTCTGAGCTGATTTAGAAAAATGCAACAGAGGCACATCAGCACAAAATGCTAAACAAAAACCACCAGGGGTTGGAAACCGGTGGAACATTATGTAACACTGGGTACAACTCCCAAGAGGCTTAGCAGGCTGGTGGGAATGGGAGTCCAAAGTATCTGGAGCACCAGAGGTTGCTTATCTCCGGCATCATCTAAAAGAACTATCCTAGAATCATACCAAATGATCCCCGATATAGTATGCACTGATGTCCAAGAAGATGTACGCAGTGATGTCCTTCCATGCTTGACATGCTGTGTACAGGAAATGGCATCACCGACTGCCTTGCACTTCCTGTCCGATAAAGTTTGTAGCCAAATGTAAGATGGGTCTGCCATTTCAACCCTTGTAGACCTCAATTTACCAAATGCTCAGCCAGACTTTTGGCCATTAAGGGAGATGTAGTCTACTGTAGTTGAAAGTCCTTGTAATGTGCCCCTGGAACAGACTCAGATAGTACCACTTTGTACTGTGACGTGAACTACTCTCCGGTGTAACTTGGGTCCTGCTTTAGTTCAGTGGACAGTATTAATGATCTTCTTCCGTTTAGAGTAGACTGCTTCACAGAACACCATGTAGCTGTCCAAGAACTAAGCAGATACAAATATTCTTTCCACTCGCTAATGATAACCTCACTAAACACAAATGTGGGCTTTATTTTGGCTCACACGAGGAAACAGGTCATCAATAAGGCAATGAAATAAATAATGTAGAATAACAATCCGCAGTCAGCCCATTACACATCCCAAATTCGTCAGGTTTGTTTGTGAAAGCTGTACGATACCAGACAATACCCCTGGTTTACTATACAAAAACTGGCTCCAGGGCAGATTATTTCACAATCAGTTATGTATTTAGCTATGAAGCTGGGAAAAAAGTTCAGAAACACCATACAAACATTTTAAAAAAAAATCAACTATAAGTACAAATAAACATCCCTTTAATTCGTAATTTTTTTTTGTCATAAGAGTCTGGAAGATGTCAGGTTGTACTTGATTAACACTATTTAGTTGTTGGGATGAAGTAAATACACAAGGAAGACATTTCCAGGCTATTGGGCAAGCTGAACGTGAATTTTTCAGGATGGTATAACGTGTCCCTACCTTCAGGCACGGAAATTGAAATATAATTATTTTCGTCGTGCTTCTGCATAATGTCAGAGGAACACACAGGGCCTCAGTTTTGTCTAATTAAGTTTCTCAAACAAAGAAACATGTGTGATAATGCAACTTGAGTTAATCTGCCTGGATTTCACAACGAAAGAAATCTATATAAAAAAAAATGTAAAAATGAGTGGGGTTTTGTATAAAGACAAGATGATACAGTTTATTTTTTTCTGTGTGCATTAGTGGTTTCTGCTCTTCTGTCTAGATTACCACCCAACATGGGCCACCGGCTGGTTGTGGCTTTGGATGGAGAGTGGCTGTGTTACACACAACAAGTGGCAATGTAGCTACTCGTGTACAGAATTCATTATCCTCCAGTGTCCCCAAGAATTAGAGTGCTACTATCTATTACAGCGTTTTGCAGAAGAAAAAAAAAGGCCCTAACAAATAAAAAAGCCAATCATGGAAAATGCAGAAAGAGATCCCATGTTAATGTGGCAGCAGTAACAACACATGTCTTTTTTTTTTTAAATTGGAGCTCTCCCAAATGATTTGCCTTGTTTTTCTTTCTGTGCCTCTAAATGATGACATGTACCATCTGGCATTAAGTGTGCACCTTTTTTTTTTTCTACCTTCATTTAAATGTGTAGCCCTATAAATACTACTGCATGCATCAACTTAAATATATTTCATTATAATCCACTTAATACAGGACTGAACTCAAAAAAACAAGCTGGTAATCCATTTCAGGTGTTGCAGCTGTGCTGGGGGGGGGGGGGGGGTAATGACAGCCAGGGCCTTTAACCCTTTGCTAACCAAAAGCTCTGGAACCAAAACCAGTTTGACCAAATAATGAAAAGCAAAAGTATCAGTACCAGGGAGTTATCCTAGGAATGCTATTGCCCAACATTTAGGGATCCTAGTGCTCAGTTTAATACTACTCTCATCTTATCAACCTGATCCATTGAATTGACCAATACAGCATCCAATCCTTCCATGCTGCGGACTGAACAGATTCAGTCAGTCATTGTCTTATATCTTGTGCTTTGCTGGCTGAGCACTTGAGAGCAGCTGTGGCTGATAACATTGATTTACTGGACTTTGTGATGAAGAGTTTAGATCACTTCTGTCTCATTGGAAATCTAATAGGAATACATTCAAAACATAGTCTCCCTGATGGGGCTTCTATCTCATGGAACATGGGTTCCTGGCTAACAGAGGCATTATAAAACAGAAATCTACATGCACCATACAGGCCAGGAGGCCTGCTTTTCCCACAGAAGTCTCACATTCACAATGCTGCCACCACTGTAAGGGATTCTGGGTAGGCCTATGCAAACAACTGATACCCGCACACACCAATGACAAAGGAAAAGAGACGGTCCAATGACTGTCCCTATCTGTCATCGCCGCATGAGGTCCATCAATCGGCATAGATGTAGCACATCAGTCAATGGTGCCGGGTTGCAGAGAACCATCTCCACGACACAGCAGCCAGCTGGAAGTAATTCTACCACTTCCCAAATAAATCTACATGGGTTCTATTATTAAAAAGGAGCCATTTCAATCACTCGTTGTCCTCTGTGTGATTAAAAGATCATATAGAGGGTTAAGTCCATCTTAATTGAGACTCCACACCTGCTAGCTGTACCAATGGAGCTGGGAAATCCCAAGAATTATTCCCCTGTGTAGGGCAAAAATCAGGACTGAATCGGTACAGTAGGTAAGTACGTATGTGGTGGTTATCCAGGATATCAGGACACTCACCCCCAATAAGAAACACTGATGCTGCTTATTTCAATGATAATATTATTTTAATGTTTTTTCTACAACTGCGTTTTTACATCTTTAAAGAGTGTGGTTGTTTTTATATTTATTTATTATTTTTCCTTATTATTTGTTTATTATAAACCGCCCTCTGGTTCCCACTTATTGTCAAGGAATTCCGCTTCACCCAGTATTTGGCTACCCATTATCCTAACAGGATCTAACCCATACTCCCCTACTAATGCCTGATTTTTGCAGTTCACTTTGTCAGTTCAGTTTTAGTGATGTATTTTCAGCCTCCATGTCCTTTTACACTGGCATCCATCGCTCCCCCATGAGGCACGCAAAGTGTTAATAGCCTCAAAAACTTGCACATGTTCAGTATTACATGGAGGTTTCATGGAGAAGTTATGTTTGTCCTGTTGCAGATGTTTGTATATTTTCTTTCGCCACCAATCTGAATGTCGGTGTCGACACCTATTGCACTGTGACGGACCGGCCTGCGAGAGTTACTGGAAATTGCATGTTAAATGTTAAGAAAGCTTCCCAATTCCCGTACAATTATAAAGTGGTTGACCGAATTACTGTGCTGACCCGCCCCTCCCAAGACTCCGCCCCAAGGTGTCCCAATTCGCCGGGGGGGGGGGGGGAGGAAAAGTTGGAAGGTGTGCCAATGCTTGCCCATGAGGTGAGGGGTTTTAGGGGGCTGAAAAAGCAGTAGTCAAATCCTAGCCCATTTTGCACATAATCCACCTGTTGCTCCAGTATAACTCCAGCTGCCCCCCTCACACAGCTTGTGTTTGTACACAATGAATACAGAATAGACGAGGGTGACCACATTTTATTTCTTCCATTCAGGGGCACTGTATGGAATGATAAGATATCTATTTCCCTTTACCGTGTTGAAATACATTAAAGGAAGCAACGTTTATTTCAAAGAACTACCGCAAAAAAGCAACAGTTTAAAAGTAATAGCAGGATGTATTACTTTACTATGTATTACTTTACTGAGAGGGTAGTGGATGCATGAAACAGTCTTCCAGCAGATGTGGTAGAGGTTAACACTGTGAAGGAGTTTAAGCATGTATGGGCTTGGCTGCTGGCATAAGGCTGTCCAAAATATAAAGGATGAGACCTCTGAGTGAAGGAGGTCTCAGCCAATCAGCAGAGACTTCTCAAAAAAGGAGTTCAGAACGCACTATGTTTCCTACATGGGGAAGCTGCAGGTTACACCGAGCTCCGTGAAGGAGGGAACAGTCAGGAGAGGCTTCTGAACTCTACTATTGGGCAGTCTGTCCTGATTGGTTGAGACCTCCTTCACTCAGAGGTCTCATTCTGGGACAATGCATTGTCTTTAATTGAAGCTGTCTGGACGGGAGAGCCTACAACAGGGTAGGCAAACTGCGGCTCTCCAGCTGTCCCAAGACTACATCTCGCATAATGCTCTTTCAGCAAAGAGGCTGGCGGACGAGTATGTAGTCTTGGAACAGCTGGAGAGCCGCAGTTTGCCTACCCCTGGCCTACAGTATGACTAGCAGCATTTTGAACGTAAATCCTGATGCCCCACTTATACTCAAATCACTCTTCAATTGGTATGGCTCATTTAGGGTCATTATATATGTAAGATATGCAGGTGTGAGCCACATCAAAACATAACACAACAAAGATAAAAACAAACAAACAAGCATAAAAATATAGAAAATAAACTCAAGGAGGCAACTCACAAATAATAAAATAAAAACATATATACAACACTTGTCCCATAAAGTCATCCTTCTCCTAACCCACCTGGTTTACTGTAACGGAAACTCATAAAGCACCGCTTGTTTATTATATTCTCCAGCTAAGGAACATGAGAATGCAGCAGGACTTCTCAGAAAACATCGAAAAGGAATTAGGACCTGATTGATTATCAATCTAATGGAACAATTTGTTCTAAGAGCAGAGGTCGTAGGTCACTGACCTAAGTACAAGCTGTGAAGTGACATGAAAGGTAGGAGAGCCAGACTTCTATGGCAAAGCAGGTGAGAGATGACAAGTAAGTGGCAGTTTAAACAGATAAAATCACATACCTCGCCTTTGCTGCTGTCTGGAGCTGTTTTGCACAGGGCCTGTCATCTTAATACGATTTTGCTTCTCTTAAAGGGGCAGTTTCACCTAGATTATTTTCTATATGTTGGACATGATTGTAATATATATCAAATGCACTTTACTTTAACAAACAGTTCTTCTGTAGTTTTACATTGCAAATAAATTCAGTATTCTCCAATAAGGAGGTCAATTTCGTATAATGTAGGTAGAGCAGTAGGTAGAGAAGTCCCTTTTAAAAGAACTTGCAAACTACCCACTGCTGTTGTAAACTACCTCAAATATAGTATTAATGAGGCAGTAGTCTAGGTGTGCCTCATGCACTTCTGATGCTCTGGGGGAAAAAAAGACTTAATTAGATAAAATCTAGGATTAGGGTTAGAATAATTGTTAGGGTTACAATTAAGTAAGGGTTAGCATAAGGGACAGGGTTAAAATTAAATTAAAATTAGAATATATTAAGGATTAGCATAAGGGTTAGAGTTGGGGTTAAATTTAGAGTTAGGGTTAAATTTAGGGTTCTGGTTGGGGTCAAAAGGTCACTGTAGGAAAAAACAAAAAACACTATTTTTGTTTTTTGCCATATAACGCGCAAAAAACTGCAGAAAAATATGGAAACAAGCATATTTCTGAACTCGGGACAACATTTAGAAACTATTTAGACAGGGTATTTTTTAATGATTTTATTTGTATGAATTATTTTTTAGGTCAAAGTTAAAAAGAAAGTTTTTTTTTTTTATTTTTTCATCATATTTTATGAATTTTTGTGTAGTAAATTATAAGATATGATGAACATAATGGTATCTAATGAAAGCCCTTCTTATGACGATAAAAACAACATACAATTTGTGTGGGTACAGTATGTGAGAGAAGAAAATTACAGCTAAACACAAACACCCCAGAAATGTCAAAACAGCCCTTCTCATCAAGGGAAAGACATGGTCAAAAGGTCTTGTCACTAAGGGGTTAATCAGAAAAATGTATTCATTCCAGATGTATACCTTTCCCACTTTAAATAATAGTTCACTGGTTAGTTAATCACCCCCATGTTTTAAACTCCTTTATTGTCAGAGTGCAACAATGTATGCAGTGTTATCGAACAGTTTGTGGATATTGTAAATATCTGTGGAGTCTCCTCTTTATGACATCACCATGTGCATTGATATGCAAATCAGCTGCTTCAACAGGGAAATGGATTATGGCCATGTTAAGCATTGAAGTGATGTCATCAACTGGAGACAACACACACCTATGAACACATGTTTCTCTTGATCTATGCATTTGCCGACAATCCTGGGTTGCCATCTTTGAAAAGCACGAGCCGCCTTATTGCCCCCATAGACATAACATTAACCCAGTTCCGATGTTTTATCGACCTGCAGTTAAAATACTGACTGTGTGACCACCCTAGTCATGCACGAGCTATGTAGACCACCCAATCTCTTTGCATGGCTCTATCCTGTGACCACTGGAAGGAAAATCCAGAGTTCCCATCTGTGTAAGTAGATCAATGTTTTATACATATGGAGTTTGTCCTCTGGGACAAGCCAAAACCATAAATTGTACTCTATCTAGGAAAACAAGTGAGCTCTATCACAAATCTCCAAAATGGAAGTTTTTTGGTTTTTTTTAAAGTTAGGCATTCAGGCAAATAGAAACATAGAAACATAGAAACATAGAAACATAGAATGTGTCGGCAGATAAGAACCATTCGGTCCATCTAGTCTGCCCAATTTTTTTTTTTTTTTTTGAGTACTTTTATTAGTCCCCCTTTCCCGGTCTTATAGCTAGGATAGCCTTGTGTCTATCCCACGCATGCTTAAAATCCTTGACTGTGTTTACCTCTACCACTTCTGCTGGCAGGCTATTCCATACATCCACTACCCTCTCAGTAAAGTAATACTTCCTGATTTTACTTTTAAATCGTTGCCCCTCTAATTTAAGACTATGTCCTCTAGTTGTGGTAGTTTTTCTTCTTTTAAATATACTCTCTTCCTTTACTGTGTTGATTCCCTTTATGTATTTAAATGTTTCTATCATATCCCCCCTGTTACGTCTTTCCTCCAAGCTATACATGTTAAGATGCTTTAACCTTTTTTTTCCTTCGTTTTATCCTTCAACCCATGAACCAGTTTAGTAGCCCTTCTCTGAACTCTCTCCAAAGTATCAATATCCTTCTGGAGATACGGTCTCCAGTACTGCGTACAATACTCCAAGTGAGGTCTCACCAGTGCTCTGTACAATGGCATGAGCACTTCCCTCTTCCTACTGTTAATACCTCTCCCTATGCAACCAAGCATTCTGCTAGCATTTCCTGCTGCTCTATTGCATTGCCTACCTACCTTCAAGTCCTCTGAAATTATTACTCCTAAATCCCTTTCCTCAGATGTTGAGGTTAGGACTGTACCAAATAGTCTATATTCTGCTTTTGGGTTTTTACGCCCAAGGTGCATAATCTTGCACTTGTCCACATTAAATGCCAGTTGCCACTGCTCTGACCATTTTTCTAGTTTAGCTAAATCATTTGCCATTTGGCTTATCCCTCCATGAATATCAACCCTGCTGCAAATCTTTGTATCATCGGCAAAAAGACATACTTTGCCAACAAGACCTTCTGCAATATCGCTAATAAAAATATTAAAGAGAATGGGTCCAAGAACAGATCCCTGAGGTACCCCACTAGTAACAAGACCTTGCATCGAATATACCCCATTGACTACAACCCTCTGTTGCATGTCACTCAGCCATTGTCTAATCCATTCAACAATATTGAAATCCAAACTCAAAGATTTCAGTTTATTGATAAGCCTTCTATGTGCGACAGTGTCAAAAGCCTTACTGAAATCTAGGTAAGCAATGTCTACTGCACCACCCTGATCTATTATTTTAGTTACCCAATCAAAAAAATCAATAAGATTAGTTTGGCATGATCTCCCTGAAGTAAACCCATGCTGTCTCTGATCTTGAAATCCAAGCGACTTTAGATGTTCAACAATCCTATTCTTTAACAAGGTTTCCATTATTTTCCCCACTACTGAAGTAAGACTTACTGGTCTATAGTTGCCCGCCTCCTCCTTACTACCTTTCTTGTGAATGGGCACAACATTAGCTAATTTCCAATCTTCTGGAACTACTCCCGTTAACAATGATTGGTTAAATAAATCTGTTAACGGTTTTGCTAGTACACCACTAAGTTCTTTTAATAACTTTGGATGTATCCCATCAGGTCCCATCGACTTATCTGTCTTTACTTTAGACAGCTGAAGTAAAACCTCTTCCTCTGTAAACTTACATGCATCAAAAGACTCATTAGTCTTTTTCCCTAAATGAGGTCCCTTACCCTCATTTTCATTTGTAAAAACTGAACAAAAATATTCATTAAGGCAGTCTGCTAAGCCTTTATCCTCTTCTACATAGCATCCTTCTTTTGTTTTTAATCTAACTAATCCTTGTTTTACTTTCCTTTTCTCATTTATGTATCTAAAAAATGTTTTATCCCCCTTTTTCACTGACTGGGCTATAGTCTCTTCTGTGTGTGCTTTGGAAGCTTGCTTTGCCTCTTTCTGCCTACTCTTATAGATCTTTCTATCTTCCTCACTCTGAGTATTTTTATAATTACTAAATGCTAGCTTTTTATTTTTTACTATTTTAGCCACCTCTGCAGAGTACCACAGTGGTTTCTTCAATTTTTTGCTCTTACTGACAAGCCTTATGCAATTTTCTGTTGCCTTCAGTAGTGCAACTTTTAGATAATCCCATTTCTCCTGGACTCCATTTAAATTGCTCCAGACTGATAATGACTCCTTCACACCTAATCTAATTTTAGAAAAGTCTGTTTTTCTAAAATCTAAAACTTTTGTTTTTGTGTGGTGTGACTGCGTCACTGTTCTTATATTAAACCATACTGTCTGGTGATCACTAGATCCTAAACTTTCACCTACAGTAATATCTGATAACAAATCTCCATTTGTGAACACTAAGTCTAGTATGGCCTGCTTTCGAGTTGGCTCCTCCACTACTTGTTTTAGAGATAATCCCAGTAGGGAGTTTAGGATATGCGTACTCCTGGCGCAAGTAGCTGTTTTGTATTTCCAGTTCACATCAGGAAGATTAAAGTCACCCATGATGATCACTTCTCCCTTCATTGTCATTTTAGCTATTTCCTCAACTAGTAGATTATATAAATATATGCACTAACACTGACTTTCAATATTTTATGATACGAAACCCACCACAAGTGTGTCTGAAGGAGATTTACTATTCAGGGGGGAAAAAGACAGGGAATACTTATGATATTTAAACGAATGAAACCTTATTTTAATACCATGAATATTCCCCATAAAATAACATTGGAATCTTCTCTCTCCATCTTATCATTGCTCAAAAATCCATAACCAAGGTTTTTTTTTTTTTTTTATTCTAATATTTATTTTTCTTACAATAATAGTTTTCTGTCAGAGGGATGTCACTATTACTAAGTTTGTAAAAATCGCTGGTTATTTAAAATAAAAAATAAAATAAAAAAAAATAAAAAAAAATATATATATATATATATATATATAAATGCAACTCTAGTGGAAGCATTACATGGATGATTTAAATTCAAATTATTCATGGTGTAAAAATAAAAGTGTATCTACGTGTGAGCCTGTAGTTTACCAATCTATTTAGGGGTCGTTGCAGTTTGGCTGACTGCACTGGACATCTTGCTGAGTATCGAGTGCCAAGGTAATCAGCCTATGGAGACAGATACATGTTCAGCAGTTTATAGGCAGAGGAGAATGGAAACAGGGCCGAGGCCTACGGAACAGGGTGTTAGTTTGGAGGGAATTCACCGCATCTAGGTTTGGAAGTGGCTAACGATGACAGATTGGGGTTTATTTATGTAAAAGTGTCAAAAAAAAAAAAAAAGGCAAAATCACTGTTATTTTGGGGGATAATTTAGCCTTTTTTTAACATTTCGTGTTTGCCTTTAAAGCAGCTCAATTTTTATAAGTGCCTTGCACCAACACATTGGCGCACTTGGCAATAGTGTCAATATCAGGTCCGATGGCGGCTGGCCATTTTGCACCTTAGAGTTCCAACATATTTTTTTATTGTTTTTATATAAATAGTAGGAGGTATATACTGTTGAAAGCACGCTCTCTGTATAGACGTGGGTGGAGATGGGACGATTTGTTCTATTGAACACAATGGAGTCTTGCAACTTATTTTTTTGCTTTATATACAACTGAAAAGTTTGTGTTTAGAAAAATAACTTAGTAAAAAACACGTGATTTGAGCTGAAATCAATAAAAATCAGGTTAACCAGCTACAGCTCAAAGACCAGGCTCGTACATTGCAGAAAAATGACTAAATCATGTAACAAAAAGAGAAAAAAGAACAGATATGTCTGATCTACTGCAAAACTGCAAATAAAGTCTAATATCTCCCCTTATTGGGTGTCAAACTATAAGAGAACTCCAAATTGTTTTAAAGTAAAAGTAGGTGCATTTCAATAATAAACTCGTGAACAATGTAGAAAAAATACTGCCCTTTTAAAGAAGCAATGCACTGTTTTTAAAATGTAGTAATATTTAAAGTTTAAAGTAATATTACCCCCTGGAGAGTAAAGAAAGGCATTGATATTTGAATGCATTAAAGGACAAAAAAAAACTTATGTTTTATTGAAAGATTGTATCAAGTGCGGATGATTTATAAAGACATTATCTAATGAACTATTACAAATAAAGTTCCTTATGGAGTCTTCTTTACTCCATATCGTTCTCTCAGGGGGCAGACATGTTGGTTAGAATCTTTACTCCATATAGTTCTCTCAGGAGGCAGACATGTTGGTTAGAATCTTTACTCCATATCGTTCTCTCAGGGGGCAGACATGTTGGTTAGAATCTTTACTCCGTATAGTTCTCCCAGGGGGCAGACATATTTAGAAACTTTACTCCGTATAGTTCTCTCAGGGGGCGGACATGTTGGTTAGAATCTTTACTCCGTATAGTTCTCTCAGGGGGCAGACATGTTGGTTAGAATCTTTACTCCGTATAGTTCTCTCAGGGGGCAGGCATGTTGTTTAGAATCTTGGGTCAGATCTTCACTCACCTTGGTTCAGATGAACAAAGATCTGACCCAAGATTCTAAACAAAATGGCTGCCTCCTGGTGGAGCTATATGGAGTAGAGATGGCTCAATAAGGTACTTTATTTGTATTCTTTCATTAAAGCATTTCTATATAATAGGCCTACACTTGATGGCATCTTTCAATTAAACAGAACTTCATTTTTGGCTACAATCTCCCCCCCCCACCCCCCCCCCCCCTTCCCCCTGTACTCCAGCAGATTCACAGGAGAAGAATTTTATATGGAAATTGAACAAGTCTAACTAGTGACTTGAATACAAATCTAGGCACATTATGTAACCAGCTGCGTCCCTGAAACCACTGAACTGAAAAGCCGTTTTTCGGATTGCGCTTTGTATTTTTTGGATGATGGAGAAGACTTGAATATTTTAATCTGTCTGTCTTCATTCCTCATATGTTGATACATTTTATACTCCCTGGCATCCGAACCTGGCTTAGTCGAAACTTGTCAAAGAAGTGGACTGCAGAATGATGACATGTATACGTTTCCAACATGTTAGATCCCCCCTTTTTTTTTTTTCCCTTCAGGGGCCCTACTAGTTTTTATAAAATTAAAGGGGAAGCTCAAGCATATTTTTATTTGTTAGTACCACTTTAAAACAGCATAGAAAAGCATTGCATTCTTCGAACTATTATAACCGTGTCTCTTTTCATGAAATACATTGATTTGCAAAGCACGTACATGTACGTCTAAATGTTAAATTGTTACTTTATTCTAAGCATTATGACATCAAATACAATGATTTGGTCTTAGTATTGCAAGTAATGTAATGCAAGTCTATGGCAAGGGAAGTAGATGCCTCCTGGGAGAATGCTGGATGTTGTTCTGGATGACCTTGGTGGATGTAGAAGGTCATTTCCTTGCAACTGATGCAGACCTTATAGGACAGGGATTCTGCTGATTATGGTGAAGGGTATCTTCAATATTTGGCCAATATGCTTTACAATCCAGATCTAAATATATAGTTGCTAAGAGTTAAATATAGTGAATTTTTGAAGGTGATATAGGAACTAGGGTTGCTACCCGTCCGGTAAAAAAATTGGCATCAGGCCAATGTTACATCTATGGAGACAGTAGAAAGGCCAGCATTTTTCTGAAGAAAAGGTGGCAACCTTAATAGGAACCCTTAGAAATGTTTATTTTTTTCATAATGGGTACATGAGGTGAGCTTGTTAAAGGCACAGACAATCCCATCACATCCCAGACTTCATCAAAATGTTCAGTGCAAAAAGGACGTGAATCAAAGGGCCATAAATCATTGAATTGTCCATCAAAGAATCCAGTAAGAGATCATCATGAACAATGTGGCTGCCGACCCCTGACCTTTCTGGCGAACCAGAGTTTACTCTACCTGTAACCTGTGATGTTAACTAGACGAAACAGGAGGTAATGTCTATAGAAGGAGAACTACATCTCCCGTACTCCCCTGCCAGCCTACCAGTTGAGAAGTTATTATGGGAGACAAAGTGGTGCATCTTGGTTTTGTGCTTCCCTAGGCAGACAAAATTCGGGCACCCTCCCCCACCCACGTTGCACACCTACGACATGCCCCATCACCCACGTTGCACACCCACGACATGCCCCATCACCCACATTGTACACACACTAAATGCCCCATCACCCCCATTACATGCCCCATTCTCCACATTGCACACACACTAAATGCCCCACACCCCCGTTACATGCCACCATCCCCCTCATTTCATACCCCCACCATGTCCCTTACATGCCCCCATCACCCCGATGAACTGGAAGGAGCTAAAGATTGCTGAACGGTGGGGGAGGGAGACAAAATGTTCGAAGTGTGGTTTAACACCCTCTGGCAAAGTGCTGCCCTCTGGCAAAGTGCCGCCCTAGGTGAGTGCCTTGTTTGCCTTCTGGAGGATACACTACTGTGGGAGACGTGGTCCATCGGCAGCTGGAGAGAGACACCCCCTGGTCTATAGTCAAGTTTCTAACTGAATGAAAGGAGAGATTGTTACACCTTTAAGAAAAGGGGCGTAATAATAAGCTGGCATAAGTGAACAGAAATATATTCTTCAAGTGCATATTTATGTGTCTTTCAAGATATTAGACACGGGGACACAGATATCTGCATGTACGCAAGGATATACGCAATGTGTTAATGCATGATTTAGAGGTAAACAAAGTAATCACAATCAGTGTATTGGGAAAGGGACAGAACATCCATTCAAGAATCCGTTAACTGAAGTTAATTCTTTGTCGGATTGCTCAAAGTAAACTCCTGCATGGGGGACTGTTCCGAACTCTCCACGTCAGTAAATATAGCACACACAAGCCAACTGAGAGAGGAATGCGAAACATTTCTCCCCGAGCTCTCGCCTCTTGCAAGCCGCCTCTATGATTCTTTGTAGCCCACGATTTAAACTTGTCTCCTAATTAGAGATGCAAAATATCCGGAAATGTAAAACCAAGGTGAATTTGTATTTATTTTTTTTAAAAGATGAAGCAAAAAGCGAAATAAATAAATCTATTCAAGTAAAAGAAAAATGCCGGTTCAGGGAAATGTTGTTATTTGTCCAGGAGATTTTAAATGTTTTTGTTTTTTTAATTATTATTATTATTATTATTATTATTATTAAAAAATAGCAAATCTTTTCTAGTTGGTCATCTTGGGCTAACTTTTGCCACTGTGGTTAGTGCATCACCATTCACCATTGGTTTAGATCCGAACTGACACTGTTTGAAACAATGCAGAACCTAATGCAGGTGTCGGCGAACCTGCGCCCCTCCAGATGCTGATGAACTAAATCTCCCATAATGCTCTTTAAGCTACTAGGCTGGCAGAGGAGTATGGGAAATGTAGTCCTGCAACATCTGAGGGGTCACAGCTTGCCTACCTCTTAATTAAAGTATAGGTTCAAGAATCAAACTTATATTTCTTAAGCACAGATAAAAAAAAAAAAAAGGCACATGCATTTAAGTACAAGTAGTAAACACTGCATTCACCATATATCCCCAGCCATCCCTCTCGGTCACTTTCTGAATTTCTACCGATTTGTATTATCCTGGATAGAAACATAGAATGTGTCACAGATAAGAACCATTCTGTCCATCCAGTCTGCCCAATTTTCTAAATACTTTCATTAGTCCCCAGTTCAATATATTATATCTAGGATAGCCTTGTGTCTATCCCACGCATGCTTAAACTCCTTCACTGTGTTTACCTCTACCACTTCCGCTGGAAGGCTATTCCATACATCCACTACCCTCTCAGTAAAGTAATACTTCCTGATGTTACTTTTAAATCGTTGCCCCTCTAATTTAAGACTCTAGTTCTCTTACCTTAACTCAATCCATCATAGCATACAACTGAATAATATAACATTAAACAACATAAACAACTGCCTTTTTTTGGACACATCTAACATTTACATGTATAGTTCATATATGTTCAAGGGGAAATCAGTTAATTAAATAAGCAAAGTAGTTCATATGGCATCATCTTGATTAATTCATTGGTTCCTCCTGGACACAATGCATTCTACACTCAGCAGGGGGAGGCAGATAAAAGTTATATTTGTGCCACAACTACCTGGGCCTTTATCCATGAAAGAGGCAATTTCAAACTTCAGGCCAAAGTAATAGATTTGGAAACATTTACCAATGCGGCAGAATAAATGGTATAGACATTGAACACGTTACAGAGCACCCCATTTGTGCACACATTGCAAGGGTGGTTATTATTTGGGATACTTTGATTGTTGTATTTTTGAAACACTTATATTTTTCCTCCCAAGTTATAGCCAAATGCTGGTGTGTGAGGACCCGATGTAAAACCCAAGCTGATAAGGATAAATGTAACATATTTACAGTAAATACAGATATTTAATTGCTAATGAATAAATAGATTTTTAGAATTATTAACTTTTATAAGCATGGGGAATCAACACAGTAAAGGAAGAGAGTATATTTAAAAGAAGAAAAACTACCACAACTAGAGGACATAGTCTTAAATTAGAGGGGCAACGATTTAAAAGCAATATCAGGAAGTATTACTTTACTGAGAGGGTAGTGGATGTATGGAATAGCCTTCCAGCGGAAGTGGTAGAGGTAAACACAGTAAAGGAGTTTAAGCATGCGTGGGATAGGCACAAGGCTATCCTAGCTATAAGACCGGGAACGGGGGACTAATAAAAGTATTTAGAACATTGGGCAGACTAGATGGGCCGAATGGTTCTTATCTGCCGACACATTCTATGTTTCTATGTCTATAGAAAAAGTTTTTACAAGTCAGTGTGCTCCTTTAACTCCAGCCTACTGAAACTGGCAGCTATAACTTGCAGGGGGCTATTTACTCAAAGGTGAGTTGAAGTGAGATGCACATTAATTCTCACTAATTGTGCATGGACAATCCTGGTGAGTTTGCTTAGCTCACCATGTTTGTCCCTGCACGGTGTATAGTTGAAATGTTGAGTAAACATGTCCATCTCACCTCAACTCACCTTTTAGTGAATATCTCCCTCAGTTGTCTCAATTTTGCAAGCCTGACCCACATGTTTGATCCATTGGAAAGTCTGGAATATTACAATCGGTAAGCCTATAGCTTCGGTTAAGTGGCAGCTCAGACCTGGATGTCTTCTGTAAGACAGTGGAAAATGCCGTACACAGCAAAAATAATATAGTACGATATGCGTTTACAGCAGTGGAGAGCAAAATGAAAGGATTTGGAAAGGAATGGTACCTGGGGGGAAATGAAAAGTATAATGCATTCATGAATAAATAAATCCATAAAAAAAACATACAAGAGGGGAATGAAAAGTGGAACCGCCAAGCAGAGACTGACATTCAAAGAGCCAGAGGGGGCAAACCACTGAAAAGCTTCAGAATAGCTATAAAAATTGTGTTTCTGAGCAGTCTCGGAGGCTGCCAGTGTGTCTACGTGGAGACTTTTTCTTCCTGCATTTTTATCAGCACACGACTGAGTGAAGAGTTAGAAAGGGGTTGGTGGTTTCTTATTCTAGAGCAGTAACTACGGCGCCAGCCTTAGGTGTTCATGTGTCTTGTGCAGACCCTCCTATCCCATGTAGAAATGGACACCCCCAAAGCACACATCACCTAAACATCAACAACAACAAAAAAATGTTTATGAAAAATTGCATTCCTTGTTTTTATTTCGTTCCTCTGCCCCTCTTCACTTTATTTCTCCTTCTCTCAATTCATTATTGCCTCAAAATCCCTTGCCATTGAACCCATAGCATCACCCATATTCACCCACAGGGCCTTTTTCCAGCATCCTGATTACACCCATAGGTCTTACCCAGCACCCAGATTGCACTTACAGGACTTGCCCAGCACCCAGATTGAACCATCAGGACTTTCCCAGCACCCAAATTGCACCAACAGGACTTGCCCTAGCACCAACAGGACTTGCCCTACCCATTTCTGGGTTCAGTTGTGTAGTGGAGGGCAGCTTCATGTCTATGCACTGCAAAGGTGCACACACTTCCTCATAGCGTGCCTCTGGTTCTCCCCACAAGTCTCTGGAGTCCGAGCACTGGAGGGCACATGACCTCCAGCTGCGCAGCTTCAATAAAGTTTGTTGAAACTTTTTTTTTCAACAAACTTTATTGAAGCCGCGCAGCTGGAGGGGAGCGCACAACGCTTCCCTCACAACCACAGACCTGCACAACAGAACACCGGGAGACAGAGCAGGACGGAGGTAAGTACTGGGGAGGGGGGTACAATCCTGGCATATTGGAAGGGCATAATCCGGGCATATTGGAGGGGCAAAATCCGAGCATATTGGAGGGGCAAAATCCGGGAATATTAGAGGGGCAAAATCCGGGGATATTGAATGGCATATTGGAGGGGCAAAATCCTGGGATATTAAATGGCATATTGAGGGGCAAAATACTGGCATATTGAGTGGCTAAATACTGGCATATTGAGTGGCAAAATAGTGTGTCTCAGGTTATGTGTGTATTGGTGTCACTGTGTGTGTGTGTGTGTGTGTGTGTGTGTGTGTGTGTGTGTGTGTGTGTAAGTGGTAAGGGTGTGTGTAAGTGTGTCACTTTCTGTGTAAGGGTGTGTGTGTGTAAGTGTGTCACTTTCTGTGTAAGGGTGTGTGTGTAAGTGTGTCACTGTCTGTGTAAGGGTGTGTGTGTAAGTGTGTCACTGTGTCTGTGTAAGGGTGTGTAAGTGTGTCACTGTGTCTGTGTAAGGGTGTGTGTGTAAGTGGTAAGTGTGTCTCTGTGTGTGACTGCAAGGGTGTCTTTGTGTTTAAGGGTTTCAATGTGTGACACATTTAAAGCATGCGAGTTGAATATTTAGATGTATTTATTTTTTACACTATACATTATTACTTATATAATGTATGGAGGGTTAATGGTGTGGGAGGCGTGGTGAGTCAGAGGAGGGGGGCACCAAAATGCACCTTCGCCTGTGTAGACGAAAATCCTTGCACCGGCCCTGCTAGACATGGAAGGTTCGGATGTTTCCTAATCTGCTACAAGTGAAAATGCAGAGGGAGGCTTGGTTCCCCCCCCCCCCCCCCCCAAAAAAAAAACTTGCAGCCCGGGATGAGGGAGAGCCGAAACCATAACGAGGTACAAAAATGTCTTTTTACTACAACTTCTAAGGCTATAATAGCACAGCTCAGCTACTAATGCCTTGACTTCACCAAACTACAGTGTATAGTGGACAGACGCCAGTGTCTTCGCAAAGAAGGGTCACAAGTGGTTGGTAAAGAATGTCAACGATGACATCATTATGAACATATTGATGTCAAGACTGACTTAATGGATTTTAAAGGAGCACAAGTGAAAGCATTTCTATAGTGTCATTTCATTCAGACCCCAAACAGAATATCAAATAACTTTCAACTTCTCTCCTAAACGAGCAATAAGGTATAAGAGATCTAAAGCAAGGTAGAGATGTTTTAGGCAGATATTTATAGAGGCTTACAATCGTTTGTATTATAGCTGTGTTTAGGGATTTAACCTGCACGGCCTGTGATGACTGTTGGCAGGAAGGTTATTTGCAAGGCGATATGAGAATCAGCAAAACAATAAAATAAGTCAAGGTGGACACTAGAAACACAAGAAAGAAATTGGAAAATATACAGCCTGTCTGACCGCCTGGGCATTACGTCTGAATATCACGAGAAATCTTTGCCAAACTCACACCACTCAAATCCACAATACTTTTTGTACACATTATTTTTTATGTATATTTAGTGTTTTTGACATTCTGGAAGTGAACCCTTGTTAAAACGTCAGAAAGTTATGAGGCTTAGTTATAAAACAGGATTGTGGGACAATCACCTTGAAAACCAGTGGAAGGTTTTGCCGCTGTGCTCTGTTTTTGCCCTTTAATTAACCTGTATCAAGAACCTACCTAACAGCACACCTCCCAAAAGTCCCTATGTGCGGGACTGTCCCAGTCCCGCTGTGCTCTACCTCTGTCCCGCTTCGCAGGACATAGGTAGAGCTCGTGGGACAGCAGGAATCAGGACCACAATCCCGCGGTCCTGTTCGAATTCTCCAGGGAGCAGACACCATAGAATCCATACTGGGCATGCGCATGACTGTGCACATACGCAGTAGCAATCCTGGCTTCAGATGCCAGGATCTAAAATGACTGACAGTGTTCCCGCACATGAGCGGTAGCACTGACACCCCAGACTATGCCCCTGGTGTCCCGCCCCCTCCACAGTCTCCAACCCCCGTGGTCCCGATTCACCAGGGGGCTAAGTATGTAACAATAACACTATGACTGAGAACGCCTATGTATAGCACTGACTCCTGACAAATGTTGTGCCAGTTCTGGCATGTCCGCTATTCTCTGGCATCCATGTATAAAGAATCAGGGACTTCTCCCTCCCTGAAACGAGTTTGAGAATTCCTGCCAAACACACAAAAGTGCCAGAATATAGAAAAAAATAATAATAATTTGACCTTTTTTTTTTTTTTTTTTAAACTCCAGAGACTTTTCATTTGTAGGAGTTTTTAATACAGGAGCGCCAATGGTCTCTAGTTTCTAACCGCTGCTATTATTGGCGGTAGATGTGGTTGTTTTACTTTGTTGACGTTCAGGTACTTTATTAGGTGGTGTGTATGTAATTGCGATGTTGTGAAGAGGAACCTGTGTTAAAAAAATTAAGCCCTGTTTAACTGAAAGATTGAATCAAGTTTAAGCGTTTCAACTAAAAATGCTTCCATGAAAGAATAGAAATAAAGTACCTCAGTGAGCGGACATCTTGGGTCTGATGGGTCAGATCTGAACCAAGATTCTAATCAACATGTCCGCCCCCTGATAGAGCTGTCTGGAGCAAAGAGGCCTCAGTAAGGTGCTTTATTTGTATTCTTCCATTAAAGCATTTTGATTTAAAATATCTACACGATATAATCCTCAAATTAAACAAGAATTTGATTTTTTTTGCTGAAAGTTGTCCTTTCATCCTCTGGAACGTAACCACCATTATATTACTTTATTATATGGTTAGAAGGTTAGTTTTCATTTATTTGTGTTTTCTTTTCTTTTTTTTTATGTTCAATTTGTTTTTATTAGCTTTGGTTTCATTAAAATACGCATCAAACAAAGACCTATGCCCTATATATTAGTGTTTTAATTTTTAATGATACATTCCCCTTTCTATCCAGTTAGTAGTTTAGATTCTGAAAATATATTGAAGTTATAAAATACTGCTAAATGAAGGCACTGAGCTTGCTGCAGGAACACTCAGGCCAAAAAAAAAAAAAGAATTAACCCAACCAAACTTTTATTTGTCAATCATGTAATTGCATAATTATGCCTAACACTAATAACTCAATATGCAATCAGCACTAATTAGGCTGGTATTAATGTAACTGCCACAGTTTGTATAATCAAGTCTTTTATTTGTGTTCTTATTCTACGTTCTCCAAATCATGCGAGCCAGTAGAAATATCCCCCAAACACTATCTTTTTCGAGCATATTTTAAGAATGAGTAAATTCAGAGTTTAACTCCAGCGTCTTGCCGCTGATGTGGAAAGTCACTTTACGGAGTTATAAAGATAACAAACTCTCTAGCCAAGTTATCCTGACAAAACAAACTGTTATCTCAAGAAAACAAATTGTTATCTCGAGAAAACAAGTCAGAAAAAATATTAAACATGTATTTGGGTTTCCATAACTTTGCACCCTTTCTCACAAAAGTTTTTCTTCTTCAAATGAGGATACATAGTCATGACATCCAACTCTTATATTTGGGTCAACGGTCAAATTACATAGTTAGTTTATTTGTAGCTCAAACTCATGGGAGGAAGTGGATAATTATTGAGAATAGCTATGGAGGACTGGTTCTTTACTGTTTGAGAAGAGATATAATCTGCAGTTTCACTTCATGAACTTTTGTATGTTGTACTTAGTTTTTAATACATGATAAATGCATTTATTTTACATAAAAACTGACTGTAGTTGTACATTGAAAATAATTTCTCAGGCACCTCTTAGGGGCGTGCGACCTGGAAATCCGATGCCCTGCATCATCACTAAGCGTGGGGAGAGTGAGCAGCACTTACTTATGCTTCCAGTGGCTCCCAGTGCAGCAGACGCCACGCTGCTACACAGAGTGGGGGCAGACCTTCACCTCTCACACGGTGAGGTAAGAATGGGAGGGGGGGAGAACAGAGGTGGGGGAGAGAAGAAAACAGGAGGGAGGAGAGAACAGAGGGGGAGGAGAGAACATAGGAGGAGGGGCAGAGAAGAAAACAGAGGGGCAGAGAGAACAGAGGAGGAGGAGAGAACAGAGGAAGAGGGGGAGAGAACAGAGGAGGAGGGTAGGGTTGCCACCTTTTCTTCCCAAAAATTCCGGCCTTGGTACTGTCTCCATAGACTTAACATTGGCCTGATGCCAATTTTTTACCAGCCTGACGGTAAAATACCGGCCAGGTGGCAACCCTAGAGGAGGGGGGAAGAGGAGAACAGGGGAGAAGGGGAGAGAACAGAACAGAGGAGGAGAGGAGAGAACAGAGAAGGAGGGGTAGGGAGGTGGAGAGGGAGGGAGGGAGATTTGCAATGCAGCACAAGAAGGAGGGGTTGGGGCTATTGCTATAGCAAGAGCAGTAACGTTCTTATATGCAGTGTTTAGCAGATACAACTGATTATATGTAAGGGTTTACCGACAAGTCCAGAAGTCATTTTATGATTAATTAAAGGAAGGTCAGTTGTTCTAATATTTCAACTAAGAATTGCTATTAATAAAGATCCCTGTTGTCCAAATGAACCTTAAAATGAAAACATATAGAAATGTAACTTCCAGGAGGGTCTCCTAAGCCTTCGTGACATTTCACCAGGATTTCTTGAAGTTATATACGTTTTCAATGCAAGACACACGTAAATTTTCCCACAGATGGCCAACTCGCCATTATTTCTGACTCAACGGCTCTTTCCCAAGATAAGCTACCAAGCCGAGTCCCCATTGAGCCAGTAAGAATTGCTTCCCAACTAGTAAACAGATAGAAAGGCCAAACCACCAGCAGATATCTTTGGTGAAAACACCCGGAAACTGAAGCTTACACTGTTGGGGTGGGGGGAGCAGAATCTGATATAACACACAGAATCCGATGTCTGTGTTACTCTTTGCCCAGTGCTAGTCTAAGCAACCAAATTCATCTAGGGTTCATTCCTCAACTTGTGGCAATGATCCATTGCTGGATGTACGAGTCTGAAATACCACAATTTATAGTTTGGTGCATGCATTATCTTGTGCCTAGAAAAGCAATCCATCCATCCCTCTATTTGCCAACATAATCCACGAATGGTCACATTCCGAAGCATAAAAAACACAGCTGTTGTCTAGAGTAGGAATCCGGCACCTAGAAAAGGCGGCTGCACAAATTAGGTTCTGGTGTGTCTGGATAAGGACTTAGCTGGCGGGGATACATGCCAACTGGAACTTACTGGTGCGTACAATAAGAATTCTCCACTAGAGAGAATCTTCACAAAGGAAGTGTTTATCTTGTCTTTTGCACATCAGCTTTTACGCTAACATTTGTGAATTGCTGTGGAGCATGTCAGTTTAACCCTTGCGCATCATTATTCAACAACTGGTGGTGGAGCGTTGTTTAAAGGTTTGTTTTTAGGTATTTATTTTTTTTGTATCTTAGATTTTGTGTAACATACAACCATGTCCTATAGAATCCTTAGGTAAATGTCTAGAATGTAAATTTTCTTTCACTATTCTTTCGCCATGCATTCAATAATAACAGATACAATTCATCCTGAAACATTTTTAAGGTAGGAGTAATATGAAATTGTATGCCTACAAGAACAAATTTGTTGTTTTTTTTCCACTTTGATAAATAAAAAAATGGATAGAAACAATATGAAACGGATACCATCTCTAGCATTTGTTCTAGAAAGGCAAGTTTCAAATAAAGAGAGAGGCGCTGGTATACACGAACAAACGAGACTATAAGCGCATTTTAGGGTTACAGGAATCAGAGATGGAAAACACTGCATTGTATATATTGTGCCCTTAACCAATGTTTTCCATGGTTACTGCTCCATTTCTAGAACTTTCAACCACAATTGACTTTTAAAAATAAACCCTCGGAGATCTATAATATATATGTAAATATAGACACCGATCGGCCATAACATTATGACCACCTGCCTAATACTATGTATCTCCCATTTTGCCGCCAAAACAGCCCTGGCCTGTTGATGTATGGACTCCACTAGAAGGTGTGCTGTGGTTTATGGCACTTAGATGTTAGCAGCAGATACTTTAAGTCCTGTAAGTTGCGATCAGGGCCGGCCTTAGGGGTGTGCGACCTGTGCGACCGCCCTCCCGCCCAAAGGAAAAAAAAGTTTTTAAAAAAGCCGGTAGAGGCACTAGATTTGGGAGATCAAAAGATCCCCCCTCACCAGCCCTCTGCTCGGCAAGCTCTGCTGGATCCGGGGAGGGGGCGGAGCTAACTGGATGAGGTGTAGCTCCGCCCCCACCCTGTGAAGCAGAGCAGCGTCTGCTTCATGTGGAGCCGTGGGCAGCAAGAGATAGTGCATTAAGCATGGGGAGCCGAGCAGCACTTTCTCTTGCTGCCCGTGGATGCTGCTCTACTTCACAGGGTGGAGGCGGAGCTACACCTCTCAGCTGGTTAGCTCCGCCCCCTCCCTGGATCCAGTTTTGCAGGCAAAGGAAGAGGGGGGGGGAGAGAGGCAGAACAGGGGGAGGGGGGGGAGAGACAGAACAGGGGGAGGGGGAGAGAGAGTGACAGAACAGGGGGAAGGGGGAGAGAGAGACAGAACAGGGGGAAGGGGGGATAGAGAGACAGAACAGGGGGAGGGGAGAAAGAGAGACAGAACAGGGGGAAGGGGGGATAGAGAGACAGAACAGGGGGAGGGGAGAAAGAGAGACAGAACAGGGGGAAGGGGGGATAGAGAGACAGAACAGGGGGAGGGGAGAAAGAGAGACAGAACAGGGGGAAGGGGGAGAGAGACAGAACAGGGGGAAGGGGGGATAGAGAGACAGAACAGGGGGAGGGGAGAAAGAGAGACAGAACAGGGGGAAGGGGGAGAGAGACAGAACAGGGGGAAGGGGGAGAGAGAGACAGAACAGGGGGAAGGGGGAGAGAGAGACAGAACAGGGGGAGGGAGAGAGAGAGACAGAACAGGTGGAGGGAGAGAGAGAAAGAACAGGGGGAAAGGGGAGAGAGAGACAGAAGAGGGGGAAGGGGAGAGACAGAACAGGGGGAGGGAGAGAGAGACAGAACAGGGGAGGGAGAGAGAGACAGAACAGGGGGAAGGGGGAAAGAGAGACAGAACGGGGGGAGAGAGACATAACAGGGGGGAGAGAGACAGAACAGGGGGGTGAGAGACAGAACGAGGGGAGACAGAACAGGGGGGGAGAGAGAGACAGAACAGAGGAAGGGGAGGAGAGAGACAGAACAGAGGGAGAGAGAGAACAGGTATGGGGGAGTTAGAGAGAGACAAACATGGCAATGAAGAGGAAAGGGACAAACATGGGAAGGGAGAGAGATACATACATAGGGGGGGTGAAAGAGATGGGTGGGCACCACAGGGGAAGCCCGCACAGGGCGCCAGAACACTTAAGGCCGGCCCTGGTTGAGGTGAAGGCTCCATGGATCGGACTTGTTTGTCCAGCACATCCCACTGGTGCTCGATAGTATTGAGATCTGGGGAATTTGGGGACCAAATCAACACTTTGAACTCGTTGTACCATTTCCATGAAAGCGTGTACATGGTCTGCAGCAATGATTAGGTAGATAGTACCAAAATGAAAAGGTATATACACACAAATAATAAAACACAAAATGAATGGAGACTCCATGGATTAAAAATAATATAATAACTATAAACATTTTAAAAAACATTTTACTTTATGTCTTTGAAAGGATGGATAGATTGCTAGAAAGATAGGAGTCAATGTATATACTTGTTATGAAATCCAATAGAAATATTATAAGCTGAAATTAATATTGTGGTTTGAAGTGAAGGTTCCCATGACATTCCTGATTTAAAAAATCTCCTGTGGAATCTTAATGGGGATTGAATAGCACGGCACTTTGAGAGGAAAATAGTCTCCGTTCCACAATACCATGCGGATATCCTGTATCCCTGCACCTGAAGCCACCGGCTCGTCCAACTCTGCCCCTTGACCCACCACATCGGCAGAGTGGGCCTCAATCCTAAGCAGCAGATCCTTTTGGACATTCCTGAACCAACATCAGTTACATCACCCGCTACAGTGAGAACATTGGTGACATCACACTGAATGGGAGGGGAATTGTCGCAGCCGCACACCAGTAAGGCTTGTGTAGGGACTGAGGTCACGATAATATCAGAACCTCTGTCAGAGAAGCAGAAAGGAAACCAAAATGCGATCTGATTTGTATGTTGTTTTCTACACTGGCCCTAAGCCTGTGGAGATCCAAACCCTGTGACTTGTTTATTCTGAATAAATCTCTGTTTTGCTATCATTAACAGTTATTAATAGGACTGGACGCTTGCTTCCTGTTACCTTGCAGAACCCTGTCTCCTGCTGTAGTTTACCATCAACACGTTTCCACAGACAGTGAAGTCTATTCACCAAGCAGTGGACAGTGGTGAACTGACAGCTGGACAGACGATATCAGGCATTGATAGCTGAGTGAGAAAGCGGAGGCGTACAGGGAGTAGTCTTCCAACTGGGCCAGTAATGTCTCATTTTGTGCAGTTGGTTTGTTCGTTTACTAATACTGCGTTTAGACACTGCTGTGCGAAAGGAATCCTTCTGTAGGACCACAGGGCATTATGATACCTCTTTAATTTCAGTCATTAGTGTTATCAAAGTACAACTGTAGCAAAAACACAAGTCATGTTTAATTGAAAGGTTGTATCAAGTGTAGAAATTTTAAATAGAAATGTTTTAATGAAAGAATATATATAATGTACCTTATTGAGCCCTCTTTGTCCTGTATAGCTCTAATAGGGAGCGGACATGTTGTTTAGAATTTTTGGACAGATATCTTGGTTCAGATGGAGGAAGATCTGACCGATCTGAAGATTCTAAACAACATGTCTGCCCCCTGTTAAAACTAAACAGAGCAAAGAGGGCTCAGGTCCATTATTTATATTCTTTCATTAAAGCATTGCTATACAAACTATCTATACTTGATGCAATCTTTCAAGTAAACATTAGTTAATTTTTTGCTACAGTTGTCCTTTGGGAAAGTGGGAAATAGCTGCTACTAGGATTTAAGATACTCAGAAAACAATATATCTAGCATTATTCCATTGTGTAGTTTTTTTTTCTATAATAAATTGTGTTGTTTTGTTCACTACAACAAGAGGACATAATCATAAATAAGAGGGGTAAAGGCTTAAAAGTAATATAAGGCAGTACTTCTTTACTGAGAGGGAAGTGGATGCTTAGCATAGCCTTCCAGTAGAAGTGGTAGAGGTAAACATAGTGAAGGGGTTTAAGCATGCGTGGGATAGGTATAAAGCTATCCTAGATATAAGATAAGGCCAGGGACTAATGAAAGTATTACTTTACTGAGAGGGTAGTGGATGCATGGAATAGCCTTCCAGTAGAAGTGGTAGAGGTTAATACAGTGAAGGAGTTTAAGCATACACGGAATAGGTACAAGGCTATCCTAGATATAAGATCAGGCCAGGGACTAATGAAAGTATTACATTACTGAGAGGGTAGAGGATGCTTGGCATTGCCTGCCAGCGGTAGTGGTAGAGGTAAACACAGTGAAGGAGTTTAAGCATGCGTGGGATAGGCACAAGGCTATCCTAGATATAAGATAGGGAACTGGGGACTAATAAAGTATTCAGAAAATGGTACATTCAATGTTTTTAAAGTCTATTTCTACATGGGTGTCGTTACTATAAAATATTCACAATATACCGCATGTACTGTAGCTTTAACCTCATTTGGGTATCATATCTGTAGTGTAAACCAGAATCAGACTGGTTCTTTTAAACCGGCTTCAAAACACTGGATTATTTATAAAAGTCAATACTGGTGCAAAGTTGTAGAAGTGGGCCCGGTCACTATAGAAACCAGTAGAATATTCCTGCAGCTTAGACCACCATTAGAACTACTCTCACCCCCCCCCCCCCCCCTCCCCATCCCATTCCATTCCATACCCAAATTGGGCTTTTAAATAAACCACCCACCGCGGTTGTATAATGGGGTTTTGTTTATCCATGTGATTTTGCTTGGCTTTGTTCACCCTCTTTGTAACTCAGAGCTTATAATGAATGAACATCACTACTCGTTATGCTCGTCACTTTAGTGGAAGATCGTTTACTGTTTAAAATAAGTGCTTATTTTGTGTACTTGTGGGAGCGCTCCTGGAATGGTTACTCTTCAATGAACCTGCTAACTTTCATGGCTGCTCCTTACTTTTCAAAACCATTTCCAAATGTCACCATAATAACCAGTTCTTCTATGGCTGTTATTTTGTAGCATTACTAACCAGTTCTTCTGTGGCTGTTATTTTGTAGCACTACTAACCAGTTCTTCTGTGGCTGTTATTTTGTAGCACTACTAACCAATTCTTCTGTGGCTGTTATTTTGTAGCACTACTAACCAGTTCTTCTGTGGCTGTTATTTTGTAGCACTACTAACCAGTTCTTCTGTGGCTGTTATTTTGTAGCACTACTAACCAGTTCTTCTGTGGCTGTTATTTTGTAGCACTACTAACCAGTTCTTCTGTGGCTGTTATTTTGTAGCATTACTAACCAGTTCTTCTGTGGCTGTTATTTTGTAGCATTACTAACCAGTTCTTCTGTGGCTGTTATTTTGTAGCACTACTAACCAGTTCTTCTATGGCTGTTATTTTGTAGCACTACTAACCAGTTCTTCTATGGCTGTTATTTTGTAGCACTACTAACCAGTTCTTCTGTGGCTGTTATTTTGTAGCATTACTAACCAGTTCTTCTGTGGCTGTTATTTTGTAGCATTACTAACCAGTTCTTCTATGGCTGTTATTTTGTAGCACTACTAACCAGTTCTTCTGTGGCTGTTATTTTGTAGCACTACTAACCAGTTCTTCTGTGGCTGTTATTTTGTAGCACTACTAACCAATTCTTCTGTGGCTGTTATTTTGTAGCACTACTAACCAGTTCTTCTGTGGCTGTTATTTTGTAGCATTACTAACCAGTTCTTCTGTGGCTGTTATTTTGTAGCACTACTAACCAGTTCTTCTGTGGCTATTTTGTAGCACTACTAACCAGTTCTTCTGTGGCTGTTATTTTGTAGCATTACTAACCAGTTCTTCTGTGGCTGTTATTTTGTAGCACTACTAACCAGTTCTTCTGTGGCTGTTATTTTGTAGCACTACTAACCAGTTCTTCTGTGGCTGTTATTTTGTAGCACTACTAACCAGTTCTTCTGTGGCTGTTATTTTGTAGCACTACTAACCAGTTCTTCTGTGGCTGTTATTTTGTAGCACTACTAACCAGTCCTTCTGTGGCTGTTATTTTGTAGCACTATGAGTTTAAAGAAATATTTGTAAATGTTTTTTTAAAGGGATATTTACAATGTATGTATGAATATTAGGCTACATGATAAAATAAAAGTATCAAAATAAGAATTACAGGTTTTTTGTTTGTTTGTTTTTTAGAAGTTTTTGGTGCCTTCAACCATCTTCATTAAAAGCCCTGGTCATTGAAGTGATGAGGAAAAAATGATGCCCTCATTATCCTCATACATTGTCAACAAGCCTACTCTGGATGTGAACACCACAAACAGAGGGTGAAGATCGAAGGGGGTCATGTATGAAAATTCCCACACTGTAAAGTGTCGGGATAGAAACATAGAATGTGTTGGCAGATAAGAACCATTCGGCCCATCTAGTCTGTCCAATTGTCTAAATACTTTTATTAGTCCCCAGTTCCCTATCTTATATCTAGGATAGCCTAAGGTAGATACAGGTAAAAACAACGAACAATCGCCATTTGTTATGTATAACGATACCTTGCGCTTTTCAGTATGGTAGAAGGACTTCTGCCAAACAGTGGTACAGATTCCCCCGACACTACTCAGGCGCTATTCAACGCTGATTTTTTTTATACATTGAGTGCTCCGGCGCAGTTAGTACCGACAATGAGTACCGGCACAACAAAAAGTACATAACGTGTGGAATTTGGTGCTACCTGCATGTGTGCTGCATTTATACATGCCCCCAATATATCTATGATCAGCATAATCAATTTATGATGATCGGTTTATCAACGAGGCCACATGGAGGACATCTGAAAGCTCAGAGGCTAATATATGATTGAATCAGAATAAATCACTTGTGGGATATACGAATGCTATCCATAACTTATGGACTGTTTTTCATGAACCTTTCTACTTTGCTTCATGACCTTACAATTAATTCAAAAAATAATGCATTTTAATAAATCCTAATGCTTTTTCAGCTAGTTTTGGGGCACCAGAGTCACCCCCAAATGTGTTGGTTAGCCATGATGTAAGTTAATAAACGACATTCTCATAGGGAAAATAATGGTTATTCCCACAGGAAAAACAAAGTTGCGTCATACCTGGGAAGGTGCTTTGTGCCACCCTGAGGCTCCCTGTCAGGGGTCGGCACCAGCAAGGTGATGATGCTCTATGGAACCTTCACAGAGCTTGCCATGGACAATGGAATCCTTGTATGGACACTCTTCCTAGCCCGGCTCCAGGTTCGACAGTAATTTTGAAAATCACCAAGGAAACCTGTCGTCTACTCAGTACCCTGCTCACATTCCGCCCGGCGCGACCTATGTTCATCCCTGACTCCACCCACTTATAAGCTGGACAACACACTTTACAGTCGTTGACCATTTTGGCGGATTGGACCACCTAGTATTATATTATGTTCTATCAATATTTCAATTCATGGTGCTACCGATGTATGTTTTAAAAAAAATGCTATTAATCTCTGAACATGTTTTGTGTGACTGGTTTACATATGTTATAGTGCTAAGGGACCATATTTCTAGAATTCAAGCATTCATAATGTTGACGGGAGAATAGTTTATAGCAAAAAAAAAAACATATTTTACTGAAATAGTCCAAGATTCCAATGCTGAGATGACCTGTACTATTTCTATTTCTAAGCCCACATCAATTGATCACTGTTACACCAAGAACTTGCTCCGTTTTTCAGAGATTTGTGGAGCTTAGAAGAAAGCCTCAGTGATTAAATTGACCCAGCATGCCATGCAAAACAGATACATTTTGTAATTTTGGCTTTGCGGGCCGGTGACTCGGTGAAGCCCAAACATATTACAACAAAACCATTACTTATAGTATGACAAAACAAGCCTGGAACACGTACAAAAAACCTGGACTGGGAAACGGACACAAGACCCTGGCTATTTTAATTCATTCAGCTACAACAGAGTATATAAATAATGTCACAAAGCCGGTCAATAACATTACATTCTGACATAGACGAGCCACCAAACCCACTCAATAACAGTAAGCTAACAGGAAAAAGAACACACTAGTGGCTAGATTCCCGACATAAAAAAAAAGAAATTGTTTAAGAACCCCAAATTGTCCTGAACTTTGTTTCTTTTGAGGCAAATAAGGTAGCATTTTACCCTGAAAAAATGTAACTACTATAACAAGAGTTTCCTGTTAGAGGTCGAATTTTTGCTACAGAGAGCTGTCTACGGTCAAATTCAAGTTTAGAGCATCTAAACTTATCCACTATACTTAAGTTTTCTTTTCTTTTTATAGTCACGAGTTTATTTTTAAGAAGCCTTCAGAAGCACCGGGTCTATTTCAAATTACAGCTCACTGACCAGCTGAGAACCAAGACGACAGCCGATAACTCAGCCAAGATATAAAGTACGGTCATTTTTCCCTTAAAATGGATGCCATAAGCAGAAGACAGCATAGGCCCCGTTCAACCACATTTTTTTCCCATCCATCCGCTCACAGTTATGTGAACAGAACTCATAAATAATTCTTACCATCTACATTGACATTGTTATTATTATTTAGAAGACATTGCCCATTTTTGAGTAAAACCAGTTGTCGCTCACTATACAAACAGTTGCAGACAACTTTATTATTCATCCCAATTTGCCCAATGCAAACAATGGCATCTTGAAAAGTATATGCTTTTTAAACAAAGACAAGGTTCTCTTTTTTTCAGTAAAAAAAAAAAAAGGATTATTTTTCAGTCCAGTTGCTCTTTAGCTCAAGCAGTTGGCTGGTATAAAACCTACTGAAAAACAGCACTGAAAAACAGTTACTTGCCGAAAAAGGGACCATTTGGTACACTACAAAGGTATATGGTATATTATTATGTGTTACATTATTATTATATGGTTTATTATTATTATAGATTATATTATTATTATTATATGGTATATTATTATGTGTTATGTTATTATTATATGGTATATTATTATAGTAGGTTATATTATTATGATATGGTATATTATTATGTGTTACATTATTATTATATGGTATATTATTATGTGATACGTTATTATTATATGGTATATTATTATTATATGGTATATTATTATTATAGGTTATATTATTATTACATGGTATATTATTATGTGTTACATTATTATTATTTGGTATACTATTTTTATTATTTGGTATATTATTATTATAGGTTATATTATTATTATATGGTATATTAATATGTGTTATGCTATTATTATATGGTATATTATTATTATAGCTTATATTAGTATTATATGGTATATTATTATGTGTTACATTATTATATGGTATATGTGATATATTATTGTATAATCATCAACATATTATTATGTATCTTACAAATACCTTTATCTGGAGGAACCAGGGACCTAAGAAGTTGGCAACAAATTCTTCCAGAACCTGACCATGGCATACATTTTATCTAAAATAACAAAATACATAAAGGGAATGTGTCAAACTAAGTGGAACTGGCCCTCTAGCTGTTTACCATTCACGTGGTGTGACTAACAATACAAAGCAGAGTGCCAGAGCTAGGCAGGTTAGCAGACCTTTCCGTGGATGTGAGAGGGAATGGACACAAACGTTGCACACGTTCATGCTACAGTTGTATCTCGAAGATCTGGGAATATAATCAAAAGCACATTTTTTTTCAGAGAGAAACTGCATAACACCCAACTTTTACTACTAGAGCATCTGGCAAATCATTCAGCAGTAGTTAGTTCTGCAGAATGGCGTATTTACACACATTCTATGTGGAAGAACTATCGCGGGCCACATGTTTGAAGAAGTAGATTGAAGAGGGACCAATCCCTCAACGACTTTAAACCAGGCAGAAGCTCAGTTCTGCCTGAATAAAAGAGCTGTTGAAGATGCTTTTAGGAAACACTATTCCAAAGTGTGTTGCCTTACTCTAGAAGCCAACGTCAGACTTCCAGGCGGCCATTTGTCACCCAGCTGCAGCTCTGGGTCAAAACAGATCTAAGATGCGAACACACCTCCAACTAAGGACAAGCTTCCCATCTCCTCCCCCATTATTGGCTGTGTGACAGTAACATACACCAATCAAGAGAGAGAGAGAGTTGCTCAACTGCCTCCTTCTACTGCCACTGAGCATAGTCTAAAATTAGAGGTGCAACAATTTGAAAGTAATATCAGGAAGTATTACTTTACTGAGGGGGTAGTGGATGTATGGAATAGCCTTCCAGCGCAAGTGGTAGAGGTAAGCACAGTGAAGGAGTTTAAGCATGCGCGGGATAGGCACAAGGCTATCCTAGATATAAGATAGGGAACTGGGGACTAATAAAAGTATTTAGAAAATTGGACAGACTAGATGGACCGAATGGTTCTTATCTGCCGACACATTCTATGTTTCTATGTGATCATAACATTTTCCGATCTGCCCTGAGACAAACAAACCGCTGCTAGAATTCTCTCTTTCCGGATACACAGAAGGGTATTTCTCGGCTAAATACGATTGCAAGTTCTTCCGGACAGATTTACGGGACTGCGTAAATAAGCACATAAGGTCCTCCAATATGTATGAAGTCTAGCTGGGAGAAAAGGCTTAAAGGTAGACATGGATACATGAAATAAACCCCCTCATGGGTTATCAGTCTACTTGAGTCCCACCCTGCAGTATCTGTATCACTACTGACTTTGGCTTCGCAACATAATCATCCCACTCCAAGGGGTACGCCAAACAAAATTCGAATGAAGACAAGGCAACAAAACTGGAGTTCACCTAGAATCCCAACCCCTCCGCAATGACTTTATCTACATCTCTGGTGAAGGGAATTGTAGTGGTGCCCGTTTTTTGGCTGGGTGGCAATGAGAAGGCGCTTTACATTGCCAAAATCTAGCCACGCTTCTTGTGGGACACTGTCATCTTCCAGTCGAGCCCCGGTATGGGAGAAACCATTATATGCAGACGTTTACAACACAATATTTACTAATTGTGTAATTGAATGTGGTCGCAGAAAAACATGAGAGTAGCTGTAGGACAAGAGCGGAATAATGTGGTTATCATAATTTTGTTTTCAGTGTTTTAATGATGGCCCATTAATATTTGTTGTTGTGTTTTTTATGTTGGAATGTTTATACAAATGGGAAAGAAAACCCAAGAAAGGAAGGTATAAATCCTAGCAAGGAAAGAGCAGAGAATGGAGAACTGTTGAAGGCCACTCTTGTTCTAAACAATTTGCTTGAATTTAGAAGTTCACGTGAGGTTATTTGATGGCTCTCCAGCTTCTTGGCAATGGTCATTTTTCCCTCATCGAGCGCTCAAAATCACACTCAGAATGGAGAAATTCACTTCACTTTTGGAACTTGGCCTCTTGGCATTGGCTAACATGCATTTTTACTGAACTACAGTCTCTATAACAGACAGTTTCTTCAGAGGCTTGGCGATCACCAATTAGAAAGGCAGATTTGCAAACGGACAACTATTTAATAAGAGAGAGAGAAAAAAAAAAACAATTTCAGCAGTGTGCAGTGTAAGCAAGAAGCGTGAGCCTTGGTAACTGTAATAATTTTTTCAGAGGACTAGGAAAATATAAGATACATTTTTCCAGACCATGGCCAAAAGTCTTCAAGATTTTGCTGTTGTTAAAAACATTGAGAATCCAAATCCCACTAGCTACAATGCGATTCTCACATGTAACCAGCTGATAAATGTTTTGGATATGTTAATAAGGCAAAAGTATATTGGTTTAGAGTAACTTACAGCAAATATGGGGCTCACTAGCCAAAAAAAGTAAGATTATAGATCACACATGATGATCAAATGCTTTAAACAGAACAAATCAATTGGGCAGCCTAGATGGGCCAAAAGGTTCTTACCTGCCGACACATTCTATGTTTCTATGTTAAAGACTTATCTGTGGCCACATATTTTTGCCATCATAGGTTTTTTCTGATCCAAGTCAATGGGTTCTAACATACATAGTCTAAATCACAGCCCCAAATATTTCCACACACAATTTTCAAATTCAGTGCTCAGTTGAGCAGAAAGGAGTTGGCCAAAGCCAACGTATATACATACGAAAAATGGAGGCCCTGGGAGCACACCTTAAGAAGCATCAAGAAGAAAAGAGAGGGCCACTTCCAGAATGCATGACCTCTTCTTCTTGACGTGACCTGCTTGGACCCTTTCTTTCCAGTATAACAGTGGGAGAGCAGTTGGCATAGTCTTCGTATTCCATGTTGAATCGCCATCTTCCTGACACTCGACAGAAGCCCAATATAGGAGCACTGATAGTACTTGTATTGGTTAGGTGAACAAGAAACAAATACAATGTTTCATATCATGCAGGGCAATTATTTTAGGCTGGGAATGTGCTCCCAGGATGATTTCATACTCAATGGGTTATAAGAAAACCAATTCAGCCAATTCCAAATGTACATAAGATACAACTTTATTATGTGTAGCATGCATGTGCTCCCATCTTCTTTTTTTATCATCTTATAGTTCTTTTTTTGCTCTCATATTAAGAATATTAAGCTGTACTATGCTCCTTTATATTAATTGGCTGTTGTTTTTATCTGGAGATGTGTGTTATGTGTTTTGTAGGGTTTATTCTATAGGTGTACTAAACTGTTCTATGGAGTCAGCTCTTGCATTGTTTCAGTGTCTCACAATACAGTGTGTCCGTTCATTCCATACAACAATATACAACAATATTTTCCTTGGCCAAGTTATAATTCTTTATCATCATGCATGATAACCCGGGATTGATCATCTGGGTTTCACGTGCATTCTCTCTGTATATTACGTATTTATAGCCAACATTAACCAAATAATACAAATGTAGAGCCCAATGCAGGTTTTGTGGAGTGTGCATAGGTCAGTAGAGCGGAGGATGCGAGAAAAGTGTGGGGTAAGTGTTAACAAATGAATAAGCAGTTCAGTCTTGGCTACAAAGTAGATATCGCTAAAGTCGGATAAGGAAATAAAATATAATTAGGAGTAGTGTTGAGCGAACCCGAACCGCACTGTTCGGGTTCGTACCGAACTTTACGGTTTTTGGACCCCGGACCAACTCCGTGTTGGAGTTCGGGGTTCGGCGATTACATTGTATGTAATGCTTCGGCTTATGGAATACATGTAATACTATCGGCTTTCTATAAACCGAACTACAGTCCCCATTCATAAGAATTGTTTATAGAAAGCCAATAGTATTACATGTATTCCATAAGCCGAAAGTCTATAAACCGAACGACATTCTGTTTATAGACTTTCTTTTTATAGAATAGCAATAGCATTACATGTATTTTATAAAACGAAAGTCTATAAACCGAATGTATTTCGTTTTATAGACTTTCGGTTTATGGAATACATGCTATTGCTATTCTATAAACCGAAATAGAGTCCCCATTCATAAGAATAGGTCAATTGACCTATTCTTATGAATAAGGACTCTATTTCGGTTTATAGAAAGCCAATAGCATTACATGGCTATTGGCTTTTTATAAACCGAAATAGAGTCCCCATTCATACAAATAGGTCAATTGACCTATTCATATGAATGGGGACACTCACCCACATTTTACTTCATTTTTCAGCCCTCTAGCCCTTTCCAGGACTTTTTTAGAGGCATTTTAGTGGCCAAAAGTTCGGGTCCCCATTGACTTCAATGGGGTTCGGGTTCGGGGTCAAGTTCGACCCCGAACCCGGACTTTTTTCCGAAGTTCGTCCGAACCCACCGAACCCGAACATCCAGGTGTCCGCTCAACTCTAATTAGGAGCGGTACTGGAGAGGCAAGCTTGTCGAGTAGGTGGTGAAGGAGGTAGTTTGCTAGACGTAAATAAATACATAGCTTTAGGAGAGAGGGTTTCTAAAGAGGCCGGAGAATAAACCGTTTAACAGGCCTTAAAAAAGGTTCATCTCTGCAAACCAAGTTGGGGAATGTTATGAAGGAGGAAATGATTAGTAAATGCTGTATAGTATTTTTGTTAAAACAAATAAGTATGGTGTTGTTAATGTTTGTTTGTGCTGTCTTTTATTGCTGTTTGTTGCATGGTAACATATGTACAGTACAGGGATGTCATGGTTATTGAGCTGTGAAAAGGTAGGCGTGGAGGTTTATCTTGAGTGAGCACAGCTGGCTGATGCTCTAAAACCTCATGTTCGAGGTAGTCAGCCCCACAGTGAGTATGCACATAACAGTGATCATCATCTGTACAAAATGTAATCATTTCCTGGCCTTCTACAGCCAGATAGGCTTTTGCAAAACACGGGGACTGTTGATATTCGTGAGCATTCTGCACTGAGCAATATTCACTAAACATTCTAACAATTGTCCTCCAAACATTCTGAGCATTGTGAACGGGACATTTTCACCATTGTTACCTGAACATTCTGAGCACTGCGCACTGAACATTCTAAAAATTGCACACTGAACATTCTAAGCACTGCACATTGAGCATTCTACACATTCTGCCTTGAACATCCTGAGCATTCTAAGTATTGCGCACAAAACATTTTCAGCATTGTTACCTGAACATTCTGAGCACTGCGCACTGAACATTCTAAAAATTGCACACTGAACATTCTAAGCACTGCACATTGAGCATTCTACACATTCTGCCTTGAACATCCTGAGCATTCTAAGTATTGCGCACAAAACATTTTCAGCATTGTTACCTGAACATTCTGAGCACTGCGTACTGAACATTCTAAAAATTGCACACTGAACATTCTAAGCACTGCACATTGAGCATTCTACACATTCTGCCTTGAACATCCTGAGCATTCTAAGTATTGTGCACGAAACATTTTCAGCATTGTTACCGGAACATTCTGAGCACTGCGCACTGAACATTCTAAAAATTGCACACTGAACATTCTAAGCACTGCACATTGAGCATTCTACACATTCTGCCTTGAACATCCTGAGCATTCTAAGTATTGCGCACAAAATATTTTCAGCATTGTTAACAGAACATTCTGAGCACTGCGCACTGAACATTCTAAAAATTGCACACTGAGTATTCTAAGCATTGCACATTGAGCATTCTACACATTCTGCCTTGAACACCCTGTGCATTCTAAGAAACGTGCACTGGATATTTTGAGCATTTCCCCTGAAGTTTCCAAGCACTGTGCACTGAACATTCTAATCCTTTTTTAGCAATGGGCGCCGAACATTTTGAGCATTGTTCCCTGAACATTCTGAGCACTGCACACTAAACATTCTAAACACTGCACGCTGAGCTTTCTACACATTTTGCCGTAACCATTCTGAGCATTTTGCCCGGAAGATTCCCAGCATTCTGAGCTGAACATTCTAAACTCTGTGCACTGAACATTCTAAACTCTGTGCACTGAACATTCTGAGGTTCTGTGATGAACATTCTAGCATTGCACACTCAACATCCTAAGCATTCTGCACTAAACATCGGACCCACGTCGTACTCTGTGACTATGGCATGCCAACTTCAGCAAAATAGAGGAGCTAGGAAATATACAGGAAACGACAGAAGACTGTTGAGAAACCTTGCTTCCTGGAGTTTATAGCAATCATATGCGAATCATAGATCATTTTACCATTTCTGAGAGTCTTCCACACATCAGAAAAATTGTTTTCTTAGTTATGAATGCCCTGTCTTTTTAGGAAAGTTTCTCATTTATTTTACCAGCCACATATTACACGGCTGTAGCCTTTTCAACCACTTACATAGTAAAAAGGTGTGAAGAAGTGCTACATCTAACACTACTGAGCTACATTTAATACAGAGGTGTGCTGAAGGGAGAAAAAAAAAACACTGGTTGAAAAGATAAATCTTGATCTTCTCATTTGCAATGCACAATTAATATAGTTCACATAAAAAGTGTGTGGAACAAAGTATAACAAAGAAAGTTTTATTATAGACCGAGTCTGGTGGATTCATGGAACACTGGGGTAGACTAGGTGGGTTGAACAATAATTAAGTAGATTTACCTGCCGGTAAAATACCATTTAGGTGATCATGAATTTGGAGTATATTATTCTGTGCGACTTACCTATACATCTAAATAAGCTATTAATATCTGATATGTTTTTTTATTAATAATGTCTGAAATGTTTATTATCATTAGTCTGGCAGTGCACTCTGGAAGTGAATAGACCCTAAACATTTATGCCATCACCGTTTTATGACATCACATATTGTTTTTCATGCAAATGAACTAATTCAATGTAAAATTATTTGTATACGAAGTTACAAGTGTTGTAATAAACCGGGACATTTGGGGACATTTAAAACCTATAGGCCCATGCTCATTTGAAAAGCACTGGATGAAGTGTAATTGATCCCCACAAAAGATCCTAAAAAGAACACCTACATAAGACATATGTCACTGTTTTTTGTTTTCTATGTTTGAATTAATTGCATTTAAAAGTAAAAATTACATTAGGTGTTTATCTCCAGCATCCATTTTGAGAATTTTACCTATGATGTAACATTCTCCAAAATCTTCCAGCAAATCGCACTTTACACCTGTGGCCAAAACCTGCATGATGATGTCATAAGGTACACACCTTGTCTCTCACTGGATCCTGTGTATCATAGTGGGAAGGACTAGGTGGCTGTGTACAACTTTTTTTACCTGCCTTCCAACACAAAGCGAGACCTGATCAAACAGGATCATAACTCTGCCCCCTTGTGATGTAATAGTTACATTACCCTTTCAATGCAAGTCTATGGTCAGAATTCTGACTTATAGACTGCATTCTGTGTCCCAGCCCCAAAGTGAGATACTAGTGCTGTAAAGTCACTGGGGGAGTGGCACCCAAAAACACAATATTTCACAAAATGGCGGCGCCCATTCACTCTTGTTTAGTAAAATATGTTTTAAAATAAACACACACAAAAAAAAAAGGCATATCTGAAAACAAATAAAAAAAATAAACCATTTTCATTTTTTGGTGGGAGTGTCCCTTTAAGCTTTTAAAGTAATTATTGATTTGAAAACAAAAACATTTTCTTTAATACATGTTAATTCGTTTATTTTTGCTCTGAAGCAGGAGCTGGTCCTTAACACAGAAAGCTCCAAGGCTTCTGTGAAACTCTACTGACTGGTTAAACAATCTTAATACTTCTAATTATACACAAAGGATCCAAGAGTTTAGTGGTCTGTTTACTTTTGAAACCACTCCATCCAGACTGTTGTTTGCTATCTTTGGATTATCCCCTTGTTAAATGAAGTTTTTATCTCAAAGGTTTTCAAAGAGGACTTGAGACATCCTAGTCCTATCTTTTCAAACTAGCTGCTGAGTGATAGAGGAACCTATTTTATATCCCCCCCATGATGTATTATGACAAGTATATTTGCAAAAGCTTCTCAGAGCTGCTGGTTCCAAAGAATTCCAAATACCCAAACTGCCACATTTACAAATGTTAAACAAACTCAAACTCTCTTTTGTCCCACGTGTTTACTTGATCTTAAACATTTTCTGCGAGATTGTAAACTTCAACTCAACACGCGTCCAATTTAAGGCTTATGCAGTTCTAATTATTGGACAAAGAGTAAAGGACTACCGTACAACAGACGGTCCATTGGATACAGGGGTACATGCAAAATATAATAGGGTCTTTAAGAAGAATTCGTTGTTAAAAAGGGATTTTGTCATCTAAACATTATTTGTACTGAGAAATATATTTAATTATAGAAATGTAATTAAAATTATATAATTATATCAAGTCACAAGTGATGTAATAAACCGGAGACACCATGGTGAATATTGGTGGTATTTAGGGTTGCCACCTAGCCGGTATTTTACAGGCAGGCCGGTAAAAAAATTGGCATCAGGCCAATGTTAAGACTATGGAGAGAGTACCAAGGCCGGTATATTTCTGAAGAAAAGGTGGCAACCCTAGTTGTATTGGTGTGTGCACCTATGTAGATATCTGATTTTGACAGATGATTACTCATTGGATGAGGAACAGTTAATATCTCCACCTCCTCTTGGGTTATGTGGACAGTAATTAGCTTTTGGAAGACAATGAGCAGGCGGTTTTGGTGGGGGGGGGGGGGGGGGGGTTCGAGAAAAGAGTCATGACCAGGTCAAGCTGTCTCTTGATGGCAGAAACAATAATTTTTCATCAGGGAACATTTACCTCACCGCAGGGATGAGATGTTCCGGAGGCACCGAAATAGCTTTTTTTTTTTTTAAAAAATCAGCGTACGTGATTAATAATGGCGAAATGTTTTCTTACACAGTGTGTAAAAGTTCATGTTGGTTTTTTTTTTCTATTTCTATTGCGGTGTTCAAAAGACGAGTTGATTGTTTCGGAATTGAAAAGGAAAAATAAAAACTTTGAGACGGGTGTTTCAGACACAAAGAAGTAGACGGAGAGGAACTCGGAACCCTACGAATTCACCAAACTGTCCTCCAGAATACAAAAAAAAAAGAGACAGGAAGAAAAAAACGTCTCTGTTTGCCTTTGGCAAGCGGCGCAGTCAAAAAGCGCCAGTTTTTCTCTTTGTTGCGCCAGGAAAAGTGCTTTTTCACATAAACGCACTTACACAAGGTCCCCTGCCAGCATGAGGCACTCAAGAGTATCAAAGATTATGGGATTTTATTGACCATAAAAATACATAGTGATGACAGATAAGAGACAATCGGCCCATCTATGCCAGTAATGAATTACTCAGGATTACCTGATGCACATCCCAGCATTTTTTCTTCACTGTGTTAACCTTTCCCATCATAGAAACATAGAAACATAGAATGTGTCGGCAGATAAGAACCATTCGGTCCATCTAGTCTGCCCAATGGCAGACCATCGGGAGGCTTTACCATGGATCTACTCCGCACTCTGCATTAGTTGTCCAATTTTACTTAATCTCTTCTACAGTATGTCTAAGGTCTATATCATTTCTCTTCCTTCCAGTTATGGCTCCACATCTATTCGTGCAAAAGAGATGGGTGGGACGAGACCTTGACCTGTGAGAAAAAAGCACTGGGAAACTTTGCCCTCTTCAGTTGTCGCTGGTCTAATGAAATATCAGCTATATCGTGTATAGTTTGACATACTGGAAATCAAACTCTGATACACTGTGATTAGCTGATTGAGTCTATTATTTGCCGGCAAGCACAAATGCGTCCTTCACCAGGCACGGCGTTCCGTGTTTTGCAGGAAGAAAGCGGAATTCACACACAGCCGATAAAACATTTTAAAAATGGCCGCCCTCATCACAGCCTATCAAACATAACAGAAAAGGCTATTTTATAGATTTTTTATCATCATTTTTTTTTAAATGTTGGGAATACATAAATGGAAACTAAATTCATTTCAAGCTTTTATATCAATATATTTAAATGCAGACCAAATGCAGCCCCCCCTCCCCCCCAACCACCCGCCTCTGAGCCCTGCATTAGAGTCAGACGATTGCACAATTTAACGCTAAGAAAGAATTAATTAAGAACAACAAAAGTGTCTTTATAGCTGTCAGCAAGTTGCTGTCATTAAATGCAATGTGGGTGGTAAAGTCACTAGTAAAACGATCTATTTGGTTTAAGGATTTAACCAGTCTGGCACTTATACAAACTAGAGGTAGTGTTTAGACCCAGGTGTGTCCAACATCCTACTGAATGCTACACAAAGAGCTTGTTATAAGTGGGTTAATCTTACAAGTCTGCTTCAATAAAACCTTATGCTATGGGGTCTGCAATCCTTTTCTGTACAAGCGGTTATAACAATAGGTGCTCTCAGTCACTTAGAGAATGGGGGTTATTATTATGGGATTATTGGATATGGTACACCGAGTATAGGGATTCTGGGAAACTGATTGCATTTATTATTATTATTAATATTATTTGGGTTTGCTGTTTTGTTTTTTGGGGGTGGTTTTTTACAAGAAATTCACAGTATATTAAAAGAAGACAATTTCCGGTCAGAATTTAGCTTGTATAAATGTCAAATATTTACATATACAAATGAGGTCATTGAAATATCCCTGCTGAAGGTTGTAACAAGGTGACTTCATCAAAAAATGTTCCTCTCACTTATTGAAAAACATGTCTTTTTAGTGCAGGCCAGGCCATCCAAATCTGTGTTTGGAGGTTCTTTATAAAAGTGTATTGTGATGGAAAGTACTGAGCTTCCATAGGTCCGCATGGTGAGTGGACCACTTTTAGAAGTTGATGTCAGGATTAATCTTTTATAAATAACATCCTTTCTCTGTCTCTCTTGGCCTGCTGTTACTTTGTTCTAGCAATGTTGTATTATAGAGCTTCACAGCAATGTGCAGTGTGTGAGTGTACCACAGACTCCACAGCAATAAAACTCACAGTAATGTGCAGTGTGTGAGTGTACCACAGACTCCACAGCAATAAAACTGACAGTAAAATCCCAGTCTACTGTGTTATAACTTTTACTTAATTACAAGTTTGACATATGGTTATATTTCTTCTCCCTAGATGGACCCTTGCTTATTTGAAAGTCTCCACTCATTCAATGATATATTTGACATATGGCAATGAGGCAGAGGACACTCCACCCACATTTATCAAAACTACCGTATTTGCTCGATTATAAGATAAGGCTGTCATAATAGACTGCCATGTCGGGCAGCATGGAGGATGTCTGCACGTATCGTGCAGACATCCCCCGGCTGCCCCCACTAGCCACCAGGGACCAAGAAAAAGGTGAGGGGGAGGGAGGGAGGGGGTAGAAAGACATGGGGGACAGGGGCAGGGGGGGGGGGGAGAGCAACAAGGGGAGGGAAGGGGTTAAGAGACAGAGACAAGGGGAGGGAGGGGGTTAAGAGACAGAGACAAGGGGAGGGAGGGGGTTAAGAGACAGAGACAAGGGGAGGGAGGGGGTTAAGAGACAGAAACAAGGGGAGGGAGGGGGTTATTAAGAGACAGAGACAAGGGGAGGGAAGGGGTTATGAGACAGAGACAAGGGGAGGGAGGGGGTTAAGAGACAGAAACAAGGGGAGGGGGTTATTAAGAGACAGAGACAAGGGGAGGGAGGGGGTTATGAGACAGAGACAAGGGGAGGGAGGGGGTTGGAAGAGACAGAGACAAGGGGAGGGAGGGGGGAGAGAGAGACAACACTAAGGGGAGGAGAGAGAGAGAGAGAGAGAAAAATGGGGGCAAGGGAAAGAGAAAGGCAGCATTGGCACATAAAAAGAATTAAAAACTAGAAATACATTTTTTGATATCATAATTTTTTGCAATTTACATGTGAATATATACAAGTTGAACTTTTTTCCTATAAGGTAGTCTTATATTCAGGCTTTTAGTTTTTTTCCTAATGGAATATCCAAAGTTTGGGGGGTCGTCTTATAATCAGGGTCGTCTTATAATCAGGGTCGTCTTATAATCAGGGTCGTCTTATAATCAGGGTCGTCTTATAATAGAGCAAATACGGTAATCTACTTTTACTCGTATCCAGCCTGTTTTGGACCATGCTGCACCTGTCTTTACTTGTTATATTACTGTGTTAGAAAGCCTGTCTCCACTCAGTACTTTTGTTACGATCTGCCTTGTCCTGATTACCGATTCCCCAGCTATTCCCCGGCTATTCCCCGGCTATTCCCCTAGCTAGTGTGAAGTGTGGTGGCTGCAGGTCCAGCAGATCTCCTCCATGTCGACCACGGGCAAATTAGGAGGTCAAACTAAAAATGTTACTGTACAGGCGCAGACCTCTGCACATTTGCAGTATTCATTCTCCAGGCATTCAAACACCGTAGAATGAGAAATGGGCCCACGGAATCAGTAACGTCAAACGGAAAGGGGGCGGGGGCATCGGTCAGAGGGTAAAATGGCAGGAAACTTCAAAAATCCAAGCCCATTTATCCTCATACTAGAGGCCATTGGACTTTTTCACTTGTGCTTCTATGTTACAAGTCAGTAAGTAAATAATATACATGACCTATTCGCTAAACAGTGAAATTCACAAGCAACCAAAAACAGGCCAAAGTAGGTGAGCTGGGGGGCACCACTCCTAGTATGCTCAGCCAAGCTTTTACCTCACTCATGATGGGTGCAAAAGCTAGGCAGGCCTCAATCCTCAGTTATGTAGGCCATTGCTAAGCCTCAGTAACCAGGCTGGAAATATAAATAGATACTTATTTGTATTATTTAAAAGCCATTCCAAGTCTAATGTGTAAATTCCCTATATATATGATGGAATGGTCTTCTGGGATTATTAAAGTGCCTTTTATATATATATATATATATATATATATATATTTTTTTTTTTTTTTTTTTATATAGATTTTTATTGTTTTATTTATTTATTTTTGCTACTGTACTTTTATTTTTGGGAACACGGAGATCGGATTTACTGCTGACATTCCACTGCTTTTACTGACTGCATCAGCAATATTTCGTCTCTAACCTCAACTAAAAATCAAGCTGACATTGACCTCAATTTTTTTTTTTATTTTTTTTTTAAGAAGAGTCAAAAGCTACTATTCATAAAACCTTAATTTAAAACAGCAAAAATATTTTTTCTGCCAAATTGCCATCCTGGCATTGCAAAAAAAAAAAGAAAGTGTTGAGCAGGGACTACGGTGGTTTAATTAGTTTCTCTGTGCAATCATTTTGGAAAGTTTAATGCATAAACTTTTTTTTTTTTTATGTGTTCTGCTTGTGATCCACCCCCCAAAAAAACTGCAATAATGATTAGATATAAATGATATATAACGAACAGATTAATTGCCGTATTTCTAGATGCCTAAGATACAAAAAAAAAAAAAAAATTATCTTGTACAATAGTTTGCATTCCCCTTTTTTTTAATCTTATTTCTCCTGTAGAATCTGTTTTAAATGAAATGTATGCGCCTCTCTGTGCGTCCCATAATCTTTCGAATCTTGCACCAACAGCGTTGAAGACTGTGCTACTGTTTTGGAATAGAAGAAGGTATCTCAGAAAGAACCTCGTCTCAGGGGATTCCGCTGAATATGTTTATTAAATACAAAGTTGAAGACTGTAGAGGCTCTTACAAAAAAAAAAAAAAAACATTAAATAACTGACTCTCCAGTGTGAGAGGTTAGCCTACAAAAACCTTCAAGGTACGGGGAACTTGGCGGCCTGGGTAATGCTGTAGGTTGCACAATAAATTTCCACAGAGGAGGGCAGGCTTAGATGTTGGAGATTGGCAGAATGGCAATGGCATCTTGTTCAACCCTTCTCTGGCCTTTCCATACACTTACAATATATTGTTTTACTGGCCTGTCGTTTATATAGTAGCTTGATGGCAGCACAGTTGCCACCTTTTCTTCAAAAAAATACCGGCCTTGGTACTGTCTCCATAGACTTAACATTGGCCTGATGCCAGTTTTTTACCGGCCTGCCGGTAAAATACCGGCCAGGTGGCAACCCTAGGTGGCAGCCATAGCTAGAGACCATATGAATCTCAGAACTATTTAACTTCTTTGTTCTACAGGATAGACTCATTCACATTGCAGGTATCCTTAATAGATTCACAGCTTCCACTTGAAGGCTAATCCAGGTATCTACTAACGCCAAACTATCCCTTAAGTTTTTAGCATCTCAAATGAAGGGCCAGAGACTAGTGCCTGGTAGGGACCCATCAAATTTATTTTTAGCAAATTTCCCCTTCCACCACATCATTTCATCTCTGTGATAGAGCAAGCACACTCATTGCGGGACTGTCCAATGTTTTAATTTAATTGTATCGTAATTATACCCATGAATGTTAGTTCTGACTCTTAAGCCATTTTATGTAGTATTACAGCACCAGAAGTAGGCCCAAAAATGTGCTTATGTTTAATTGAAAGATTGTGTCAGCTGTAGGGGTTTTAAACAGAAACCGTTTATTGAAATAATACAAATAAACTACCCTACTAAGCTCTTTCATCATCCTGGTTTTGATGAAGGTCGATCAGGCCCAAGTTCAAACACCATGTCTGATCCCGAATAGACCTATTTGAAGCAAAATGTCTGCTCCCTGATAGACCTATTTGTAGCATTTCTATTAACAAAATCTAGACTCGACCCAATCTTTGAAATCTGAGTTATTTTCTTTTTACCTACATTTGTCCTTTAAAGAGAGGGTGTTGATGAAAAGAAAACACAAAATTCTAAAAAAAAAAAATAATAATAATAATACAAACAAACAAATTGTAGAAGGGGAGAGGAACTGACCGTTTTACTGCCATACTTAGATGAAATCCCAACAATCAGTGTTAGACTTCCACAGGAAGTGCCGAAATTACAATAACTAAAATATATCCAACGCTCCCAAAAAAAAAACACCCTCAATTATCTTTCCCAGAGAATTTAAATTGGATCATGGGCAACAACAGATGTTTTAATGTCGATGTCTAAACTCAACACAACTCCTGTCTGTTGCGTAGGGAAAAACTTGGACGTTCACAATTGTTGGATCTGGTGAGAAGTGTTGAAGCCCCCTACTATAGCCCAGTGTCTCATGAATGAATGCTTTTTATGAGAGTGGCCTACTCAAGACAGATGCAGAATTTCTCAGTGTGGTGTGGGATTGATACAGCAGAACCAAGCAAAATAAACATGACCAAGGTCAATGTAACAGAACACAGGCTTTTCTCTTTCTCTCTCTCTCTTCTCATTGTAGAAGAATAATGCCTCTGTATCATTTAATTGAGTTAACGTAACATAAACACGGAAAAAGAAAGTATTTGCTTTGTTTAGCTGTTATTATTTGCAGATGCAAGAGAGAGAGAGAGAGAAAAAAAAGGAAGGAACTTGTTCAAATGTTTTTTATTCTCATGAAACCCGGTCGAATTATTTTTTCCGTTGAAAATTGAAGATGGCCTTAAAAAAAACCCAAAAAAACTTGATGGGCAGCAAAGTCTCTCAAAATATAAGACGGTATTGATTCTATAAGATGTGTCATCTCGGAAATTGAATGGGCGCTGTTTATTTCGCCGCGGAAATTGAACACGTTTTGCTTCTTTTATAGAATAGGCAATTATTTTTATATATTTAAAGGGGCAGTTTCACTACAGTGCCTGAAAAAAATGTATTTAGAAAATGGCTGCCTCATGTAAAGGAAAGGAAAATAAACATCTGTCGGCGTAACCGTCCCTTTAAAGGTAATTGTTTTCTATTCCTGTCCAGGGCCGCCATCAAAGGGAGGTACTGCCAGTGCCCCAGTAAGGGGCCCGGCAGTCCTGGGGGGTCTGCAGCCAGAGGATGTCTGTGTGCTGTGCACAGACATCCTTAAGTATAAAAAGATTTTTTCGGGGGGGGGGGGGGGGGACTTTTTATTTTACCTATAGATTTGCCTTATATTCAGGCCTTTTCTTTTTAAGAGTTTGTGGGGTCGACTTGTAATTTGAGTCGCCTTATTTTCAAGCAAAGAGGGTAGGTTTTGGGGGGGGTTTCATTATGTGGTGCCAGTCAATTACCCGACACCACTATCCCTTCCGGAGGCCAAGCACCAGTCACCAGGCTAGATACAGTACTGTCTCCGTGTTGGTGGGGGTATGGGGGCAGCCACAGCCGTAAAGATCGTGTGCATGGGCTCATATACTTCAGCACCGCACACCAACCGGAGGAAGTATTCATATAAGTCAAATTCGGGGTGCCGAACTTGACTTAGTCTCAAAATGAAAGTTGACCTCCAACATGGTATTTTAGTGGTATAGACATGCATATATACTTGTTTTCATTAGGGTGGTACATAAACAGAATACTTATTGCTATATCTTCTGAACAAATGCTTTTAAAACATCTGTATTACGTCTTGCCATGTCTGTAGTATGTCTTGCCATTCGTCTTAAATATATCATTTTATTTGCTAGGCTTCTTGCCAAAAAATAAATACTGTAATTTCCTCTAACGGAAGTAATGTTTTGCATCTCTGTGCTCAAGTGGTTATTAACTAAGAGGAACTACACACTGATTTACTCCTAGAAAAAGCTGAAACAGTTCCTCCTCCTTTTTTTTTTTACAAAAATCATGATCGTTAGAAGCAATAAATACGGATATTTTTTTATTGAAGGTGTTTAACAGAAAATTCAGGAAATGGTAGCTTCCTCTTTAAAAAAAGAAAGAAAAAACCAGCATTGTGCTACTTCCAGAAATGTACATTTAAATGTTTTGATCTCTTGTAATGTTTGAAATTAGATTGCGACGGGGGAAGTAAATCAGGCTCGAACACTACTCATAATACTGCTACAACAGCAGGGCTCTTGGGAGCAAGTGCGGGGTAAAATAGCTCCCCCTCGGCCAGTCGGTAAACCACAGTGTTACGTTTTTACGTCCTACAAAATAATCAAAATGAGAAAAAGGATCCAGATGGTGTAGTGAATGTTTTCCCAATATATATTGATACATTCCACCAACCTACTGTGGAGCTAACAATGCCAGTGCCATTATAGTATAATTGTTACAAGTGAAATAAATCCATCTATAGTACAGTATAGAGATGTGGGTTTTTAAGTGGTTAAATAACCTAGATGGATTATCTTTTCTGCAAACCAGCTGTGCTCCCTACATAGGGAGGACACCGGAATTTCCTTCATACCTACAGTTGGCCTCGGTCCCATCCAAATCGAGGGAGAGGAAGTGAGGTTAGAGGAAGCCTGTCTATCATCAGGGATAGGAAAGGTGCTCATGGCAAGGTCTGTGAAGGTGCAGAGAACTTTGTGTAATGTACATCACACAGTGCAGTAAATGCCCTCCAGGTTGGTTCCTACCCCTGTCTATAAGTGCTCTGTTAGATCACATGGTTATATTTATTGAATGCTGGTTTAGAACATGACCATGCTGGTGATAATCGGACCTCCTGTGGTCCAATACTCAGTGTACATGAACACTGCACTAATGGAGGCTGAACAATGTCACAGAGACGCTCTCTTCTTTCACTTGGATCACAGCTAAGTCTACTGTAAGCATATCTGCCAAGTGCCCCTATTCAGGAAGGACAGTCCCTATTTTGCACCCAAATCTCCCTGTCCCTCTTTTCTCCTCTGTTGTCCTTTTCTGGGAGTTCAGAATGTTTGGTTTGGTAGGCTGGAGCTCAGCACACGGGACCACGCAAAGTCGTGTGACATCACGTGTAATTACATAACCCTTCCCACTTTAGGCTCCGCCTTCTTCCCGTCCCAGGACTCCAACCAACGCAAAGTCGGTAAGTAAGCTACTGCAGAGGATAGAAGGTCATACATATTACCCCCCAAATAAAAGAATCAACATGACAGTTGTCCTTCAAAGTAACATATCATGAACAGCCAATCAAAAAAAAAAAGAGGAGGTCACGAGCATTCTGGGAAATATGTTACAGGCCTACGCACAAGGCAGAAAAAAATTGTAAATGTGTTATTTTATTAGATCCCCATTAATTTTGTGTATTAGGAAATCACTGCAACAATTGAAAATAAAAGCATCTGACATGTCTCCCTAGTCAAAAACAAGCCCAAGTTAGTAATAAAGAATTGAAGGGTGATCAGTTGTGATAGATGTATTTTAATCTGCCTGTTAACACAGACCTCTCAGAATTAAAAATAAATAGAAATCAGAACAGTAGTGCGTATTTAGCCTGTCCCTTAGGCATTGCAGGGTAATCCACGCAGAAGGAACCTATTATCTATTGAGTCATATTAGAGTATGTCAAATACAATGATCCTGAGCTCTATGATAACAGACTAATATTCTGGCCTGGAACTGCTCAGAGAACAAATTAAATGCCTCTTCATCGTGGCTAATTAAACAATTCTTACGACTTGAAATGAATATATCGGTGGGATGGAAAAGCTTCCCTCCTGCTCTATTACGGCCACTCAATAAAGAGAGAACTGCAGGCAATTGAGATGGGAACTTCAAACTTTAGGCCAAAGTAGCCGAGTAGGAAGACTTCTCCAATGCAGCTCAATGGGCCTAAAGCTAGTTTGGCCTAAAGAGCCGTTCTCTCTTGATTGAGTAGACCCTCCTTTCTCTAGCACAGTGCCATAATAAAACAGCGTTAGAGATTGCACTCAGTAAAATGTTCCCCCTTAGTACGGAACTGCATTGTGGGTGTTTAGTGTCGTATCAAAGTTCTTTCTCTTTATCATTATCTTGGTTATTTAGAGAATAAAACATTTTCACAACATGATGTATACATTGCGTTAGCAGAGTTACAAGCAATTAAATAAATTAAGAAAAAAAAATATGTTTTAAATGCGTCTGTGGTGTCTTCTGTTGACAAAGCGCCAAGTTTGGGCGCGAAACGCGTAGGCGTTTAGTTCACCGGGTGAAGGGGTGAGTATTACTCGGGCATCAGAGCTGTATTTTGGAAATGGATTAAAATTCACCTTCGACTCGAAACGGTGTCTGGATATATCATTATTTCTCTCATCGTCTGATCGCCGCCACTTTTCCTCTGGATCTTGCTTGTCTCCTGTTTATGACATCACTGTTCACCTTGATAGGCCAATATTTAAACACTTTTACACTGAAAATAGTTAATTTGCTTATCACGCCGCAGGTGATGTCATAAACAGCAGACACCACAGACAGAGTGGTGTACCTAGTACCTAGTGCTTTTTATAATCATTTTTGGGGCAGTTTTTAAGTCAAATAGAGCACTTTCTTTTCATTTATTTCTGGGCACATTGCTGTGCATCTCCTCCTAAAAGAGCTCAACTGGCCCTGCATGATGCTATGTTATAGCTGTGTAGACTGATGAAGATGCAGCAAGGCATTTGACAGGGCCAATTCTGTTGATCGAGCAGGAGGAACTCGTTAGGTTTATCCCTACACAATGCATAATGTTCAACTCAACTTACTTGCACCTCCCATTTAGTCACCAGCCCCTGCTGGAGTCAAAGGGGTTAAAGAGTCAAACTAAGGCGAGTAAGACTGCCCTTAAAGAAGTATAGTTTCCCTTTAACTGGTTTGCCCTCTGCACAGCCAAACTATTTACTGGGATTTGGATCTGTGCCACTAAATGCCGATCGTTCCTTAGTTTGTAATCAATCATCATACCTAATTCTTAATCCGCTGCCATTGAAGGTTAGAAAACATTTTTGCATGGGGTATAATTATACACTGCATATTTTGGCTGCTCTATGTGTAGGAACTTGTGTCTGTTCCATTGTTCATGTTGGTTTGGGTGATGTCTTTCAGTGGCTGGGTGCTTATTTTGGGGCTATGTGAGTTAATCTGTAACTTGGCAGGGATCAGGGGAGGGCTGGCAAACTTTTGGCCCTGGGGGAGGCAATAGCAATTTAATTGCCTATTTGTGCAATTTCATCAGCCCACCCGTTATCATGAGAGACAGACATAGATAGACAGTCAAGACAGATATACTGTAAGGTACAGGAGTTGACAGACAGATAAAGCAATTAGCTAGAAAGTGCTAAGCACTAGGGCCTAGGTGTCCAGATGGGGAATTATGGGGTGTGTAGTTCTGCAGCAGCTGGAGCGCCAAAGTTGGAAACCTAGGCACTAGGGAATTTATAAGTGAAAAGTGATGCAATCCCAGCCCTTCCAACTAGGGTATAGGGAGGCCTGGGGGGCCATTGCCCCTCCACCCTCCTTGCCAGGCCTCCCCTGGCAGGCATAACTCCTTAAAACAAATCAGTGACCGATCCCACTCTGCATTGCTTGGTTTAATGTGAAATACTAATAATCCAATTTTTCACTGATCCAGAACTTAAATACTGGTCCACTGAATGTCTAGTGACCATTTAACCCAGCTAAAGATTTTTGAACAGCAGGGCAAACAGCAGGGCAAACAGCAGGGCAAACTTCTGCAAGTGAAGCAGTCACCCGTAGCTGACAAGAGTCTTGGAATTTCTGAAACAGTCAGATTTTTGTCCCATCAGATTTGGGCCTGTCCCAGCATGACTGCTGCCTACGGTCAGACATCCATAGTTTAAATGTGCCAGAAGTGTGCTCCAGAGATCTTGTTCCCCAAAGCAGTTGGTAGTCGGTATTTTTTTAAAGAAAATGTGGCAACATTTGTACTTGAAGTATCTCTATGGAACGTAGCATGATATCACCTGGCCCTATCCCTTTTAGCTTTGCCCTTTCCATCCCTGGGATGTGGTAAGGTATGATCACCACGGAAACCAAGAAATGGTCTGGCTGACTGCCTCAATTTTAGAACTTTTCCCCCCCAGAACTGCTGTTTTTCTATCCTAGAATATTTGCTTCTCTGCTATGGAATTCGAGTTGATCTCATTTGACTAACTGTCCACTCACAACCCTACGCAGAGACTTGCGGTCTGAAATGTGAAAACCCTGTTATTTTCTTGTGCCGTTATATCCTTTCATGAGATTTCTAGGCCTTGCCTCTAGCACAGAGGCTTGCTTCTGGCATTTCGAGCCTACTCTCTTTCGCTCGGAATACTCATGACCTTTAGAACTATCTTACTGGTTAGATTTTTCTGGTGCCCCGCTAGGCTGCTTCCTGCTAACGTAATTAATTCTGTTATAATGTTAGACTTGTAAAAACAGTTTAATCTAGTCCCAGGGGACCGGCTCTGTATGAACAGGAACTCTGTTTGGTGATAAACGGAAAACAATTCGAGGTGAGAGAGGCCTTTCAAATAAATAAAGGAAAAGAAGGACGCTGACTTCTGAAAAAAAAAAAATTTAAAAATAATAAAAAAGTTAAAGGTACAGCGTGTGCATTTGTGTGAGTTGGACTAGCACGGAACACGCAAAGATATTAACCCTTTCAATGGCATTTAAACCTCAGGTCAGCCTGGACCGAAGAGAAACCGAGGGCTTTTGCCAAGTTATTAAGTTAATGCCTCTGGATAATGACTTCAGGAATTACACGGAACATGCAATCCCTCACAGTATAATGCGGGACCGGTCGACATCCCCCTGTTACTACAACTCCAATTATGCCATAGAAGCCAAAATTATGCCGAGAACGCCAAAAGCCTGAAATGGCATCAAGAAAATTGTACTTTTCAGCACATATATTCATAGTTACAAGCTGGGACAGTCCTGTTTTTTGGAGGTGTCCTTGTCACGTTCATGGCTGTACCAGGTGACTGCCACAGGCTCCTGCCTAAACCACATGTTGACAGAATAACAGGTAGAGCTCAGCGGGTCAGTTCTATTTATTCTCTGGTGTCAGCGAAAGAAGAGAAAGCATACTACGAAATCGCTAACTAGTGCGCTTGCCCAGTGGTGCTGACCATTTGAGTAACAGCGCTACCGCACATGTGTGATAGCACTGACATTCAACCTTTCCGAGATGCGCCCGCCCCAGTGTCCCAATTAGGTGGTAGAAGTCGGAAGGTATGCTCAAAGTCATGTGAGCCTGCCAAGGAATTGAGAAAGGAATTCCCAACATTAAGGATAATATATAGCAAAGTTTGAAGTATAACTGAAAGGGAGAATGTTTCCAACTCAGCGACTTTGGCCTTGTCAAATAAGTTGACAATAAGAAAGGAGATACTTAAACCTAAATAAAATGATTGAGATGATTTCTAAGACAAATGTGTAAAGATTGATGTGCGCACATTAGAGGGGCATGTACTAAAAAAACACAAATATATTTTATGTGCAAAACTATTTTTGCGCTTTGCTCCTATTGCAATGTACTAAACATTTAACACTCAAATAGTAAATACGAGCACATTGCGAATAAAAACAGGCAAGTTTGCGAAAAACATTTCTACCTCTTTTGATAGCACGCGCTAAAAACTGGTGTAATTTTCACACGCAAATAATAATTATTTTTCGCAAAACTCTTTAGTGCGCGCAAATCTAATCGCAATTTATTAGCGCAACCGGAAAAATGCACGCTAAATAAAAAATAAACGGAAGGGGTGCAAATCAGGGAAAAAATAGCGCACAATGTTACAAATAGTCGCAAATTGCTCCTTACTCATGTTTTACCTATATTTTTTCCCAATTGTTTAGTACATGACCCCCTTAATGAGCTAATCAAATCTTCCTTAGATGTTGACACAGAATTACATCCTACAAACACTTTCTTGACTACAAATTCATCACAGGAGACTGGAATTATGCCAACTCTCTATGTATTAACTACCTTTAAATAGGATAATGATTAAGACAAAATATGCCTTGGGATATAGATGCTGTGTTCCATGGTGCTGGTTAGCCCACCTTCTGGCAGTGCTTTATATGCCCCAATGGCTAAACTTACCAAGGCAGAGGCTTTGCAAACTACATGTCCCATGAAGCTCAGTCAGACTTAAAGCAAAGTGAGTATCATGGGATATAAGCATATAACTGTACGCTCTTTAAAGTGCATGCTTAATATTTTCCATACTGTAGTGTGCATGTGTATAAGCCCCCAATTAGCACATAGCCCCTGTAGCCAAAGCATCTAACTGCCCCCCAGCTGCTGCTGGTCTTCAAATTCCATATTGTCACTACAATGGCAGAGAATTCTGATATATATATATATTCTGATATCATATTCCAGAAGCACGTACCTTCTAATATTTCAACCATCCAACGATGGGCCATTTTTATTGTTGTGGGAGTGGCCAAAGGTGCGACTGTGGGTGGGGCTTTTACCGGAACAATGCCAATGAATTAATGGCCAACTGGTATCTATTTATGTAATCGGATAAGACATTTAGAGTAAGAACTAAATATTTTATTTACACTAATTAATATACAAACACATTAAGTGCAGTTTGAACTGTCTTTATACTGAGTTTTACTGCTCTGGGGCTCTGTGATACTGTTATACAAACCAGAAATTCTTAGCCCCAGACAGGGGAGTTTGGGTGCAAAATAAGGTACTGTTCTGCTTTAAAAAGGGGTGTACAAGGGGATGTACGATGAGCAGTGAGCTCAGTGGGATAATACACCATCTACAGAATCTGTTTAACCCTCAGAGCTGCAGGTTCATTTACTGGCAGGGATGGATTTAGCCCTTCCCACTTCTAAGGCAGATGAAATGAGTACCATAAACCATGCAATGGTAACACTGCTAGCTCTTTTGCCAAAGCACCACCACCAGGACATAAACGAAATGCAGATAATAACTGAACTTGCTTCTCCAGGCTAAACACGTGTTACTATTATGATTTGATATCCTTTATTCCATTATTTAGGATTATTTTTTTTTTCTAGGCCCAAGTTTCCTTAAATGTCAACTCTGTTAAAAATATCTCCTAAAATGTCTTACACAGGGATCTGTCTGCTGTGCAGTATATAGCTGTTCACAGATAAAATTAGAGCATATTTGTAATGCTTGAAATGGGTTGGCTCTGCTAATAATATTGTGGTCAAATGAACCACTGGTCTCTCTCATGAGCTCAGTTTCATCGTTTGACCTTGGGTTGAAGTTAATATTATTATTATTATTATTAGAACACAACTATGCAGGAATATAACAAGAAATGGCCATGGATGCTAGATTACTGGTCCTCTTGGCACGTTTGGCGTTGCACTTATAATATATAGAATTAAACAGTACTATTAACTCCACAAGGGAAGTTACAGTGCTTTAAGCAACAAACTGTAGAGGGCCACTCCTAACTATCCCCAATAAAATCAGTTGTAAGAGTTTAACCAGAAAGAATACAAGGGATCCTAGGGATGGTGCTCATTTATATAACTCAGGGAGATAATGAGCAACTCCGCAGGATTAAACAGATTCTCCAGGAGTTGCATGACTCTACTGAGCTATAACAGCTGTGTACACTAAGGGCTTTCTTCTTGAAAAAGAGAGAACTGCAGGGAGTTGAGACGGGAATTTTAAATCTAAGGTAAAAATAGCTGAGCTCGAAAAAAAAAATTCTCCCATGCAGCTGAACTCGAGAATGATTCCAACTCGGCTACTTTGGCCTTACCTTTGAAATCCCCTTCTCAGTGTCCTTCGTTTCCCTGAATGTCTCTATTTCATGAATTATGTATATGAAAAAAGAAAAACATACATTGCATTTTTTTTTTACATTCCAATAGATGTTTCTTTTGTTTCTGTTTCGTTATTGGGGGAACAGTTCAGAATACAGCTCCTGTTAAGCCGCTCCTTCTATGGCATATAATATATACCATATATATAACAAAACAAACGTACACACATATACATATACACATATTAACATATAAAGGAATCTTTCATTAACTAAATAAAGTTATGATCAGCGAACTCATAGCTACTTGTGTCTAATTACCCTGTGTATGTCCCTGCGGGTCTGAAACTACAATAATAAGGATAGCTTTATTAAAATAATTACCCATCCCTACATAATTATACAGTAATGGAAAGTTATCCTCATCTTACTCTAAGCAGTCCTATAAATGTGAGTATTCTTCTCACTCAGCAAACACTGGATGCCCTCTATTGGCGGATGTCGGAACTTACACCCTGTTGGAATCCAAGAAGTCTGTGAAAATGCTCTTACTATCTGAAGCTGTGAGTGTGTATGTGCGGTGCCATATACGGGAAGATGTCCAAAATAAAGATACAAGTATCAAATGATTAAGACTCTTCTTTTAAGACTATGCATGTGATAAATAACTTTTTTAAATGTATTTTAAACTTTGATTTGGCTCCAACAGACCAGAGGCCCTAATAGCCCTGAGGACAGATTAGGGTGTTGTGTGTTTATCATACTTCTAATGAATCGAAGCGTAGTAAATCATCATTGCACATACACATAGAGAGCTGGCCCCTCTCCACCAGTGCTTTACCTAGCAGATTAAAGGTTCCCGTTCTCTTCTATAGTGGAGGTCTCATGATGTCTAAGAGGTGAGGATGCTCATTAAGTAGTGAGTATCCCCACCTAGACCAGTAAGGTAAGCTATACACTGGATTGCCAAGATTAAAAAAAGCCTACTTTATCTGGTGCTAAACCCAGAGATTCTTGTTAAGATATCTCAAAAGCCAAGAATCACAGACTTGTGACTGGCGGCTCTGCTTTACCAACATGTTCTGCAGCAGCTGAGGTCAGTGAGATTAGTACACTTTGCAAATTTGAAAATGATGATTTTTTTTTTATGGTTCCAATCCTGCAAGAGCAACACCCAGCCCCCCCCCCCCTAGATTGTATGGTATTAAATCATTATGGTAAGAGTGCCAGCCTTTAAGCTAACAATCTCACTGGTATGCAGCCTCCTCAGTACAGTATCTGAGAGATGTATTTTTTTCTCATTAGTAGAAACACAATTCAAGTTTCAAAGCTCAGAGCAACTCACAAAATCTGGAAAACAAGGCCTGATGGGTATATTAACCCTTGCAATGTCCCCCCCCCCCTCCCCACACACACACACACACACACACACACTCTCCTCTAGCTCCTCTTTTAACTTGATTGTACTTGTGCTTCTCCAGCTACTACAGTACCAACACCCCCCTCATCTTAAAAAAAAACTACACAGCCAAATGTGCATTATTATACCTTCCCTAGCAAAATGTATCCTAATTTAATATGAAAATCAGAAAGAAAGATTTGCAGGAGACACAGATAACGAATAAATACATAAATACAGAGGACTTTCTATTACTGGTAGCATGCAATCCCCTCCCAGGCCCCCCAGGGGTAAACTGATCTATAGTAACAGTGCTTTAATGCCTTATCATTTAATAACTGGGGTATTGATTTATAATGAAAGTATTTTAACAGGTCAGTCCCCAGATTGTTATAAACTGACAAAAGTAAGATGCTAATCAGCATACAACCTAATATACAATAACTAACACACCAATAGAAATATACATATATATTAGATGATCTATTATACATCTATAGGGCAAACTGGAAACACATGGAAACTAAACACAATGATAATAAAAGGGAATTCTGAGGAGTTTTCAAAGTGGTGCAATCATCACGGAAACCAAATGGAAAGTGGGATCTTTTTTAGATCACTTTATAAATTTACTCTAGTATTGAGTTATATAAATACTCCCCAGCGAGATCCTACCTGTCTCTGTGCTGTGCTGGGCTTCCAGGAGGTGATTATGGGGGGTGTGAGAGTGGTGAGTGGGGTTTGCAGGAGATCCAGGGAAAAGGGACCACTGAATGAAAGGTAAACCCTGCAATGGACCACCATTCTCTTACCGCTGGGGTCAATCTAGGCCCAACAGGCAACACAAGAGTTAACTCTGTCCCCACCAGGAGTGCTAGCAACAGATTGCAAAACTTATCTTGGCTGGAAGTCAACTTCCTGAGTGCAGTTAATTCACATGCAGTATTATGATTTTTTTTTTACAACCGTGTAACTGCCTGATGGAGAAAAGAGAGATATAGATAGACAAATGGATGATATATAGATATAGATAGACAGATAGATGATATATAGATATAGATAGACAGATAGATGATATATAGATATAGATAGACAGATAGATGATATATAGATAGACAGATAGATGATAGATAGACAGATAGATAGATGATAGATAGACAGACATATCTATCAGACAGAAATAGATATATCTGACAGATAAACAGATGTATAGATAAATAAATAGATGATACATGAATAAATAGATTGCAAGATAGATAGATAGATGATATATGGATAGATAGATAGATAGATAGATAGATAGATAGATAGATAGATACAGATATATCTGACAGATAAACAGATGTATAGATAAATAAATAGATGATCCAGGAATAAATAGATTGCATGATAGATAGATAGATGATATATGGATAGACAGATAGATAGACAGATAGATAGATAGATAGATAGATAGATAGATAGATAGATAGATAGATAGATAGATGTAGGGATTGTATGTATCTGTAACAGAGAAAGCTGTGCCCTTGACATTATACACAGGGATCCCTCATAGATCCTGTTACAGGGCAACTGTGAACTAACGTAAAAAAAAAAAAACACAAAATCAGCTGTTTATATCTCCATAATTTATCTTCAACCGGAAACACTGGGGGAGATGTAGCAGTACCTGACTAGGGTATAAGGAAACACTGGGGGAGTTGTAGCAGTACCTGACTAGGGTAGAAGGAAACACTGTGGGATATGTAGCAGTACCTGACTAGGGTAGAAAGAAACACTGGAAAACATGTAGCAATACCTGACTAGGGTATAAGGAAACACTGGGGGACATGTAGCAATACCTGACTAGGGTATAAGGAAACACTGGGGGAGATGTAGCAGTACCTGACTAGGGTATAAGGAAACACTGGGGGACATGTAGCAGTACCTGGCTAGGGTAGAAGGAAACACTGGGGGACATGTAGCAGTACCTGACTAGGGTAGAAGGAAACACTGGGGGAGATGTAGTACCTGGCTAGGGTAGAAGGAAACACTGGGGGACATGTAGCAGTACCTGACTAGGGTAAGGAAACACTGGGGGAGATGTAGCAGTACCTGACTAGGGTAAGGAAACACTGGGGGAGATGTAGCAGTACCTGACTAGGGTATAAGGAAACAATGGGGGAGATGTAGCAGTACCTGGCTAGGGTATAAGGAAACACTGGGGGAGATGTAGCAGTACCTGACTAGGGTAGAAGGAAACATTGGGGGAGATGTAGCAGTACCTGACTAGGGTAGAAGGAAACACTGGGGGAGATGTAGCAGTACCTGACTAGGGTAGAAGGAAACATTGGGGGAGATGTAGCAGTACCTGACTAGGGTATAAGGAAACACTGGGGGAGATGTAGCAGTACCTGACTAGGGTAGAAGGAAACACTGGGGGAGATGTAGCAGTACCTGACTAGGGTATAAGGAAACACTGGGGGAGATGTAGCAGTACCTGACTAGGGTAGAAGGAAACACTGGGGGAGATGTAGCAATAACTGACTAGGGTAGAAGGAAACACTGAGGGAGATGTAGCAGTACCTGACTAGGGTAGAAGGAAACATTGGGGGAGATGTAGCAGTACCTGACTAGGGTAGAAGGAAACACTGGGGGAGATGTAGCAGTACCTGACTAGGGTAGAAGGAAACATTGGGGGAGATGTAGCAGTACCTGACTAGGGTATAAGGAAACACTGGGGGAGATGTAGCAGTACCTGACTAGGGTAGAAGGAAACACTGGGGGAGATGTAGCAGTACCTGACTAGGGTATAAGGAAACACTGGGGGAGATGTAGCAGTACCTGACTAGGGTAGAAGGAAACACTGGGGGAGATGTAGCAGTACCTGACTAGGGTAGAAGGAAACACTGAGGGAGATGTAGTACCTGACTAGGGTAGAAGGAAACACTGGGGGAGATGTAGCAGTACCTGACTAGGGTATAAGGAAACACTGGGGGAGATGTATCAGTACCTGACTAGGGTAGAAGGAAACACTGGGGGACATGTAGCAGTACCTGACTAGGGTAGAAGGAAACATTGGGGGAGATGTAGCAGTACCTGACTAGGGTAGAAGGAAACACTGGGGGAGATGTAGTACCTGACTAGGGTAGAAGGAAACACTGGGGGACATGTATCAGTACCTGACTAGGGTAGAAGGAAACACTGGGGGACATGTAGCAATACCTTACTAGGGTAGAAGGAAACATTGGGGGAGATGTAGCAGTACCTGACTAGGGTAGAAGGAAACACTTGCTAAACCAGTCCACAAAATACAACCATTGCGAGAAGGGGGCTAGAGAGGTCCAGACAGGTTACTATATAATAAACAGAACACATGCAATGTAACAACGCAGGATATGTACTGATATAGATATACATAGATGTTGATATGGGGTAGGCAACATTTAGCCCCACAGTTCTACACTCCCAGACCCTCAAGCTGGCTGAGGGTCATGCGAGTTTGAGTTCAGCATGGGCTGTTCTCTACCCCTGCTTTCAGGAATAACCATCTTAATTTGTATTCTAGCCCCGTTTCTCCCTTTGTGAGAGGAGAACACTTACTTTCAGAGGGGTAATAAGGCAGCATGTCGATTTTGTACACCTCCCTGGCGTAGTATTCATCATTCTTCTCCTTTTCGCAAGAGCTCGCCCTCTGGTTCGCTTTGTCCTGTAGTAGGTCCCTGGTGCTGTTGTATATGGCGATGACATCCTGGGATACCTCCTCGGGCTCCGGGTAATCCTCTGGGGGGCTGTTGAGCTTTAGTTTGCTGAGGATCTGCCCCCTGATAGCCTCGATCCTCTTCCGCATGAACTGATCCATATCTAGGGCACTGCAGGTAGAGAGGCTGACCGCCACTGTGGCTATATCCAGGATAAAGAACACACCTAGCAGATAGTAGTGCATTTTGTGATGGGGGTTTTTTTTTTCTTATATATCCAAAAATAAAATAAAATGATAGATTTACACAATTTCCTTTACAGAATTTGAGATGTGCAAAAAAAATTGTAACAAAAAAAAAAAGTCAAAAAAATTATAAACCAAAATATTTAAAAATATACATACTACTTCAAATGGAAAATGAAAATACAAAAGTGAAAAGGGTTCAATGTGATACAGCTTGGAGTCCAATTCATGAAGGCTACGGTACTATCACTGCGAGGGTCCTTGCACTGAAGTGGTGCTGGGATGTGAGAAATGACAGCTACAAAGAAGAAACCTCCAGATCACCTCCAGATCCAAACTGCTGAGAGGCAGGTCCAAACGTAAAAGAGTGTTCTGGGGAAAGTAGATCCTGGAGTCCAAGAGACAGCGAGGGATTCCTATCCCCCCTGTGCTGAGACAAAGTGATGAAGAACCAACGTGTCTTGCAGACTGCATTCAGCCAGGCTTCTCAGCCCTACAAAGATCCGCACACAGAGGAGAGCCCAGTACAGTATGAACCATCAATTAGAGGCAGGACTGATACATTTGCAACTTCCCTTTTCCATAAACCACTAAGGAACTTGCAACAATGTGTCTGGAACTCAGAGCTGGAACGATCCACAAACGAGCTGGAATGATCAACAATGGAACTGGAACTTGCAACAATGTATCTGGAACTTGCAACAATGTATCAGCCTTGGCTGGGGAGCTGCGTTCTGTACTGCGGACTGGGTGCTGCTACCTCTTCCATGTGTCAGCTTCTCACTGACTGGTTTGGCTGCTGCTGCTGCTGCTGATCCCTTAGCTCTGCCTGAGAGACTCTGCCAGCAGATAACATCACGGTCTTGCTGGGGCAGGGAGGGAGAGATTTATAAGGTCTCCCTGAACCACGTGTTTGCTTTTTCCCAAACTGACGTGGTTGGTACTGTTTAGCAGAGGACTCCTCGGTCAGATGTGAATGGAGAAGGGGGTTTGTGGGCAGTGTGATGGGTCCTGCATGGGGTGGGACTGCAGCTTCAGAATGCACAGTATCAGTCAGTCCCTAGGTGTCTAAATCAATCACTGTCCTACCTGGGGGGGAGGCAACTCAATGGATCTTTTTTATTATCTTTTTCTATCAAACAGGACTTTGATTAATTAATTAAATTAAATAAAAGCATATATATATATATTTTTTTTTTAAGATTCTTAAGATTTTTTTTGATTTGTTCCAGGATAAGAAATTCCCAGATTCCCCAACATATTTATTATGATTTTTTTTTTAATCCAGGTTACTATTCCTAAACAGTTCTAAGTGTTTCCAGAAACTGCACTGTCAGCACTAGATTTTAACCTAAAAGAAATATAGATTTTTTTTTTTCCCAGGATACATTTCTTTTGTCAACATTTCTTTAAAAAATAACCTACATTAGATTACGTTTCTTTGGTGTTTGATTAGGATCCCAACGGGTTGGATTGTACATTTTTTTTTTTTAAAGGAAACTGTACACTGCAGAAGTAGTATACCTCTTAAAGAGATTCCATCACATACACATTGTATGTATACTTTGAATGCAGAGAGTGAAAAAAAAAGATAAAAAAATATAATATATTTATTTAGGTTAAAAAACGACCAGTCCATTGAGTTTAACTCTTCTACCTATCCGTCTTCCTGCTGTTAATCCAATAGAAGGGAAACACAACCTAATTAAATGGACTGTATCACCTAAACATTGCTTATACTGTGAATGCATAAAATGAAATAAAACATTATTGCAAATGATCTATACATTGTGTTAGCAAGATTGCCAGCAAAGGCCTGAATTAGGAGAAAAATGTGTTTTAAATGTGTCTGTGGAGTCGCCTGTTTATGACATCACCTGTGATGACTTGATATGCAAATTCTTAATTTTGAAAAACAGGTCATTCGCATATCAAGCCACAATGTAACACAAAGTATAGATCATTCTCATTATTTTTTTATTTTCTACACGCACAAAAAAAAAAAACAATGTTTCGGCTATACAGTTCCTTTAAATGTTTTAAAATTTTGCCACAGACAAGTTTTCCACGCAGGCTTGTCAACAAATATATATTACCCCTTGGAGTTCCACGTGACTTGTTTGAATTCATCCAATTTCTTACTGATCGGTAAGTCGGGGCATCTTACCCAACGCCCATTTGCCGCATCCATAAAGGCCAGTTGGCATGTTAAAGGAATTTGGCCTTTGCCATTGTTCCATGTCAGGGCCAGAGGGGTTTGGATGAATTTGGGTTCTGATCCTAAAAGTTCTGATAAAAGAAGACCCCCCCCCCCCCCCCCCCTTCTTAAGTACCAGCCAATGTTTTTTTCACAATGTTCTTGATGAATCCACATCGTTTGTCGAGTTCTATTATAAACGGGAGGAATGAATCAAACACATTGCCCCTCTTTGTCGTCATCTTAAGGGTCTCATTTCTGGGTACTGAATGTTCTCTAGTGAGTGCTTGTTTCAATGTCCGGTCATCGTAACCCTCGGATATAATAAATTAATCATACATTTTCTCACACAGTTCTTTGAACATGCGCTGTACAGAACAAGTCATTTTTAGCTGCCTGAACTGACCAAATGGAATATTGTGTAGCCATTTGTTATAATGAAAGATAGAGAAGGAATACAACTGTTACAATCTACCAATCACCTAAATGGTTGGTATGCAACAGTCCTTCCTTAACATACGACTCCAAAACAAAAAATGCGGAACTTATGTTTAAACTTATAGGGACACTTTCATAAGATGTAACTAGATTGTCTGTGCGTTTAAGACATTTGTCACTGTTTGTTTGTTTTTTCTATGTTTGAATTAATTGGATATAAAAGTAAAAATAAAATTAGGTGTCTGTCCCCAGCATCCATTTTGAGAATTTTACCCATGATGCAAACATTCTCCAAAATTTTCCAGCAAGTCTCACTTCACAACTGTGGCCAAAGCCTGCATGATGATGTCATAAGATACACCGCTTCTCTCTTACTGGCTCCTGTGTATCATAGTGGTCAGGAGTAGGTGGCTGTGTGCAACTTTTTTTTACTTGTCTTCGAACACAAAGAGAGGAGATTGACCTGATCAAACAGTATCATAACTCCGCCCCTTGTGATGTAATAGTTACATTACCCTCCCATTCAATACAAGGCTATGGTCAGAATTCTGACTTATAGACTGCATTCTGTGTCCCCAGCCCCAAAGTGAGTTACAAGTGCTGTAAAATCACTGGGGGGTGGCACCCAAAACACAATATTTCACAAAATGCCGGCGCCCAGTACAACTTGTTTAGTAAAATATTTCATAAAATAAACTCACATAACAAAAACAAAAGACAAATCTGAAAACAGCAATGCAAAATAATAAAATAAAAAACACCTTTTTCATTTTTTGGTGGGAGTGTGCCTTTAAGATTATAAGGTTTGGGGACCAGATAAAGTCCCATTTACCCATCGGTACGTTCACATAACTTGGTGCAAACCTGGTGCCCATGGTGGATATGTCATATGTTATCTATATATTTGATATAAGGGTCTACTCAACAAAGAGAGGATTGTAGGGGAATTGAGACAAGAATTTCAACCTCGAGACCAAAGTAGCGGAGTAGAAAATTTTCCCCCATTCAGCTGCATTGGAGAACTTTTTTCCAACTCGGCTACATTGGCCTGAAGTTTGAAATTCCCATCTCAGTTCCATGCAGTTCTCTCTTTATTGAGTCCAGTCAGACCATCATGTTAGTAATTAGTATATTAATATGAAACTTCATGCAAAACTTTATCAAATGCAAGAGGGTTTATCTTGACTAATATCCCATAGGTACAAGTAAATATGAACTAGAATGTGTAGAAAAAAATATACTGTTGGACAATTTCCAACGATAGCTAGAGAGCTACAGTCATGATGAGATTCATTGTATCATCTCATAAATACAGGTAAGATTAGATAAGACCCACGGGCCTTAGAAAACCAATGACCTCCACAGAACAGAGGTCATCCTTTTCAAACCTGAACCATTACACAGGTATATGAAATAAAAGAGACCACATAGCTAAAGAAAAACCTAGAGTAAAATCTACTTCTACAGGCAGCAATCAATCCCAGCTAGTCACCCAGGAACACAAGCAGCAGGGTTAAAAAGCAGACCTGAACTTTTCATTTGCTCTGGAAAAAGAAAAAAAGTCTATTTCATCAGAAAATTTGTATACCATAAAAAGATAATGGTCCCTTGCCAAAGCACTATAGAACAACTACTTAATGTTTGTGTTGGCATCAGTTTCTGCACTTGGGAAACTTGCTCCAGCACTATACACTAACCAACTCGATGTTACCATGGATTCAAGCTAGTAGGAGACTTCCCAAAGGAAGAGATACAAACCTAACATTTGAATAAAAAGCCAGATTTGACTTCTTTCTTTTTATTTTATTTTTTTTAAGATAATTTTTCTTCCAAAAGCAAAAATCTTGTTGCATTGTTGTCTGGATGTAACAGAAGAGGAAGGTCGTGATAGCAAGTTAAATCTTTAATTAATGCAGCAATTTTTTATTTTTTTATTTTTTTTACATAGAGGGGGGCTTTGCACTTTTTCAGCTGCCAGGGATTTTTTGGTGGTTGGGAAAATATTTGATGACACATCAACTATTTAATACTGTCTGCTTAACCCTCTCTCTCCCTTTTTTTTAATTTTTTTTTTTTTTGCTGTTTCTCTGCAAGTTGGCTTCGTAGCTTACAAAAACATTAAAGCAAAACCAGAATCGAATTGGCGGACTTAAGGCTGGTTCAAATATTCCACATTACAAATTCCTACTGATCAGTTATTAAGTGAAAGATATGTTACACAATACTAAAGAATGGAATGCCTTTCATTTATTAAATCAATATTTTGTAGGGTTTTTTTTTTTAATAATGTAGAAAGATGTTTTCCAGTGATGGGTTCCTCTTTCTCTCTTTTCATGGGACGACTAAAATGGAAAGAATCCACGTGTCGGATGTAAGAGTACACGTTGGATATAGAAGTGGAAGACTAATTAGTGACTAGACTGCTGTGTACTCAGTCTACAGATACATAGAGACCGCAGATTATAAGATCCAGTCATTCACAAACTTTTTTTTTCTAAGGGCTTCAAAGGTGAACCTGTCTTCACTTCCAGTAATTAGTAGAATAATATTTATATAGTGTGTGACAGGCAACATTTTCATGCTTCTAAAGACATAGAATTGGCTAATTGTAATCTCTTTCCCATCAACTTTTCTTTTTTTTTTTTTTTACCATTAACAGGTGGATGATCTTCCATGCTGAACATACAAAGAAAATTCCCTGAATTCTATGCATCGTGGCTATACTCACATTCCATATATAATCACCTGTATAGTCACCTATAAATATGTACAAGACCATCCATAGAATATTTGCCAGGTTACCCCTCCACACAAGGTTCCAGCTCATCTCTCCATTGGGTTACCTTGGGAGAACTGTCTCTGGTGGTCCAGTGGAGTGAGTGGATACCCCTTCACGTCATTAGGAGCACCGCCCACACCAGTGATGGCTGTTCTCAGCATGGCAGATGTTTGTGAACTACATCTCTCGTGATAGTCAATCATAAAGCTGACTAAGCATCATGGGATTTGTAGTTTACGAGGTTAGCCATCAATGGAATGTAGAGTAGGCAAGAGACTTTTCAAGGTCATAGTGAAGGAATGTATAATGCCTCTTTATTCATTAACTTTCAGCAGACAGAAGAAGATTAACATAAACACTACTCGAAAGAAAGAGGACATTTGTAGCAAGCCGTTAATAAATTCCATGCCTACATCTCATAGAATTCTACAACCACAAGCATCATAAAAAAAGCCAACTGTTTTGGCATCTTGTAAAAACTGATATCCATGAAATATGATTTTTACAGTATACAATAACCCAAAAGTATGCAAACAAACACTGGTCGACTTATACATATTCACATGCTTTTAGAGTGAGCTGTATAGTGCATCTGTTGTAGCTATACAAATAGAAATATAATATTAAAAACCACCTATTTGCCTGCAAGTGAACATGTGGTTTTTCTGGTTGTCTAGAATAAGGTACATCTACATGGTGTTTAAATAGTCTGTCTTTGTGGCTGTGTGATGGGCACTGAGTGTTGGAAAGGACTGGACATTGATTGTGTTGAGAGACAATCAAATCAAGTAAGTGTTTGGTCTTGCAGGGCTACTGGCTTAGTTATAGTGGCTTCCAGGTAAAAATAGGACTCTGATTGAAAGGTTTAAAAGATATTGATGTTATATGCCTTGGGTTATTGTATGGAGAGGACTGAAATATCGGGATTTCCCATGGTGCCAATTGCATACTTGCCTAGCAAACGTCACCATAGGCATACCCCATGGAAAAGGGGTGGGGCTTCAGTGGATGAGGGACAGGGGTGGAGCATTACTCAGTTTGAATTCCCGCCCACTTTTGCTTATAGGGCTTTCCTCAATTCTCACCCATACTTCTCTCCACAAAATCATTTATTATTATTATTACTATGAATATTATTTAAGACACTTTTATTTAAGATAATATTATTTAAGGCATGGGTGTAAAGGCATGTGTTGTCTCTCTGCCTGGCGGTTCTTCAGATATTAAGAATCAATTATGTACTAAATCTAGCCCCGTGGTATTGTTGCATCTGCACGTCCATCAGTCACACGGCGAGATGCCACTGAACTGGTTTAAAAGATTAAAGGGGAAAAAAACAATTTTCCGTGGGCTGTCAGTGCAAATTGTGAGTCTTATTCCACACTCGTTGTGCAGGCCGTGGCAATGGAATTTGGTGAACAGACTGCAGATGCCATCTAAATGGCTTAACATTCATCCACATTTCAACATGTCCAGAGTACTTACATTCTTGTGAGTGATCAAATGGAGGCCCACTGAATACACACGCCTTTGTGTTGGGCCTGCGGGATTAAGACAGGGGTCTTTAAATAGTGTTAAGCCTCTTCATAATGTCTTTGTTGCTTGACCTGACGAATCCCCATCCGTGACTAGTACAGATATCAGTTTCCAAATCAAGTCATTCTGTGATGGAAATTGCAAGGAAGCCATCTTGGAGTAGGGTGAACAACAAGATATATGCCCTTTATATACTGGGAAATGTCTCTGGTACTCTGTAGCAAACTGTCTATGATTCCAATTGAGACTAACCTCTTAAAATGTATTCAGTGGGAGTAGTAAGTGAATTAAGATACTGTATCAACTTCTTGTCAATTACCACTTGTTAATTAATATGTGGTTGAATTTTAGGTCTACAACCTCTAATCTATGGATCTCTGGGAATCTAACTATTTCGAGGTTCTGGAGGTTCTAGAGGTCGTTTAGGGATCTTCTACTCAACTGTGGCCACTCTGGATTCTCTTGGCTTAGGACTTGGATTTGTCTCAATCTGTGCACCGTCCATTATCACATAGCTGATTTAATTCAGTGCATGTTCGCCATATAAATACTTCCTCTATTATCTGATTCGTCTTTTAATTCATCCTCTCATGTTACTCCTAGCTTCCAAACCTCATCACTCGTTCCCATATGTGTGCCATGCTACAGTGACTTCTTGGCTAAAAAAGATTGCAACCTAGCTGGTGGCCCTTCTAACCTAGAACAGGATCCAAATAAGGAAGAGACACTCTTATGTGTCTAAGACCTATCCTCTCCAGTCCGAGGAGGGCTTCCGGACACACGAGAATTGTAACCCTTAAAAATTAGAGCAACCTTTATAGCTCTCACTTAGACACCAAATTTCATTCAAAACATACCACTGGTGCTTAAAGGGACCAGGGACACCAGAGGCTGAGGAATTGTCTGTAGAGGTCCATAGAACATAACACCACAAAGTCCATTACATGTCCACCAAGATAAACCTTGGTTCCCACCACTGAAACATGCTAAGAGCAAAAGAAAGTGACTATGCTCCTTGGATACATTGTACTAGGAAAGCTTTCCTGTTAAGCACACTTAAAAGTTTGGGTTTGCTGCTGTCTGCAGCACAACTATTGAGTTATGTACTAAAAAAATAAATAAAAAAAAATGGGGGTTCAATTTAACAAAGACCAAAATAAATTTTTTTAAAATATCATTAGTAGCTCTAATTTGTTAAGCTCACAAATTCAATTTGCCTCCTGCTTGGCCACAGACAATGCCCTTACATTTAGAGTAAGTGGGCCAAGTGTCATGTAACACCCCACTCCTTCACCTCAAACTGGCAAGCTGGATAGGGGAGTGGCGGGCAGGAAGTGCAAGAGGTACAGGCTGCTACTTGGACCACCCGGCCCCCTCTAAGCCCACTAAGATGAGATCATTGGATGTGGGGAAACAGATATTAAACAGGGTTTTTTTTTTGGGGGGGGGGGGTAAGTTGGGCTGGACAAATATGGGTAAAGGATAACACCCTTAACCCCCTAAACAAATTATTTTGATATTTATATTATTATTATTTATATTATTTGACACATGTTTTTTTTTTTATCACTAAGCAGAAATCAATTGAACCAGCTTTATTGGGGTTTTTTATCCACATTGTGACATGTAGTAGTATTATAGCTGGCAGGGCTGTATGTGTATTACAGTGGATCCAGTGGTAGATCACGCTTTCATGGATACTGTACGATGCACGTCCCTTCCAAACCACACAATGAGGCCATTGTGTATCGACTAAAAATAAAACCACATGTATGGCAGCAAAAAAAAAAAAAAGATTAACACTAACTTACTAACTACAATACAATAGTTACCAGAATAACATGTTTATTTTTCCAGTGGGTTATACTCCAGCTGCATCCACCAGACAAGAGTGTGAAATACACAATATATCAGTGATGTTAACATAATACGGGCTCTGCGCTAGATCACACCAACAATGCTACAAAAACAGTATGGTACACATGTTCTTGCTTGGTTTTTTTTGTATGTATCTGCTACCTATTCTTGTTTATAAACAAATCCAGTAATGTATTACAACATTCTATACATTGGGGTCTAATATTAAGTGCACTGGGGTGAACTATCTCCCTTTGTGCTTATGCTCCACCCACAAACCTTACTATGTCATAGCTCACAAGGGTCCCTATTAAAGAAGCAATTGCCACCTGGCTTATTATCTGTGTGCTATACTTGTTGCTCATATGTGACATGCCCTTATCTGTAATTTAAAACAATGTATAGTTCTCCTGTATTTTTTGCACTGATTGAAATCTCACTGGGACCTCCAAATTAATCGACATCCAGCATGGAAGGGCTTCGACTGATAGGCAGGACTGTTTTACGGAGACAGTAATATTGAAGGGAAAAACTATAAGACGGATCCTTTTTGGTTACTTTGCCTGATGCAGTATCTTTTTGTAGGTGGAACCATCCTGTAAGAAGGGGCAGTACCTATTTTGGATCCAAATGTCCCAATCCCTCTTTTCCATTTCTAGCAGCTCAGTATTTTTGGTCTGTATAATTAATAATTAACATTAGCCTCAAGCCAATTTAACACTTTCCGTTAAGGCTCGGCCTAAACAAGAGAGGACATTTTTAATGCTGGGAGTTGTGTATTACATTTGTAGCCCATACTACTGGTAAGAGGAACTGAGTGGTCTTTACCAATAGCCCTGGAGTATAAATTCAGCCCTTTTTTGTCCAAAGCACTTCATAAAGGAGGTCATTATCCATGATTGGCCAGTCACTCTGGACCATTTTCCGCAAGAACCAATCAAGAGCGATTAACCAAAATTCTCCTTGATTAAAAGCCAACCTCTTTATTCTCTTCTTACGGAGATCCCAAGGCAATTTTTTTATTATCTGTAAAAAAAAAAAGCAAAATAAAACAGAAAAAAAAATCACAAGACTAAGTTTCCTGTAAAAGAAAATGCATTTTCCAAGTAGCAGAAAATGATCTCATGTATGGGTAAATGATGAGTAATCTAAAAATGAAATCTAGCATAGCATTAAGCAATACCGACAGAAGTAGCTATTGAAATAATCAGATTATTTTTAAAAAAAATTTTTTTCAGCATTGCTGAATTTTATTTCTTTACAGTTGCCAGATTTGTCTTTACGAATAAAAAATAAAAGTAGTATATGGTTTTGCTAGAGACACCTGGAAAGTAAGTTTACAGAACCTCAAGGTTTCATGTGTCCTGTTTAATGTTGCACATGATGTGGTTGGGTTTTTACAATTTGTGGTTACCTTCTAGATTGCATTACTCTGGTTGTACATGGATAAGCTTTGCTTAACACAAAGGAAGCAATCTTTCCAAAATTGCTGACCAGATCATTAGGTAAAAAAAAAAAAAAGGCCTGGATTGAAGCCTCCACTGAGAAGCACTCGTGATAACTGGAGAACTTGAAGAGGCTGCATGGTTCAGGTACTAGCTCTGCACAAACTACAAAATAAAACAAAAACACCTTACGTGCTAAAAGGGATGTGTAAAGAGAACATTGACACTGGCCAAAAGTTTGAAATTCCTGTTGCGATTCCTTGTAATCGTCTCTTGATTGGGTAGACCCTTATTTAAAAGAGAATCTTCTTATTTGACTGTCTTGGTCAAGCGAAAAGGTAGCATGGGTTTTAATATTCATCCAGAGAGTTACAGAAAGCGATTGGCACCCTCTGGCAGTGCAGCGGTCTCAAACTACATCTCCTACGATTCTCAGCAAGACTCGTGGCCTAGCATTGCGGAAGCTGAAGTTCACATTTTCATGGAGTGTTATATGTTGTCTACATCTCAATACAGATCTAAAGAAGGCTCAACAAATATAGGTTTTATGTAGGGCAATGTTGTCTATTTATGTGATGGGGAAAGGTCAGAGGTATAGCTCGGAACATCAAACTCTAAGATCTAATCAAACAAAGAATCAATGGGCATTATGTGGATCTCCCGCTATTGTTGGACTACAACTTCCATGATGGTGTCGGAGCCAGTTTACCATCGTGGTTATAGGACAACAACAGCAGGAGGGCCACATATTGAACCAGCCCTGGTCGATGGACTTGTTGGGTAACCTGAGTGCTGTGATTCCTATATAGGACTACCTTATAAAAAACCCTTTTGCAACTAAAATACTACATTAGGGCCTTTAGATTTTAGATAAGGTTTTGTTAGGTCTTTTGTTGTAAAGACCAAGAGGTGTGAACCAGCTCCACAGACTTATTACATCACTTTCTTCCTTTTCGGCAACAAATTAAGTCAAGTTTAATTGAAAAATTGCACCAAGTGTAGGCCTTTTACAGGGGGCAGACATATTGTGTAGAATCTTGGGGCAGATTTTCATTCACCTGCATGAAGGTTAATGCAGATCTGACCCAAGATTCTAAACAACATGTCTGCCCCCTGTTAGAGCTATATGAAGCAACAAAAGCTCAATAAGGTGCTTTATTTGTAAAGGGAGTTAAGGAAATTCTTTCCTTAAAGTATCTCTATACACACCATCTACACTTGAGGTTATCTTTCCATTAAACATAAAGTTATTATTTTCCTACAGTTGTCCTTCAAACACAAATTAATCAGACAAGGGGAATCCATTAGTTTGCTTGGACACAGCTCCTAATAATTTAAATTCTCTATTAAATATACTTTATATAAATTATATTTTAAATAAAAAATGCTAATACATGAAATGATTGGTAAATCATGCCAGACTCAAATATTGTAATTAATGTAACAATATATTTTTGATATATGTAATTTTTAATATAAGAAGATTTATCACGTGCACAAAATTATACATTTTTTCATGTTTTTATTCAACTTCCTTAAAAGCTTTATCTCTCTGCCCAAAATAGATGATATGTTTTGTAACAATTTCTAAAAAAAAAAAAAAATGAATTCTTAAAAAATAGGCAGTGAAAAAATATATATTTAAAACAAACACAGACATCTCCTTTCCCCTGAATCCACAAATGCAGCCCAAGTACATGCTGAAAGGTAAACAGAATTATCGGTGGTCACTTTAATAGAATACCATTTCTTTCGAGCTCCTTTCAATGCTTACCGAAACTGACCTGTGTTTATGCATTCCGCTCATCAAGGAATGTTTGTACTGCAATGAATGTACTCTTCTTATAGCAACTATTATATCAGGTGCAATAAAAAAAATATGCTTCTTAAAGGGGCAGTAACAGGTGATGTCATAAGCTGGAGACTCTACAGACACATTTAAAACACATTTTTCTCATAATTTAGGGCTTTGCTTGCAGTTTTGCTAATACAATGTATAGATCATTTTTTATGCTGTTCGTGCACAGTAAAAACAATGTTCAGGTGAGACAGTCCCTTTAATTTGATTTGATCATTGGACTTCCAGTTTCTTTAATATCTGCAGATGGACAGGGAAGCCAGGTTGGTCTCACAGGACAAACACCTAATACTCTCTGTTATAGGTCACATACAGTGGTGCCACTGTTCTGACAAATTACTGGAGCAAATTCTCCTGCACAATTGCAGGAGAATTTGCTCACCGCGCATGCGCCAGCTGCGCAACCCACATCCCGCCCCCCCCGCACACCCCTTCTTACCAGATGCATGCGCGCGGCTATCAAGCCGTGTAACACGGGGCGGGGGGGACATAAGGAGCCAAGAGAGAGGTAAGCACCCTGGTGAGGGCTGGCTCATCTTGATAGGAGTTGTGATCTTCCTGCTGCATCAATAATACAGCAGGGGGATCACAACTCCTATCAAGATGAGGCAGCCCTCACCAGGGTGCTTACTTCTCTCTTGGCTCCTTATGTCCCCCCCGCCCCGTGTTACTTACCAGGGTTTTGAATCCAGACACGGACACAGCGCATTCCCACACGGCTTGATAGCCGCGCGCATGCGCTGTGTACCGCCGTTGTCCGATCATCTGGTAAGAAGGGGTGTGCGGGGGGCGGGATGTGGGTTGCGCAGCTCGCGCATGCGCTGTGGTCACAAAGTTACAGCTGAGTGATCAGCTGTAACTTTATGCGCATGCGCAGTGAGCAAATTCTCCTGCGATTGCGCAGGAGAATTTGCTCCAGAAATTTGACAGAACACCACCACTATCCAAGCACAAAAAAAAAAAAGCCCCAGCTTAGCACCTTCACTTGCCTGGGGAGGAAGATCTCCAGAGCAACAGGGGCATCAGGGTTATACATATAAATGGGGTGAAAAAACAGATATCAAACGCTCTGCACAATAAATCAGGGAGTTTCGTTATCAAAGTTGGTAAATGGACCCTTAAAGATTTCAATGTGGCTTGCGATAAAAGGCCAACTCATAATCCTGAGGATTACATTACGATTACATTCTGGAATGATGAATTATTATGCATTAGCACACAGACCACAAAGAGAAGATGCAGTATTAACGGCATTCGGAAACGTGCAGTAAAGACATCCATATTATTATTTTTTTTGTTCCCTGACAAAGGATGTGTTTGTAGAAATGTTGACTCCATTTTTCTTTCCACAGCCATCTGTGCATCTCCATAAAACAATTGCCTGTCCTGGACACACTGCAGACACCGACTTTCTGCGGAAAGTCCGTGGTTACCACCAACTAAACAGAAATATAACAGAGCTTTGCATTTTATGTAGATGGTGTGCTTCTGAAAAGTTTGGTAGTTTTAGCTGCGACCTCTGGCCATCTATTAATAATCCGGAGAGTAGTTGTCATCTGTCCTTAGGAAGCCCGGATCATGGGCTGGGTGTAGACTCATTGTTCAGCTAGAAGCCTCTTATGTTCCTTTATTCAGGTTTCTTGAAAATCATGGACCTCCAGTTTGTTTTTAAAGTTGTTAGGGGCAACTATATGAAAACTTTTAGAGTAGCAGGCTGGGGTGCAATGCAGGCAGGATTGGGGCCACATAAAACCCCTTCTGAACTATATTTGCCCAAACACTCTTTATAAGTGATCTAGGAGTCGATCACATGCTCTCATGAATCTCGATTAAACAGAACTGAACCGCCCTTAGAATTTACCAACTGGCGATACTAATTTTGTTATAACCACCTTTATGGTAGGTTAAGATCCTAAAAATGGGGTAGCATCTCTTTATTTCCTCTATTTTGGTGATCTAAGATTATAAATTATATAGATATATTGATCACCTATCTCTAATCTGTCACCAGGCCTATCGTTTTGTATATAGTTTGGCCATGGTTCAGGGCTACAGAATAGGAAGACACTTTGCACATAAAATGCTTATATGCTGATGAATAAAATACACAACACACATTTTTGGTTTTTCAAATGGTACATTTTATTGTGAGACTAGATTTACCATGAACATGCCCTTTGTCTTTTAAATACACCTCTCCATCATTGTCCTATTAATACAATGAACTGACCCCATTTAATCCAAGGTTACAGGGAAGGAACAAGTCCAATTTAGTTTCACATTACAAAATGACAGATTAATCAAGATAATTTTCAAAGTAAAGGACCAAACGTTTGTCGTTTGTCCTCTATTTTGTTCGACTTGGGTGCTACAGGTCATCCGTCTGACCTGTCAACACTTGGGTCTCGTCACCAGGTCCCTTATCTAAAGATCTGCATTAAATTCCGTTTACCTCGACGCACTCGACTTGGAGCCGTCGTTCAGAAGAGGTAATCCAGCACAAGGACTTTCCTTCCACCCTAATCTCCTAGGAAGCCAGCCTCTTCATTTCACTCTCCAACGGTAAATCCTCCGATGAAATTACTTTCCAAAACCAGATAATTAAAACCTTGAGGCGAGGAATAGAATTACACAAACCCTAAGTGTCAACCCAACAAGAAAATTCCACAGTACAATGAGATTTCTTCGGATGGATACGTTGTTACAGTCAGCTAAATAATATCCACAAAGTGAAGTATGTATAAAACGATGTAACAAAAAAACAAATGTAATTTACAAGTCGACATGCTAATTATTGGGACTGTATCACCCAAACATTGAATTTACTGTGAATGTAGAGCAAAAAAAATGATCTATTAATTTTATTAGCAAAACTACAAGTGAAAACCTAAATTAGGAGAACAATGTTTTGTTGATTACAGTCCATTTTAAGCTAGCAAATCTATAGAAACCATGTAGAGCAAAAGTGTCAAACTGCAGCTCTAGAGTTATTTTGAGAACTCCTATAGTCCTCTCTCAGCTTCTTAGATGACATATTATGGGAGATGTAGGTCATCAGGCTGTAGACTGCCACCCGTGTGGGGGAGCAGCTATGCCACCCACATTGCTCTAGGGGACCAGTAACATCTTCAAGTACATTATAGTAGCATCTTCGGGTTTTATCCAGTGACAGACATGAAGCTCTATCTCAAAAATAAAGTAAAATAAATTGCTCTTCAAGGTTAAATGAGTTGGCTTGTTGATGTCCCCCCTGATTGCCACTGATAAGGCACACAAGAACCCCTTTGATATAGATCAGGCCAAAATATCTTTAAAGAAAAAAAAAACACAACAAATAAATCTAAGCTGCTAACCTTGGACAGACATCACTGGAATCCAATGCGCAATTTTCTAGGAGAATAATTTGAAGCACACTAATGGAATTCGTTTCAAGGATCTCCAAAGTGCTCTTTCGCTGCCAAAAACAGTAGACTTTTTTTTAAACACATCTACCGCACAAGGTGATGCCCATTACTGTATTATCCTGTGCCTTACACTGCGAACAGCAGCATTAAATAAAAGTAAAAAAAAAAAAGACTTCACAGGTTGAAATATACAAGTAAAGAAACATCCGTGAATGCAACCTTGCTCACAAACTTATAATGACCTCGGAAAAAAACACCCCTCCTTATTTCCCACCCGACCCCTGTTTTTTTGGGCAGGTGCCACTGTTTTGACTGCACAAAATGTTTTGGAAAATATGCAGAAAATTAGACAGTTTTGAAAATATTTCAAGATTAAAAGGATTGTCTGATCGAACAATGATGAGATTTTTTTTTTTTTTTTTTCCATATATAGCATATATTTTTTTTTGGCTTCCCTATAAAAAAGGTATGCAATACAAAAAATTTTATGCATTCATAGAATGAAGAGTTTATTTAAAGTAAGTAGACAGGATACTGTGTTATCTTTAAAAAAAACAAAAAGAAAGCAAAAAAAACAAAAAACCCCAAACTCTTTTCTGCATTATTATCGGTCAGAATCACTTGCACTATTGTCTTGTCCGGTTCTTAATCCCGGCTCTTCATTAGCCTCTCCATCACTGTCTTTGTCCCAATCTTTCATTGTTGCCCCCATCATGAAGTCATCACGCAAAATGTTCCATTCAGATGAGTTTTCAGACTTGACCTGGAAAAGGACAAAATAAATAAATATAACAAAAAAAAAATTATAATATTGTAAAGGCAATTAAAAAAAATAATAAGGTGAATTTAAACTGTGTGTCATATATATACATTAAGATCTACACACAATGAAGACTGAGGTCTATTTTGCAAATATCATTTTTGCCAATGGATGTAACTTCATGATATCATTAACCTTCGGGTGCTGATTCATCAGAAAGCTCTTTGGCATGTTGTGATAATGAAAATGTGGATTCAATTAAAAAAAACAAAAAAAAAAACATTGAAAAAGTAAAAAAAAACAAAACCGCAACACTTATTATATTTAGTGACTGGTAAAACAAATGTTTTTAGGTTGGCTTTGTCTAAGTCAGTGCATGGATTTTTTTTGAAAACTGCCTTTTTTTTCTCCACCAAGAATATTGGTGAGGAAGGTGGCAGTGGATGACTTTTTAGAGCAGCAGGCTCCAAAAAGTGTATTAATGTCTATGATGCAACATCACCACCTTGTGGATACATACGTCAATTGAAACAAAATCTCCAGTTTAGTGTGCTATGGTTATATCCGAATGCGGGAAGGGGGGAAGAAATCTTCTTTAGACATTTTAACACTGATATAGAGGAGGTTATCATAGAATCTCGTGTCAATCACATGACAGCAATTAAACTTGATCACACCATTGATAAAGAGCCAGCGGATTCTTTAACTATATATGTATCAGAGAAGTGCGCACATACAAAGGTGGTTAGGAGACAACAGGACATAATAAACAAGGGATATTGATCAAGACACCAGGGTTTGTGGCCAGGTCTATAGATCCATCCAGTGAATGAACTACTTGGAGCAATGTGGGTTCCGATCCCCATAACTAGGAGAAGTCATTTTAATTACTTCCCGACTCTTGTTTTAAATGTAACCCTTCCAGCGTCGAGCTTAGGAAAGGCAGCGCGCTAATGGCATGGGCGCCATTAGCAAGAAATAGGTTGTATCTCAACAGCGAAAAGGTAGAAAATAAATTAGTGCGGCACTGCACGTGATGATGTTCCCCGGTGTTCCTAATATTTAGCCTTAGCTAGTGGCAGACGCGCCAGAATAAAAGGACAAGTTTGGCTGAGCATTTTAGAACAGGTTGTGGTGGCATAGAGATTAGGCGATGGGCAGAACCAATGTTTCTTAAAAGACAACTGTAGCAAAATATTACCTTATGTTTAATTGAAAGATAGTATCAAGTGCAGATGATTTATAAATAAATTATTTCATGAAAGAATACAACTTAAATACCTTATTAAGCCTTCTATACTCCATATTGTTCTCTCAGGGGGCAGACATGTTGTTTAGAATCTTGGGTCAGATCTTCACTCACCTTGGTTCAGATGAACAAAGATCTGACCAAAGATTCTAAACAAAATGGCTGCCTCCTGGTAGAGCTATATGGAGTACAGATGGCTCAATAATGTACTTTATTTGTATTCTTTCGTTAAAGAATTTCTATATAAAATGCCTACACTTGATGCCATCTTTCAGTTAAATATAACTTCATTTTTGCTACAGTTGTGCTTTAATACCGGTGTTCTGACAATACGTCCATGAATGCAGTCATTACCACCGGGTGAACCTGCGGACGCGCATGATCACTGACATCACAGATTTGACAGCTGGGAGGAAATGACATCTGAGATGCCGACAACTACACGTCCCACAATGCCTCTCGCCTCCAGAATTATGAAATGAGTGATCAGACCGGGGGGTGATTTGGGTTACAGTGAGGGTAAATATCCGAGTGACATCATTTTTGGCCCGTAACAAGTTATTTATACTTTATTTACGTTCTTATTTGTGTGTCAGAGATGCTTTTTATATGGCAAATATACATGCATATAGTTGCCTCTCAAAGACCTTTTGCAATAGATCAAGTGGTAAAGGCAATTAATCTTTGACATGCTAATACAGCTCTTGATAAAAGTTGTTCCTTTTAATACATTCCGAATTCACGGAGAATGCCCATCCTACAGAAGCTCTCCTCCCCGCTCTGACTTGTGACATGGATCTTCTATACTGGTCAGAAAGTCTGCAGTAAAAGCTCAAAATGAATTTTACTCATCAAAGTGTCCTTTCGTCCAACCCTCCCCTTTAGTTCCTCTTTAAATTGGGCTGAATTGCACGAGTTGTGTTCATTCCTCTTTGGGTAATGAGGGGCGAGGTTCCATGTCAATTGCAGAGAAAATGAGTGGGTACCAGTTTTACCTCCGCGTTTCTCTTTCTTTGGCAAGCATTTTATGCTGTAAGCTTTTACACCACAATCGACACTTCTAAGTACTTTGTAACGTACACAAGATCTGTTTTGGAAAAAAAGATTACGACCTTTAAAAAAAACAAAAAAAAAAAAACAGACCACAGGGGCTTAGATATCATTACAGCTTCTGCAGAATTGACAGATTTAAATATGGCGTCATGGTGCTATATGGTGTTAAACGCATCCTTTCAGACTTTGAGAGGAGGTTTAATATGGATAACCAGAGAGATGTATATTACACAAACCACAGAGCTATCCAAGTAACTCAGTCTTGGACCAAGCTGTCCAACTGCTTAACGACACACCCAACAGCGCCCAACCAGACTTTAAATATGGCATGTTGCGTAGAAACAGCTAGACACATCCGGCCTAGCACATGAAGCTCCACACTGCCACAAACGTTTAGTTAGGCCCCGCCAACATTGGATGTGGTGACTAAGTGTGCTACAGACACATGGCGAGACTAAAATTGCTACTTTTCATGTCCAAAGCTACATAAAGACTTGCCTTAATTGAAAACGGTTGGCAAAGCTATGTTTAATTGAAAGATTGTATCAAGTGAGGCGTTTTAAAGAGCCAACAAACCTTTTTTTCTTCCCACTTGTGCTTCTTATATAATATCACTGCACTAGTAGAGACTAGTCTGCGACGGCCTCAGCCATGATGCTTCCTTACAAACAACATGGCTGCCGGTCTGAAGATAAACTGATATGTAACTTGCTTTCCAGTTTATCCTCACACTAGGGCCAATAGTTTTTTGTTGTTGCTGTTTTTTTTTTTTTTAATACCACCGACAGAGGGGACCTTGGCTAATAAAGGAAGCAACAGCTATGCCATAAAACCTAAGTGGACCACACACACCAAAATGAAGTGTGTGTCTATATTTGCTTAGCTGTGTCAATCTGTTATCTCCTGAAGAATTATCTGGGAGGAAGAGAGATATGGCCTTTGGGTGATATGGACAGGGTATGTTTAAACAACTATCAATGTAATCAACTCACTGAACTACAATGCATGAAGGGAATCAACGCAGTAAAGGAGGAGAGTATATTTAAAAGAAGGAAAACAACCACAACTAGAGGACATATTATTAAATTAGAAGAACAATGGTTTAAAAGTAATATCGGGAAGTATTACTTTACAGAGAGGGTAGTGGATGCATGGAACATCTTTCCAGCAGAAGATGAAGACATAAAGCTATCCTAGATACAAGCTAATGAAAATATTCAGATATTTCTTTTTTGGCAGAAATTGGACAGACTAGATGGTTCTTCTCTACCGACACGTTCTATGTTCTATGTTTAACAAGCAGAGAGTGACGACCAGAAAGACCGCTATTAGACGCACAGCGCAGATCCCGGTGCCGATTGGCTGGACGCACACAGGCTGTCAGCAAGCACCAGCATTCGACAAGCTCTGCCTCAGCTAAGAGGCAGAGCTCTGGCTAAACGTGCATTCTAATAATGGAGGAAAAGTTAAAAGCAAACTTTAGAGCCAAATTTGCGGAGCCCTCTTTGCTCTGTACAGTTCTCTCAGGGGGCAGACATCTAGAGTCACATTGTATGTGTTTATTAAATGTGTTTATTTTCTTGTGTATAACTTTGGACACTTCAGCAGCGTCCCTTATCATTCACTCTTGTTCAGGCGCTGATTTGCCCCTAGGGCTTAGTCTATACACTGGCGTTCGTATAGTGCGTTCGTATACCTATCTGGGCTAACACAGCTTGGAGTGTTTAGATCCACCTGTTTCTATGTTTGTTTGAATCAGTCACAGCTTTACTTACCGGCTCCCAAAATATATTAAAAGGCTAATCCAAGAGCCAACAATCCCACTGAATGTAAAAGGCCCAGTGTTTACTTGTGTGAGAGCACACAGATTCTCTGCCTTCATTGTCCACCTTTCCAAACAAACACTACCAGCTCAAGACAGATCCCAATCTCGGGTTGGCATTGTTCAAGCTGCCACCAGCAGTCTGATTCCCAGGTGCCTCAATCTATCAAATGAAAGCAGTAAGGAGCATTGCCACACAGACTCCTCCATCCATTCCAACCCCCAGCAGGATCTACAGGGATTACAGAAGACATAGGACAGGACCACCTCCTGGTACAAACATACAAACCTATGTTTAGAAACTGCTTCGGCTCTCTGGTACCACAAAGATTAGCACCTGGGTGCTAACTGTAAAAAATCATGGTACACAAGAGAAATCATTATAAACATAGAAATACAGGGAGAGAGGGAGGGACTAAATGTATATTGATACTCTGGGTCATCTCTATGCAATTGCACCATTATTTTCTTGCTGAAAGTATTGTAACATGCCCAAATGTAACCTCGTTTGCAATAAACAGTTACAGTTTTAAAGAATAAGTGAATTTCTATATATATACCATATAACTTCTAAAACAAAACACAGCGGTAGACAATAGTCTAATATGTGTAATGAAACAATGGTATTTGGTGAACTGACCAATCGGGCATAAGTAACAGGAGTTGGACAATTCTCCAGCCTGCCCAGCATCCTTTCTGACAGATGCTAAAGCTAAACAGCCACAGATACGGTGGCCTAGAAGTAAATCTCTGCGCTGCTGTTGATATAATATAATGATGGCTGAATCTGCCAAAATCAAACTAAATAAAAGCAACAGTTACAGTACAATTATATATATATTCATTGACAGGGAATATAAAGAAGTGGCTGACCTAGATAATAAAAAAAAAAATCTAAATTATGCCAAAATCCCAGGGAGAATCAAGGAGGGGAGGGATATTTTTCTCTTACTTTAAGTGCTCAATGGCATAAAAATATTTCTGCCTTATGTGCTGTGCGATGATTGAAATATTAAGTCAACTCCTCTTTTTTTTTTTTTTTTTAATGGATCATTTGAATGATATGCGATTAACAAGAGTGAGCCTATGAAGAAAAAAATAAATCTTTCAACATCCAAGCTACACAGCAGATCTGTATCAACCAAACAATGAACAACAAGGATCAAATAGAGAGGAACGCCATGAACCTTCATACTGAAGACAGGGGGGGGGGGGGGGGGGGGGCTGGAGAATAAATGGCTTGGACGCTTTCCCTACTCAATTATGCTGTAGGCTTCAGATCTCTGCGTGGAACTCCTGAGGTTGCACAATACGTTTAAAGTAATGATATTTTTAGTCTTTTATGTTCGGAAATGGATTTCAAGCCAGGAAATGGTACGATGTGGTTTGGGCAGACCATCTGGGGCAGGTGTAGTCAGGGAATACTTTCCCCAAAGGTTTTCCAAGCCAACTCTCAAGATGCTCGGGCAGGAATCGATATGTATTGGCTGGTGGAACATTACTGTAGGTAAACTTCCTGGTTACATCATAGACAACCCAACTCCGCACTGGTGAGTGTTGTGCCAGAGTTTCCAAAAAATGAATGTTACCCATTACAAAGTGCCCTGTGCCCTTAGGGTTGATCATCATCCTTCTCTGCTTCAAGTCACTTCCCCCTTCACCTCTATGTTTTCCCACCTGAACACCCAATGTCAGTGACCTTATTCCTTTCAAGTGGTCAAAGGCTGCTCCCCTTCTCTCTCTCCCCCTTTTTCAATAACCTTTCCCATCCAATGCCCAGTCCTTCCTACCAGTCTACTGGCTGCTTTGAAACTAACAGGAGGTGGTCGGGCAGGACTGCATGCCAAGGTTTATCAAGTGCCTCAGTGCACAGCCTTTGTTTGTTTCTCCACGACTGATCCGTAGGGCAAAGATAACCAACTCTGGCACTGCAGATGTTTGGCAGCGACATATCCTATGGATCCTTAAACATCTGTTGTGATCAGGTTAGGCCTTCACTGCTGTAGACAAGTGCTGGTTGTCAGATCAAAAGGAGACTGGTGGCATCCATGTCATAGGTTCACGATCGCTGCCCTAGTCCGTCTAACATGCTTTTGACCTACAGCAATGGGCATCTCCAGCAATAGGCATCTCCAGCAATGGGCATCAGTTCTCGAGATCAGCGCTAGATTCCGAGGCCAAATGGTGCATATTAAGAGCATATATCTGCTTACAATCACCTGTGTTTAACAACCTGCTCCCCACCTCATACACAGAAGTGGCTCAGTCCTGAACTCCACACAGAAGAATGAAACAGACGCTGCACAAAAGAGCTGGGCAGCGAGGCACTGAAACTATTCACTCCACTATTTTTGGAGCTTAATACCCTTCTAGCCAGGTGGAGAGCTCTAACCTTAGCACTGATCTGGCGAGCTGGGAGGATTGAATAAAAATATGGATTTCAATGGACCCTCTGCCGTCATTTCTCATCATACCCTAGAAAATGAAGAAACAGCTATGCCATAAAACCTCAGAGACCATTTTACTTGTATAACACCATTAAGCCTGGCCCCACGCATGCGAATGGACCACACACACCAAAATGAAGTGTGCGTCTATATTTGCTCAGCTGTGTCAATCTGTTATCGCCCCCCAAAAAAAGAATTGTCTGGGAGGAAGAGAGATATGGCCCACGGGTTATGCGGACAGGGTCCGTTTAAACAAGGGAGATAATTAATGTAATCTCGGCCATTCAGGGGACCAATTTACAGAGCTGCTTGGTTTAGGAATGTCAAGGATCGTCAAACATTGAAAGAGAAGAGACATGGATGGTTTACACTCTCCTTGAAGTCATTTCTACTTGGCTAAAAAAAAAAAACAACAAAAAAAAAAAACTCTTCCATACCCAGCGCAAAACAGCCCTTGCTGATTTACTTAATGCCAAGCTCACAGACCAGAGACCACCCAGTGTCTTAGATGAAGAATCTTCAAATCTGAAGTCGACCTCATGATGATGTAGGGGTTAGAATGCCTTCTAGGCTGGGTTATATAACCAGTTACAATGACATCTTCACAGAACCTTATAGTTACGTGAGCGGGTGCTGGTATCTGTATAATCTTCAAGTGCCAGAGGGACTTTGCTTCCAGTTTAATTACGGGCAGTGTAGCAGAAAATGCCGGGAGGGGTCTATCAATTAAAGTAGAAAATATTTCAGAGACTAAGAAATGTTAGAACAAGAGGGCACGGTTTGAATTCAGTTTATGACTGAAATGTAAATAGGAGTCTATTATTTTACTTCTTTCACTGGAAGGCTTTTGTCATATAATCAGGCATGATGCCTCCACCTCACAGTATGTAATCAGGCATCCTGGTACCTCCGCCTCTCTGTATTTTAATCAGGCATCCTGTTGCCTCCACCTCTCTGTATTTAATCAGGCATCCTGATGCCTCCACCTCTCTGTATTTTAATCAGGCATCCTGGTGCCTCCACCTCTCTGTATTTAATCAGGCATCCTGATGCCTCCACTTCTCGGTATTTAATCAGGCATCCTGGTGCCTACACCTCTCAGTATCTGATCAGGCATCCTGGTGCCTACACCTCCCGGTATTTAATCAGGCATCCTGGTGCCTCCAACTCACGGTATTTAATCAGGCATCCTGGTGCCTCCACCTCTCGGTATCTGATCAGGCATCCTGGTGCCTCCACCTCTCGGTATCTGATCAGGCATCCTGGTGCCTTCACCTCTCGGTATCTGATCAGGCATCCTGGTGCCTCCACCTCTCAGTATTTAATCAGGCATCCTGGTGCCTCCACCTCTCAGTATTTAATCAGGCATCCTGGTGCCGCCACCTCTCAGTATTTAATCAGACATCCTGGTGCCTCCACCTCTCAGTATTTAATCAGGCATCCTGGTGCCTCCACCTCTCAGTATTTAATCAGGCATCCTGGTGCCGCCACCTCTCAGTATTTAATCAGGCATCCTGGTGCTGTGATTTACCAGGTACTTTGCATCTGGAAGGTTTGGGGTTGTTTTTGGAATGGTCCATGTCAGATACTACAAAACACCAGATGCTTGTGATTACACTGCACCTGTAAATAAAAGTAACAGGGGTGATGGGTGATAATAAACGGCCTCAAAGTGACAGGACTTCCAAAGTCTGTTCCGCTCCATGTGTGCAAATAGTACCACTGGGAGAAGGATGTGTGTTTATTACAGAGTCTTTTTTGATGGCAGCACTGCAAGCAAATTACATTTACAATAAAAGTCCCCCGCTTAAATACACAAAGCTTCATATTCAAGTGGGTTTCTGAATTATAGCCCCCAGATTGAGCTCCGCAAACTGCGTGAATCAGCAATTCTGAGACCAATTAGTGATCTTATTATAACTTGGATGTAGAAAATACATTTTAAAAAAAGGATTAAACAATGTTTTAGAAGAATTGCACACAAATGTAAAGTGCAAGGGAAAAATAGGTTTTTAAACAGTCAAAAAACTTAAAATAGTGATTTTAGGAGCCCTGGCTGTTAAGCCCCCTTTATATTAGGGGAGAACTTACGACAATAACGGTTTGCCCCCTTATCCAGCCTACAGCTCAGCAGAATTAATTGACCCCCCTATATAGAGAGGGTACTGAAGGAGTTAAATAATAACAGGAACACAACTGGTGTGCCCTCCCCCCCCCAAAAACAAAATCTCTTTAAACAAACAAGGCAGGGTGTCCAGAAATGCCATTTGCACAGACATCATGAGTTAATACATTGGAACACATTCAGCAATGATGGTGAACACACAAAAACCCTCAAGGGCAGCATTCAATGGTCTAGATCAGTGGTTTCCAAAGTCAAGGAAGCTCAAAAGGCAGTCTAGGATTTAGGCATTGGATCTCAGGGGACTGGTTAGATAACCGCTAGTCTAGATAACAGATTTTGATGGCAAATTAAGTCGATCAACTGCGGTAGCATGCATGGCATTGTGTGAAATGCTCACCATGAGTCCATTCATGGCTTGCAATGCTACAAACACGGTCTAGGGGTTACCGTATTTTCCGCCTCATAAGACGCACTTTTTTTCCTCATCAAAAGTGAGAGGGAATGTCTGTGCGTCTTATGGAGCGAATGTAGTACTTACCTGCTTGTTGCTGCTCTCTGTCTTTTCCGCCGTGCAGTCTAACCTCCTACACGGAGGAAGAAAGCTCCGGTCGCGATTTTTCTTCTTCTTAACTTCATTGAAGTCACGCTGATTCAATAAAGTTAAGAAGAAAAAAAAAATCGGGACCAGAGCTTCCTTCCTCCGTGCAGAAGGTTAGACTGCACGGCGGAAACGACAGAGAGCAGCATGGAGGTAAATACTAGGGAAGGGGGGAGGAGGGTGGCACAAACGAGCAAATCCTGGCATAATAAGTGGCAAAATCCTGGCATTGTGAGGGGGAAAATCCTGGCATAGTGAGGGGCAAAAGACTGGCATAGTGAGGGGCAAAAGTCTGGCATAATGAGTGGCTAAAGCCTGGCATAATGAGTGGCTAAAGCCTGGCATAGTGAGGGACAAAAGCCTGGCATAATGAGTGGCTAAACCCTGGCACAGTGAGGGGCAAAATCCTGGCACAATGAGGGGCAAAAGACTGGCATAGTGAGGGGCAAAAGACTGGCATAGTGGGGGGCATAATCCTGGCATAGTGGGGGGCATAATCCTGGCATATTGAATGGCTAAATCCTGGCATAGTGAGGGGAAAAATCCTGGCATATTGAATGGCTAAATCCTGGCATATTGTGTTTTTTTTTCTTGTTTTCCTCCTCTAAAAACTGGGTGCGTCTTATGAGGCGAAAAATACGGTACATTTTAGAGCTTACATGAAGGGGCGCCTGGTCGTCCAGATTTGTGGACGACACGTCATCTTTACGCCCTCAAGTCTACGATCCCATTTAGCAGATAACCCCAGTAAGGTTCTACCATCTCTGCAACAAGGAACACGAGACTGAAGGCCAACTTGGAACGATTTATTTCTCAGTACACCAATATAATCTGGTAGGCCCATGACAAGATAATCAGGCAAGACAAAATACAGAAAAGGCAAACAGAACATGAATAATATATGTTTTCTTGAACTTTGTCGAGGGAGATGGAGAGGAAGGGTGAATATTGTTAAGTGGGGTCTAGTTGGGCGGTTGAGTTTTAATTTTATGCCGAGCCCAATTCGATCTCAAATTCGAATAAATCTTGAGCATGAACTGATGGTTGAAATGAAATCTAGAGCGTTAACTAGAAAAAGATATGAAAGAGTGTTCATTTATAGTTGAACCATATGAAACAGAGGGGCTGCTGCTGGACCAAGCAGTCATGGTAGAACATAAAGAAAGGACGATCCAATGAAGATATCCCAAATTGTCATCAGGACTCATTGAACCCTAAGCCACAATAGGGTTTCCTTCGTGCATACATCCAAAGTGGAATATGCTTGCTTAGGTCAGAGGGCATCAATTTTCTTAGGACACTCCCTGGGGATAACAGAAAACTCTTTGACCAAATGGAACAAGAGGAAAGATTGGCTGGTCCTCAATACGTAAGGGCTGTGATGTTCTCATAAAGTAGTATGGGTCTAGCTCAGGCGCTCAAAAAAGGCCAAGTCAATACACAAACAGTAGTATTAAATAAAACGATCCAAGGCAGATTAAGGCATTCTGCACTTGGGATAAACAAAACTAGGAATATGGTTTCAAACTTCTTAAAACCTCAGGACATCTTGTTCATCAGGCCACCGAGTATAAACAAAATAGCACGCCATGTAAATTTAAAGCCAACTTGGAGACATAATCCTCAACATATGGAAACGTTACAAATGGGTCATATGTAGACCCATAGCCTGGGCTGTAATGACGAAGGGGTATGAACCGCCAATTAACCACTCAAAGCTGTGGATTTGAGAAGATACACTTTGGAAACATACATGTGTGTTTGATCAGATTTTTTTTTTAAAAAAAGGAGAACGTTGTTCCCGGAGGATAAGAAATAAATGAAACACTTTTTACCCAGAAAAAAAAAATCAGATTGGTGTCAAGTCCCCAGGAAAGACAAAGACCAAAAAGAACATAACGAAAATCCAGTAGGTTGAACAAGGATACATAGTACCTTGATAAACAGTTTGTAGATATGAAAGGCAGGGTTCTGGCTCCATTCCAAAATATAATTAATTCCATCTGGGCATACAAACCCCTCTACACGTCTAAATTTCATTTGGAGAGCGCTTGTGGGGGAGGCGAGGGAGTACATAAAGAATATATTCATCAGTAACTTATGGCCTATACTTAAAAATACGAGCCGCATGTAAACAGCAGTTTGGCTACAGGGGCTGTAAACATTTATTACTGCATTAGGAAAAAAAAAAATAAAAAATACCTGGAAAGGTCTCTTTGAAAAGATAAACAAAGCCTGCTGATGATTTTTAAAGAGGTGTGTAAATAGGAATGGATAAGAGCTTTAACATGAAGGCGTCTTACTTAGCTGGGCACAAAAAAGAAGAAGAAATATAGGTAAAGAAATAAACAAAAACATAGAAAAAAAAAAAACTCATGTAGAATTGGCAGCTAGTTTGGGGCTTTTTAGGAGCAAAGATGTTATAGGACAACTAAATGGGTTTTTTTTTACTCAATAATTCAACTTAAGGTGACCTTATTTATTTGGAGGGTCCTTACTTTTTACTTTATTTTATCCGTAGAGTCCCCAGCCCCTGTTAGGGACTCTATGAATGTAACATACGAATTGCATTGTTGACAAGTGTATCGGTAATGCAAATCGGAAGATACGTGACTGCCGAATAGTGAGCAATCGTGAGTGCGATTTTGGGCTTCTCTGCACCCCACCACGGTAAACCATCAGCTGATGATTGGTAGATGGGAATGTCAACTGTTTGAACAGACCCTATTTAACCAGGTAGATTATTCCAATGTATCACACAACTAACAACACTAAGAGTAGTGTTTAATGAAAGTGTCTATGGCGTCATTACAAAGGACTACAGAAATACGGAGCTACTTCCACTACGAACACAAGAACTATGTCAGTTCAAAGTAGACTTCAACATATTACACCAGGTGCCTTTTCATCTAATGCCACATATTCATTTAATCTGAAATGCTAATAATTTTGTCCTGGCTCCTATACAAAGCAAGAGTCATAAAAGCAAAAAATAAATAAATAACCATTTAACCTTAATAAAGAAACTGGAAAGACTGCAATAATCTGGGATATTTAATTTCATAATACAGGAAGGTGTAGGTAGAGAGACAGAGAGTCAGCAAAATCAGGAGTTCTTACGTAAAGACAGATTTAACAAAAAAAAAAAAATCAGTTTTAAACAGGCAGAAGCAGCTGTGCTCCTGGTGCCCGCAAGGATCAACTGAAATGCAGCTTTCTCGTTATACTTGCCCAATAACAGACACATTGGGCCCGATTCAATGACACAAAACATCACTAATTACTGTTTTTAACTCATATCTTTCTATTGTGGTTTATGAGAGTCAATGACAGGAGAGAAATTAACTCAGGCCACTGAATACTGAATGTCCAGGAAGTAATGTAACTTGGGAAGGGGTAGACACCAAAATTGTACATGGTGGCCATTTACTGGACTTTCTGACCGACAATTAAACCATGTTCTATGGACCTTCAACAACTAAACCATGTCCGTGGCAGACACTTTACCTATCCTTGAGTTGAGGTGTGGCATGGAGGGAGGGGCGCCTTACAATCAGTCACCTTGTATTCAAACAAATTCGGTATTCCTAAAATTCCCAGCTTATTCATTAGACAAGCTTCAGGACTTGGTTTGGGGGACAATAGTCAAGATAAAAATGTATTCGGAAATTGAAAACCAGCAAAAGTTGTCGTTAAATTCCAGACCATGTGACGTGTAGTTGGAGGTGAAGAAGAACATGGCTAGTCTAGTAGAACAGTGGTGGATACAACGGATAACCTTGACGTTGCAGGCACTCTAGAAGACTAAAAGAAAGCGTGCTCCGTCAATGAGTGACGGAAAAAACAGTTGAGAAGCTTGGTGAGTCTCGAGGGCTCCGTAAAGAACATTTTCTCATCATGTTAAACTTTTTCCAGGCTTTTTGTCCTCTGTAACGTTCCTTTGATAAACACCATGGCTACTGCATGTGTTGTGGATGTTTGGAGTACAGGCGACATCATAATCGAGCACCCAAGACCTTTGCATGCAAGACTAGCAATAAAACCCTTATTTGCTGTAAAAAGACATGCAGGTTGAATTAATAATCAAACAAAGAATTTCGAAGGAAATGGAGGCCCCAATTCATTTCTTTGGTTGTACTGGCCTCTATTAACAGATGGACTATATATTATATATTGTTTTGGAAGTATTGCAATGCTTAAAGTGCATAGTTACCGATTGCATGACATTACTATTATTTTATTTTCCATCTAATTGAACGGAAAACTTTTTTCAGGAAGTAAGAACGTAGATCACTAGCTTGTTGCGTTAGATTACTAGTGTGTTTGGACAGCAAAGTCTTATTTGCCCAGTTGGAGGTCGACGAGACATATACAGGTCACCAACCTTTTTAGACCTTTCACAGACCCAATGTTGGTCTTCCAACTGTTCTTAAGCTACAAATCCCTTAACAACTTAGCCACAGTTGGGAAAGGAAGGTGGCGTTCTATTGGAAAGCCTTGCCATGGTCTTGTCTATGAGGTCTACTATCTAAACGCTGACTTAAAAGGTTGGTATATTAGCCCAATTCAAGAATGTTAGCCAGTACGGAGGTAAATTACTATTCAAATGTACAAAGTGTTGGGGGAGCCACTGCGTCCAGTAGGCACTGCGGGGTGTTTGAATAAGGCACAAGGACAAACAGCCATAGGTCTCAACACTTAGGTCCAGATCTCACATGAGACACAGGAAAAGATTTGTGGCCCAAAAAAAAAAAAAAAAAAGAAGAAAAAGATAAAAGCTAGTGTAAGTAACAAAGACATGTACAATAGGATTTGGAATATTTAATTACAGGCCTTCTCTTCCACTGCCCTGGCACATTATCAGAGAATAGCAACAGGGAGAGAGGCCTTCTAGTCACAGGGTAACTGGGAGCTATAAAATTGTTGTCTTTTTTTGTGTCCTGTTCGAATAGTTTTGTACATGGGAAGTCAGATCAGAGATGACCCACGGTCATAGCTTAGCTGGGGGCTCAAGAGTGCCTTAAAGTAGCCCTGCATAATGCCACAGCAAAAATGTTAGTGACATTTCAGGCTACAGACCAACTGTTACGGAAGCCAAACAAGCTTACACTCTATAATGTATATGGAGGACAACATGCCATGCAGAAGCTGGGGGCCAAACATTACTAAAGATCATGAAGTAATACTATAGATCGTATGGAAGGGAGCAAGCTTTCTGTGGACTGCTATCAATGATCTGAATGGTGGACAAAAACACCAGCAAAAATATATATATATCATATTATTCTATTTTACGTTCCCTTTCTGCCCTGATTCAAATGTCCTCATGGAAAGTGCACAGAAGGCAATACTTTTTTTTTTTTTTTTAATTGACTTGGCACTATGCGACCACTCTTATGAGCTAATGTTTCTAATATTGAACCAGTTTACATTTGCTCCCGGTTGTGGAAACGTATGCCCAGGTCTGCCCCCTGGAAAAATGTGCGTGTGATTTATATTCCGTAATATAAGAGATTTCGAAAAAACAAATGCTCCGCTCTTCCAGCAGCAGTAACTCTTTGTGTATGCCTACAGTGTTTGTACTTTGATGTTCGTGACTGTGGGTGGAATAGTTCTTTTGGCCCAAATCTACCTTTGTGGGTTCTTTTGCAGGGGGGGGTGTAGAACAAAGAGGTAGGAGGAAGGGGTTTCTTCATCTAAGTGCTTCTTTGTACGCCAGCGAGAAGTGCTTGATCCGATTACCGCATAAACATATTGTCATATGGTTTTTGTTTGCGTGTATTGGGTGCATGTTAAAACCTACTATACTGTTAAACATTTCATTATTTCTATAATAGATATGTTTCAAATCAAAGGTCTGATTTCAAATCAAAGGCCTGAAGGTGTTACCTTTCGCCTTAGATCTGTAATCAAAAGCTGAAGTGTGTGGAGAAATGGGATGAAAGTACAATTCCTTGGCAATGAAGGAGTCAAAGTCCTTAAAGAGCCGATTTACGCGTAAAGAGAACATTTGGTTCTGTAAAAGATGCAATTTTTAAATACTCAGGTTGCTTTTTTAAACAACAGGCTCGAGTCGTACTCCCACAGCACTCACTAGCACCTCTTGCAGATGAGGATTTCTGCACGGTCAGTGATATTCTATATCTCCTGCACTGAAAGCGAGCCGCCAGGGCAGGTATATAAACTAGCAAGTTATATATTCGCAGGAGAGATTTACAGTAAATACATAGGTTAAGAGATTATACTTGCCCTAAAAAGCATGTAATCACTTTAACCTTGTTTATACTGTGACGGTAGAGAATTAAAAATAATATATATCTATACATTGAATATGTGTCGATATTGGGATGCCTGGGGGCGGGGCTGTGGGAGGTCAAGGGCCAGCGCATCATCACTAGCAAGCTGACAGTGCGGTATGAAATCTCCGGTGCCCTTGTGCTATCAAATTTCTCAAGCAAATTCTACTGCACGGGAGCAGTAGAATTTGCTCATTGCGCACCACAGAGCATGCGCACACAGTTATGGCGGTCAATCATGGCAGAAGAGCGCCTGCGCGAGGAACACGCACCACCTCACGCCCCCTTCGGATCAGCTGCGGTGACAGGTAAGTATAAGCGTATTATTGATTATTGTCAGTGACATGCTACGATAGTAAGTGGAAGACACACACGGGGGACAGAGGGGGAAACACGGGAGTCTAAGATGCCGATCACAACTCCCATCAAGAAGAGCCAGCCCCCCCCCATGTGTGTCTTCCACTTACTAGCGTAGCATGTCACTGATATAAGAGGCTTATACTTTACCTGTCACCGCAGCTGATCCGAAGGGGGCGTGAGATGGTGTGTGTCCCTCGCGCAGGCGCTCTTCTGCCAAAGTTACGGCTGATTGACAGCCGTAACTGTGTGCGCATGCGCTGTGGTGCGCAACGAGCAAATTCTACTGCGCCTGTGCAGTAGAATTTGCTCGAGAAATTTGATAGAAACCCACAGACATCAGACAATGCGATCGGGACTGCAGAATAGCAGTCCACAATCCTGCTGACCCGCCGAACTTCGCCTCAGTCCAGAAAGGTAGAGCTCGGCAGGGCAGACCTCAGTACCGAAAGGGAGAGCTCGGCGGGGCAGACCTCAGTCCCGAGGGAGAGCTCGGCGGGGCAGACCTCAGTCCCGAGGGAGAGCTCGGCGGGGCAGACCTCAGTCCCGAAAGGTATAGGTCGGCGAGGCAGACCTCAGTCCCGAAAGGGAGAGCTCGGCGGGACAGACCTCAGTCCCGAAAAGGGAGAGCTCGGCGGGGCAGACCTCAGTCCCGAAAGGTATAGGTCGGCGAGGCAGACCTCAGTCGCCAAAGGGAGAGCTCGGCGGGACAGACCTCAGTCCCGAAAGGGAGAGCTCGGCGGGGCGGACCTCTGTCCCGAAAGGGAGAGCTCGGCGGGGCGGACCTCTGTCCCGAAAGGGAGAGCTCGGCGGGGCGGACCTCTGTCCCGAAAAGGGAGAGCTCGGGGGGGCAGACCTCAGTCCCGAAAAGGGAGAGCTCGGCGGGGCAGACCTCTGTCCCGAAAAGGGAGAGCTCGGCGGGGCAGACCTCTGTCCCGAAAAGGTAGAGTTCGGCGGGGCGGACCTCAGTCCCGAAAGGGAGAGCTCGGCGGGGCGGACCTCTGTCCCGAAAGGGAGAGCTCGGCGGGGCGGTCCTCTGTCCCGAAAAGGGAGAGCTCGGGGGGGGCGGACCTCTGTCCAGAGGGAGAGCTCGGCGGGGCGCACCGATAACCAACACCGATTTCCCAGTTACCAGGAATCAATGCTTTTATATTGAAAGGCATCAACCAGCGCAGCTTAGGAAAGATGTCTGCCTCTAAGAAGCAATGGTTCGTAAAAAATCTGCAAATTCTACAGGAGTGAAACTGGCAAATTATGCAGGATTTAGGCCCCAAAAATAAACTAGATGGTCAGCCTTTTTTTTTCCAGTACTAAAGAGCCCAAGAAGTGAACCAAAAGGGAAAAATTAAAAACCACAGCAGCTCCTAAGTCAGTACAGGTGCTGTGGAGTTAGCAGGGTATTCATTTCATGTAATTCCTGTGTGGCTGTCTCAGAGATGCGCTTTCACTGAACATTAAGAGAGCAAAAATGGAAAATCTTATTAAGAAAAGTCCGACACACAACACGGGACGCTTCTAGCGAGGCCTATTTTTGGATTGTTGCAACTTTCCGACACGTTTAAATACAGATCACCCCAGTCTCTTTATTTCGGTAATCCTCTAAAAAGCTACACATTCTTCAGCCATATTTTAACTGGATCCATCAGGCACAAATAATACCAGCGTCATTACATTTAAAAAAAAAAAAAAAGATGCAAATTAGAATGCAAATGTATGGGTTAATCTTCAATCTTGGTACAAGAATATGGGCTGCTCAAAGAACCTCAGACTGAACTGAACTTCTCAGCTGGGTCCTCATAGGGCTCGTTAATTTACGTTTGGGAAGATTTCCTCCACACCTCGTTGTAAAGTGGCACTAAGGGTTAATCCGGTGCGTATCTGCTTAGATACAAGTCAAGTTTGCTTCGGGACAGGGGAACCAGGCTTGTAGATGTTGCTGCTAGTGCAGGCCTGATGAAGGATCAACCATAAGACGTCCCTGCCAGTTTACCCTTACACTAGCGCCACTCGTTTTTTCACTTGTGCCTCCATGTTGGAATGTGGCTCTTTACGTAGTTGATTATGCATGTATAATTAGGAATTTGGTTTTAGTTGGCAAGTAACCAAGCTTGTGGATGCTGAAAGCTTGCACTGAAGCACATAAAATGTATAATTTTAATGCCATTTGTTTCTAGTAACAGGTTGGCAGAAAGATCAAAATTAAAACTATGGCTTAGTATTAGAGAATGACTTAAAGGGACGGTATCACCGGTACATTGTTTTTACCGATCATGTAGAGCATAAAAAAATGATTGAAAATGATCTATACATTGTGTTAGCAAAACTGCAAGACATGTGTTTTAAATGTGTCTGTGAAGTCTCCTGCTTATGGCATCACCGCTTTTCAATGGGAAATGTGTAATTTGAATACCGTGCCACATGTGATGTCATAACCAGGAGACTCCACAGACAGGTTTTAAATAATTTTTTCTCCTAATTCAGGCATTTGCTTGCAGTTTTGCTAACGCAATGTATAGATAATTTTTAATCATTTTTTATGCTCTACATGCAGAGTAAAAATAATGTATAGGTGATACCGTCCCTTAAACCCTCCATGTGATATTTGAATATCAGACCAAAGGGACCATTTGTGTGAGACATCCAGGGCGCAATGCCATACAGCTAGTTCTCTATGACCTGGAAATGCCGATTGGTGGAGAATCTGCGACACTGGCACACACCTCTAGCCAATGATTGGCTGTGTGCAGCAGAACTGACACTGGCACACACCTCCAGCCAGTGATTGGCTGTGTGCAACAGAACTGACACTGGCACACACCTCCAGCCAGCGATTGGCTGTGTGCAGCAGAACTGACACTTGCACACACCTCCAGCCAGTGATTGGCTGTGTGCAACAGAACTGACACTGGCACACACCTCCAGCCAGTGATTGGCCGTGTGCAGCAGAACCAACACTGGCACACACGTCCAGCCAGCGAATGGCTGTGTGCAGCAGAACCAACACTGGCACACACCTCCAGCCAGTGATTGGCCGTGTGCAGCAGAACTGACACTGGCACACACCTCCAGCCAGCGATTGGCTGTGTGCAGCAGAACCGACACTGGCACACACCTCCAGCCAGCGATTGGCTGTGTGCAGCAGAACTGACACTGGCACACATCTCCAGCCAGCGATTGGCTGTGTGCAGCAGAACTGACACTGGCACACACCTCCAGCCAGCGATTGGCTGTGTGCAGCAGAACTGACACTGGCACACACCTCCAGCCAGCGATTGGCTGTGTGCAGCAGAACTGACACTGGCACACACCTCCAGCCAGCGATTGGCTGTGTGCAGCAGAACCGACACTGGCACACACCTCCAGCCAGCGAATGGCTGTGTGCAGCAGAACCGACACTGGCACACACCTCCAGCCAGCGATTGGCTGTGTGCAGCAGAACTGACACTGGCACACACCTCCAGCCAGCGATTGGCTGTGTGCAGCAGAACTGACACTGGCACACACCAATGATGGAGAGATGCTCTGTAGGATGGAAGCCCCCTAGCTGCCGCAAAGACTAGACCTTGATCTCTTGAACAGTGCATAATTAGCGGACCAATGAATTAAAAAGTTTAAGCAATTTAGGGTTTAGTCCCCCTTTAAGGTGTGCAATAGCCATTACCTTTTTTGCTCCTCGTTTCTCTGTGACTTTCTGCTCCGCTTTCGTTTCTTTCCCCCGGAGGACGTTGATGAAGTCTTTCTTGGAAACCGATGAGATCAGCTTGCTACGTTTCCTTTCCGAGCCTCCGGCGTCTTTTATTTTCTCGTTAACGTTACCTTGATGCGTCCGTACCGCATTAAACAGCTGCACGACACCTCTGTGGAGCAATCAACAAATAAACAATTAACAAAGCCCACAATGGAAGGTGGGGGGCCATTCCAAGACGATCTTATGTACTGATACAAACCATTGACACGATGACAAGTCAACATGATGTATTTGCACGCAGTCTGTTTAACATAGCTTAGTACAAATTTGGCCACTGATTACATTAAGAGGATCTTTCTACATTAGCTGAAGAGATATTTCCCAAAAAACACATTCATACTCACTTTGAACAGTTTAATTTTTTAATGATGTTTTTAGCTGGTGCAAAAAACAAACAAAAAAAACAAACAAATAGGACTGTGGAATAAGCATCTTCAAAGCATCACACACATAAATGCAATAACAGACACTTTGAAGATATTGTAGTTGTTACCTCTATGTACCATGAGTGCCAGTCCACAGAAGTAATCCCACACCTTTTATTAGTAAACAATAAACAACACAACACAAGGGGCATCTTTATCTGTTCCTGTTGCCATTTCTGTTGATTTCCCCACTACGCCTTTGGCACAGAGGTTTAATGCAGTGTAGAACAGCAAGGCATTAAAACGAATTATGAAATGATGAAAGGACAGAGTATAAAGCTAAAGCGTTATCCTTTATTATTTTTTTTAAACGGGTATATATTTCAATGGGGCCCCGACATATCCCTTCCCTATCAAATAGTGTTAGGGTCACTCAAACAAAGAAAGCAAGAAGAGCTCATGTTACCAGGGACCACGCTGGTGGAGGGTGGTAAATACTTCCAAGAAACATACGTTAGGGTTCATATTTATATTAATTTTTTTTTTCTGTTTGTCATATTAGAACCTTTGATTCAACTTCTGCCCCATAGGAGTCATAACGCATAAATCATTTGGCTCCTTCTCGATCTGAAAAATATATCTGTTATTAGGAACAGATTACGGACACTACACAACCTTCGGTATTAAAGAGACGAAGAAGGAAAAAAAATTCAATTTTTTTTCCTTTCTATACCTCGTGGCAATTCTTTGTAGATTGCGTTCCACTTCTTTGTCTCTGACAACATCTGGCTTCACTCGACACATCATTTCCCACTGGCGTTTTTTATCAAGCTGCAATAGAAAGAAAAAAAAAGAAAAAAGTTAGAAGAGGGAAAACAAGGCGTTTAAATAGTGTAATACTCCAAGATACTGTATCCATTCTAATATGCCAATAAGTGATCCGTGTTCGCTCTCGGGATCCCTTATAAAGTCAGGGTTATACTAAACTTTTTTTTGCTACATTCGGTGACCTTCAAAGAGTTAAAATAACTTTTATTATGTGCATACAGGTGTATGTTGTAGGCTATGTGCCTAATAAAGACATTCCATCCAATGTTAAATATAAAAAGTGCTTGGGCTATACATTCCGTAGAATGCCAAGACAGTATCGGCAAAGAACAAGATAAGGAATAAATACACTAATGGGAGAACATACAATAACAAAGTGTGTAGCCAGGATGGGGACGGTCAGATATTCTCTGGTTTTCAAGAATGTACTAGGGGCGTTACGATTAGGCAATTTAATAGTACGTATTGTATCTGCCTCGTAGGATGAAAGAACAAGTTGACGGTGCTATCCTTCACGTTTTAAAGGTTCTACAGGTGGTAAAGATGCAACAAACGACCCCGACACACACCCGTCATTCACTGAAGTGTACATTTGAATCAATACATTGTGCAAGGCAATTTTATATATTAACGTATAGTTGAAATGCCATTCTACACAGGCAATCCCAGCTACAGTGAGTAGAGGGCCAGAGCCTCAGAGGAGCTGCACAAGATGTCGCCTATGGAGTAGATGAGGGAGCACAGAATATGCTGAATATTGGTGGGTAAGCTGTATTTTTCAGGACATTGGACTTGCACAAAATGTGTTAAACCCCTAAATATAGATGATTTTTAAGGTTTATACTTCTTTCATTCCCCTCTGTGAAGAAAAGTTTGTATGTCAGAATGATCGATGTACCGACCATACCCATAAGCACATACTTGATATAAGCAAGTCTCCTAGTGCTTTATTTCTCTCCTCCATAACTAGTGATACGTAAAAAAATATATAGTAAAAACCACACCAAATGTATTATTCTTTTTTAAAAATAAATTCACTGCGGCCTCTACCTATTACCCACACTCCCAAGATTTGTGGAGTCTAAAGAATCACTGTATTAATTTTACCTACTGAGCCTCAGTTTGTTAATTCTTACTTTGATTTACAAATGTTAATGCACTCAAATACCACCCTTCTCATACCTTTTTCTGCGTTTTGCAATTTCACCCCTTTTGTTTGACCACCCCCCCAGCAGAACGTCTAACGTAATGTCCCTCTACAACTCAACAGCAAAATGTTTTCTTTTTAGGAAAAAATTACCAGCTTCATTAAGAGTTTGTGTTTTAATAGTTTTATAATACAGCTTATAATACAGCTGTACAGCATCAAACCCCTCTTTCATTAAGGCAACAGTTATAATGTTGGGCAGACATGCTATGAATTTATAACCAAGTTTTGGCTTCTCGTCAAAAAAAAAAAATCAAACTTTTTAACCACCTACTGTTGACTTTGTTATAAAACAAATTACTTAAACCCAGACCAACAATGACATTTTATGACATCATTGCATCATGTGCTTTGTTTATTTACTGACCCCGTTTTCTTGTTCCATTCTACGCCTACTGGATTACAGCAGTAGATGCCTCTTATCCTCAGCATTGCTCACTATATGTACCAAGGGCAGAGGCAGCTGCCTGGCTGTTGTAGAACTACAACAAAGATGTTTTGCCATGCTACTGCTGTTTGGGGACCATGGTAGTTATAGTTCCCCAACAGCAGGAAAGTTACCTGTAGACTACTAATAATATATCAGAAATTGGACACCAGACCACAACGAACGATACCTTGACCATCAATGAAGGTGACAATGTGTCAGACTCCCCAAAGAAGTAACTCGCCGGAATATCCTGGAATCCAGACGATCGCAATTTCCTCCATTCTAGACTCAATACAATACTCTCCTGCAAAGTTACCATCACCTTGACAACAAGCAGAACACGCTACGCACGGCGCGTGACGTCAGGCCCGCGAGGATTTAAAAGGAGACTCTGCATTCAGTATGACGCTGAGTGATTCTTGTGTATCCTGCCTTATTATCTCCGTTACTTCAGCCGATTTGGATTGTCTTCGTTTACCGCTACCTTGCCTGTGCCCCTGACCTCGGATTTCCTTTTGACTACTCTCCTATGCTTGTGCCCCCGACCTTTGGACCGGCTGACGTTGCTTCTCTTCTGGCTCCCATTTACCTGGCGTTTCCCCGGATTATTCTCCTCAACCGTAGTACCGCTTGTACATTGCTGTATACTACTACTGATTGGACTACACCTTCCAGTGAGACTATCTACCTTCGATGTCAGTACCTATATTTCCTGCCAAGTGTGTTCCTCACCGTTATCACTGTATTGTGGCTTAGTTATCCTGCATATTGGTTTCCACCCCCTGTTTACCTCACATAATCACTCAGCCCTTATGGAAACCGCAGGACTTACAGAAGCAATTACGGCCCTTACCCAACAAGTATCGTCCTTAACCCAAACTGTACAAGAACTACAGACCGGACAAAATCAGTTGCAACAACAATTACAACAACTACAAACCAGAATTCCAGAATCTGCAGTATCGGCTCCTTTGTCAGTCTCGGCATCTAGCAATCTGGAGGGGGCCACAGCCTTAGAGCCTCAAGTCGTCATGCCAGACAAATTCTCAGGGGACAGAAAGAAATACCGTACCTTTGTTACTGCATGTCAAATCCTGTTTAATTTAAAACCACGTACTTATGCATCTGATTTTGTAAAAGTACACACAGTGATATCCCTTCTTACTGAGGAACCTCAATTGTGGGCCCACCATTTGCTACACAGTAACAGTCCTCTACTTGAATCTTGGGGATCCTTCCGCCAAGCACTAGACTCACTGTATGAAGATCCTTTTAGAATTTCTTCAGCAACCAACACACTTCGCTCCCTCCAACAGGGAAAACGACCGGTAGAGGAATATATCACAGAGTTTCGCCGAGTCGCCCTAGAAACCACATGGAATGAAGCGGCTCTATTAGACCAATTTCGCCTGGGGTTATCCGATGCTCTTAAAGATGAATTGGCACGAGTGGGAATACCCTCTTCCCTGGATACACTGACACGCATGGTGACACAAATTGACCGTAGATTACGAGAAAGAAGAGCGGAGCGTGGGGTACCATCTTATTCTATGAACCCAACTTCACCTCAGATCTTTTTTGAACCCACGCCAACGATCCCTAATACAGAGGAACCCATGCAAATCGGTCTTATTAGGGGACCTCTACCTGCTGAAGAGAAGGCTAGAAGGAGAGCCCAAAATTTATGCCTTTATTGTGGAAGACCAGGCCATGCATATAGAGATTGCAGGATCAGACGACGCCCAACTCAGGGTAAGAATAATTCTGCAACATCTTCCACTGACACAGTTATTCCGCCCAACCTGATGCCTCACCTGTCTCTTTCCCTTTCCTTACAGTGGACTAAAGACCCCATACGATTATCAGCCATGGTTGATTCCGGCGCCAGCGGTTGCTTTTTGGACATAGAATTGGCCAAGACTCTTTGCATTCCACTCCAAAAGAAAGCCACACCTCTACAAATACAATTAGTAGATGGAAGTCCATTAAAGACTGGTCCGGTTACTCATGAAACCATACCACTTATTGTTACTATTGGAGAGAGACATCAGGAGATTTTACAATTTGATATCGTACCTGCTCCAGTATTCTCAGTGATTCTGGGGCTACCTTGGCTTCGAAACCATAATCCTATGATTAACTGGGAGACAGGCACCCTAGTATTTTCTTCTAAGATGTGTACCTCAAAATGTCTGATCCGGTCCTTGATATGTCTCACCAACAATCCCATACAGAACCTTCCATTGGCATATCAAACGTACCAGGATGTTTTTGAAAAGAAAAAAGCAGATACCCTGCCTCCACACCGAAGCTATGATTGCCCAATTGATTTACTGCCTGGGGCTCCCATACCCTTCGGACGGATATATCCCTTGGCGGAGCCTGAACTGTCCTCCCTGAAGGAATATATTGACGAAAATATTGCTAAAGGTTTCATCAGACCTTCCACCTCTCCAGCAGGAGCTGGCATTTTTTTTGTCAAAAAAAAAAGGACGGAGACCTAAGACCTTGTGTGGATTACAGAGAATTGAACCAAATTACCACCAAGAACCGTTACCCTCTACCTTTAATCTCTGAACTAATGGATCATCTACGTACTGCACAGATATTTACCAAGATTGACCTTAGAGGAGCCTACAATTTAGTAAGAATAAAGGAGGGTGATGAATGGAAGACAGCCTTTAGGTCTCGTTATGGGCATTTCGAGTACCTCGTTATGCCATTTGGCCTTTGCAATGCGCCAGCCACGTTCCAACACTTTGTCAATGACATATTTCACGACATACTAGACCAATTTGTCATCATTTATCTGGACGATATTCTAATTTTTTCCCCTTCCATAGAACAGCACCGACGTCACGTGCAGCTGGTTCATTCCCGTCTAAGACAACATAACCTTTATGCAAAGTTGGAGAAATGCATCTTTGATACACAGACTGTGGAATTCCTTGGTTTTGTACTTTCCCCCAATAATGTCCAAATGGACCCTAAGAAAGTATCTGCAATACTACAGTGGCCTATCCCTACGGACAAAAAAGCCATACAGCGCTTCGTGGGATTTGCAAATTTCTACCGAAAATTCATTCGAAACTTTTCTAAAGTGATTCAACCTATCACTTCACTCACTTCCAAGAAAAAGTCCTTTCAATGGACCACGGCTGCCCAAGCTGCGTTTGAATCTCTTAAACTCAAATTCACACAAGCTCCCATTCTAATTTTGCCAAACCCCACTAAAGCATATACGTTGGAGGTCGATGCCTCTGACACCGCAGTCGGGGCTATTCTGTCACAACGTCAAGAGAGTGATGACCTACTGCACCCTGTGGCCTTCTTCTCACGATCATTGAATTCTGCTGAACGCAATTATGATGTGGGGGAACGTGAGCTCTTAGCCATAAAATTGGCATTAGAAGAGTGGAGACACTTACTGGAAGGGTCTGTTTTCCCCATTACCACGTATACTGATCATAAGAACCTGGAGTATTTACGTACCGCTAAGCGACTACAACCCCGACAGGCCAGGTGGGCCTTATTTTTTACCCGCTTCCAACTACATATTACATATCGCCCAGGTTCTCGCAATGGCAAGGCCGACGCACTGTCAAGAATGGCTGAAGGGGAGGAACTACCTTCTGCAGAGAAAACTACCATCCTACAACCAGAGCACTTCTTGGCAGTCACCCAAACCCTCTGGGAATCTCTCAAATCCCACTCTCGTTCACTCCCACCCTCTGAACACACTAATCTCGATTACCGTCAAGAATTATATTTTCACAGAGATAAAGTTTTTGTGCCCCCCGAGACTCGTTTACAGGTCCTCCAAGCCTTTCATGATACTCCGGCGGCTGGTCATGGTGGTATACAACAAACCAGAGATCTTATCCAACGAACATTTTGGTGGCCTACATTACACAAGGATGTCTATGCGTTCGTGTCATCTTGTGAGATCTGTGCTCGATCCAAAAACAAGAAAATACTTCCATCTGGTCTACTTCAGCCACTTCCTGTTCCCTCAAGACCATGGGGGGATATATCTATGGATTTTATTACAGACCTTCCTCGTTCCAAAGGATTCACCACCTTGATGGTGGTAGTGGATCGCTTCACCAAGACCGCACATTTCATTCCATACAAGACCCTTCCCTCAGCTCAAGAAACTTGCGAGCTATTCATACAGAACATTTTTCGTCTCCATGGTCTTCCAGAAAACATCGTATCTGATCGTGGGTCCCAATTTACCTCTAAATTCTGGAGGGCATTTTGTGAAGGTCTGCACATCCACCGATCACTTTCCACTGCCTTTCACCCTCAAAGCAATGGCCAAACGGAACGTACAAACCAGACCCTGGAACAGTACTTACGTTGTTTTTCTTCACACCTTCAGGATAATTGGGCGGACTATTTGCCTCTCGCCGAGTTTGCTTACAACAACCATATGCACCGATCCATCCGAATGTCTCCGTTCTTCGCTAGCTATGGTTATCATCCTTCAATGCTTCCAGGTTCCCCTGTATCCAGCACGGTTCCCTCTGCATCACTTCATGTCAGCAATCTGGTCCAAAACTTTACAGTGGTACGCAATACGTTACGACGAGCTCAAACCCATTATAAATTTTTTTCTGACCAACACAGATCTTCGGCCCCTGTCTACAAAGTGGGGGATAGAGTATGGCTTTCCACCAGACATCTCAAATTATCATGTCCTTCAAGGAAATTGGGCCCTAAACATCTTGGCCCCTTTCGTATCCTGGAACGTATTTCCCCTTTGGCCATGAGACTGGAACTTCCTCCCTCTATGAAAGTACACCCGGTGTTTCATGTATCCCTTCTGAAACCGTGGATATCTGATCCCTTTCCCAATAGATCCGTGGTACCTCCTGCCCCTGTTTTGGTGGATGGTGCGGAGGAGTACGAGGTAGAGGAGATTCTGGACTCTCGTTTGTTTAGAAGACAACTTCAGTATCTAGTCCATTGGAAGGGTTATGGCATTTCTGATAGATCTTGGGAGCCTGCTATTTTGGTTCATGCCGACGACTTGGTTCGTTCCTTCCATTCTCGCTTCCCAGATCGGCCTGGTCCTCAGCGTGCCCGGAGGTCCCGCCTTGGGGGGGGGGGGGGTACTGTCAGACTCCCCAAAGAAGTAACTCGCCGGAATATCCTGGAATCCAGACGATCGCAATTTCCTCCATTCTAGACTCAATACAATACTCTCCTGCAAAGTTACCATCACCTTGACAACAAGCAGAACACGCTACGCACGGCGCGTGACGTCAGGCCCGCGAGGATTTAAAAGGAGACTCTGCATTCAGTATGACGCTGAGTGATTCTTGTGTATCCTGCCTTATTATCTCCGTTACTTCAGCCGATTTGGATTGTCTTCGTTTACCGCTACCTTGCCTGTGCCCCTGACCTCGGATTTCCTTTTGACTACTCTCCTATGCTTGTGCCCCCGACCTTTGGACCGGCTGACGTTGCTTCTCTTCTGGCTCCCATTTACCTGGCGTTTCCCCGGTTTATCCTCAACCGTAGTACCGCTTGTACATTGCTGTATACTACTACTGATTGGACTACACCTTCCAGTGAGACTATCTACCTTCGATGTCAGTACCTATATTTCCTGCCAAGTGTGTTCCTCACCGTTATCACTGTATTGTGGCTTAGTTATCCTGCATATTGGTTTCCACCCCCTGTTTACCTCACACAATGCTTGAGATCAATTCTTAAGATCTCCGCTGGATTAATTTAGCTTTACTCATCTAGAGTTGATGAATTATGCCTTGAAAAACCTAGTCACAGAGTTTCTATCTAGAAGGCCTAGCGGTCAAAAACTACAAACATTGAGGACACAACGAGACACATTTCATTTGCTCACAATCCAAATGCAGATTTTGGAATCCTACAGTGGTGGCACAGAAAGCACAATGGGATATGGACATCATCATTTGGGGGGAGGTGTTGGATGTGCACTATAGGTAGGTTCTCTCAATCAACATATTTTTTACAGCAACACTATTCTAGATTATAGGCACATACACCAAAACACTAGCATTTATCCAGCATAGAATGCAGGGGCACTTGGCTAACATTGGATTCTCTTGGACACCAAACTGTGGGGCTGGTTTACTTTGATCCAAGGCATTTTACTTAGCAATTGCCGGCTACCAGCAAAGGCATTTTCCGTTGTATCAAAATCACATTTCTGGCTTAGATTAGTAAACAAATTGTATTCCCACGGCTCTGCCGCTTCAAAGTCACCCTAGGGCGAATCGAAACACTGTTTATTTATTCTTTTGAAGGCTTAGCCAGTACCGTTAACCCACTAACTCAATGGCTGGGCACGACACGCACCTGTTTCTTCTTCTCCAACTTCTCTAGTTTATCCTTTTCTTTCTCCTTCTCCAGCACCTTGCTTTTCACCAGTATGGCGCTGGACTTCTTGGTCGATATCTGCTTGTTGAGAATTTTGGCCATGGCGTCAGCCCACCCTTTATTTGGGTCCTCGTCGATCTCTGGATCACTTTTTGCGACCTCTTCCTCATTTTCGGAGTCGGCATCTTCGCTGGCTGAGAAGGCGTCGTCCTCAACATCGGAACTTCCTTCGGAACCTGCAAAGAGAACAGAAAGGTTTCTTAAATCATCTGCAATAAACATTACTGTAAAACACACACACACACAGGGTTTCCACAGTGGTTCTCAGCTTGTCATTATTTAAGAAACAAAAAACGCCAACTTTAAACATAAACACACTGCCAAAGAGATGAGATTTGGGGCCAAGTTTTGCAATTTCTTTCTTTCCCTTTGTACCAGGGAAGAAGGAACAGAAAGTTTTCCCTTTTGTTTTAAATCATCAAACGGACCCCACTGTTTGTAATCCAGAATACTCCAGAATGATGACATTTGGATTTCCCTCGAAGATGGGAGCCAAGAGGTAACAGCTATTGCCGGTGTATAACAACATTGATACATGCCTTACGTCCATCGTAATGCTTGCTAAGCTTAATGAGAGTTATCACTCATTGGTTGCTGAGGTACACCTGACCTAAAACCTTCAGTTTCACCACTAGAGCAGGGTTATTGGGGCCATCCTGGCACAAGATAAATAATCTTAAACATGAACAATAACCATGCGAATGACAAAATAAAATAGATAAAATAGATAGACCTGCCAGTGAATGATCAATGTTTAGTGGTCTGTACTAATTCTAGGCGTTGGAAGTAATAAATGAAGTATCTGGCCAATAGCTCATAATTCATCAAAAAAAAAAAAAAACGTATACATGTCTCTTCCAAAAGGAGGCTATTTGTAAGATGTAGAGAGGGAACCAGCAGGACAGAAAAGAACCGTCTGATCTTCAGCCGCTAATGGACTACATATCCCATGAATCTCTGCAACACTAGGCGGCTGGTGGAAATGTAGTCTATCAGCAGCTGTGGGGCCACAGCTCCACAGACCCGATCTAGAGGAACTCCATGTATCTGACCCTTATTAAATGGAAGTAGACAGACCCCCAATATTACTATTCACAAAATTCTAAATCCAAATTTCTCTTATTTTCAAACAGATGTATCTGTTACGGTTATTAGTTAGACCCCATTTGCACGACTAGTTAACACTGGAATATGATCTAGAGGTGAACCAGACTTACTTTTATGGACCCCCAATACTAATAGGAGAAGAATGTCCTTGTATGAGTCACTCTCTGGCTTGTCTCTTAGCAAAAGAGAAGTGTTTAAAGTTCCACTGCTGGACAGGTTTGGAAACCCCCGCCTTATCTACCATCCTTCTACAGGACTGATGTGTGAGTACATTTCCTGAGCCAGCCTCAAAATAGAAATGTGACTGCATTAGTACCAACCACTAAAAGAGCTTTCTGGCCTAAACCTTACTGGGACCAAATAAGCCTAGTGTAGAGCAGGGCTTCACAAAGATATGTAGGTTCACTAGCCCAAACAGATATTGTTATACGTGCAGTAAAGAAATTACTAACTATTAACTACTATTAACTACTTAACTTAAAGGAAAATTATTGAAGGTAGCAAGGTTTAAACAATACATGTCCCGGTAGAATTAAGTAAACACGACGAGTATCTTAATAGATACACGCGGGTTTACTATCTGCTGTGTCTCACATGCGAGACACAGCACTTCCTGGTTGTCGCGTGCTGGCCACAGCCAATCAGAGCGGGGGCTCGCCCCCCTCTGACAGCTGAATTAGAGGGTCTCTTGTTACTAGCACAGCAAGAGACCCTCATTTTTGCCTAGGATCAGCAAGGGGGGGCCTAGTTAAGGACCCCCCTGCTGATCTCATGCAAAAACGAGGGTCTCTCTCTGCGCCAGCAGAGAGAGCCAGACGGCTGCCTGCTTCCTATGGAAACATGGCAGCTGTCGGTCAGAGGATAAACCAGTGTGTACTATCAAAAGTACTATCTAAAGTACACGCCAGTTCATCCTCACACTAGGGACAACTAACTTTTCACTGGTGCTTCTATATTAACATGCTCTCACAGATATTCGTAGCGTTCCACGCAAAGAAAATTACCAAATCACTTACCTGTCTGCTACAATTTATGCTACTGAACGTACAGTGGATGTGTACTTGGATGTTAGACAGGTTGGTTGTGAAGATAATAGGAAGAAGCCAGGCTTTATCCAGCATTGATCTCACAAAAACTAGAACTATTGCAAAAACTAAAATTCCTGAAAACAGAAGAAAAGCTTATTTTTTTTTTTTTTTTTTTTAAATGGTCTCTGCCCCAAAAACATTGTTAAAATGTGTGGGGTCTCCTGCTTATGACATCACCTGAGGCGCGAGTATGCAAACGAACTGGTTTTCAGAAAAGGGGAATGTTTATTAGGTCACAGGTGATGTCATAAACAAGAGACTCCACAGACGCATTTAAAACACATTTTTCTCGTAATCTATTCATTCAGTTCCAATTCTTACACAATTAATAGATCACAATTTTCTACAGTCACAATTTAAACGTTTAGGTGACAGAGTCAATCTAATGGAGCAGCCAAACAAGTAAATCTATAGCGTGTACATTTTCCACTGGGGAATCTGCATTCCAGTATTTGTTACCCTGTAGAATGTGATTATTATAAAGTTCCCCATGCATAGCCAGCGTTTTTGCAGTCTGGTTTTGCTTGAGTGAGTATATCACTGTTTGCACACACAGGCATACCATTGCACAATACACGGCTCTTACCCCCTGCAGGGCAGAGGAGACCAAACAATCTGACTTTGGGGGCATTTTGGCAACTATAAAAGGGTTACAGAGGGCAAATCCACAGATCTACAAAGCATGTCAGCCTTCTGCAATTAAAGGGGATTTTTAGGGCAATGGCCCCCGGCCATGAAATCACTGGTACCCACCAAACTGGGATTTGGATTCTACGTATTGCTGAACTTTATTTCAAAATGCGCGCAGAGGCTTTCAAATGCCCCTTAACCCCTTAAGGATACATGACATTATTTAAATATATCAGCATATCAGTGTATCAGCACTCCGCTAACTCAATGTGCCAACAAGTGCTGACCCCATCTTCATATAGATCAAAACCAACGTGTGTGTGTGTGTGTATATATATATATATATATATATATATATATATGTATATATGATGTATCAGCACTCAGCTAAAAATCTGCCAACAAGTGCTGACCCCATCTGCATATAGATGAAAACCAAGGTGTATGTGTGTGTGGATGTATATATATATATATATATCTAAAAATCCAAGGTATGATGCACTCAGCTAAGGGCAATCGCAACAATCACTGGCCCGGGTGCTGTGCAGCTAAAGTATAAAAAAATCCGAAAAAACACGCACTCACAGGACTTATGCAAGAACAAGTCGATGCTAAAGTCTTGATTAAGGTCCACGGTGTGGACCGAAACGTCGATTGTATCCTCATGTGAATTCCACACCTGTATGAGTAAGTAAAGCATCGACTTGTTCTTGCATAAGTCCTGTGCGTGCGTGTTTTTTGGATTTTTTTTATATATATATATATACACACACATAGAAAACAATATATAGTTTATATAAGTGCACTAAAAAAAGAGAAAAATTACAATGAGACACCAACACACACACACAACATAAAATACCCAGAAAACCACTTCTTTAAGGGGTTAAGGTAAAAAAAATAACAGTTTCAAAACACCAACAGATGTTTCCTACATGGCCTGCAAAAACGTGACACTAAACACCGCTTCCGCGAGGAATATTAATGACCGTCAATCAGCATTTGGTTCGGAAAATCTCACAGGAAAAAGAAAAAGAAGAAAAAAACCTAGGTGCTTAGAAAGAAGGGGGACTCATTCTGTAAGGATCATTTCCTAATCAGAACTTGCTATGAATTGGAACATTTCCAAATCACCCCGGGGGATGGAGTGGTTGCTGGTCCATCTCTTGCCATGAAAAGGATAAACCTGCCTGGTAAACAGATTAGCCAAGATGAAATACTGACACCTAGTGGGAATATGGGAGGAATAAAAAAAACAATTTAGAAGGTCCATTACATCCCAAATTGAAAAAATAAACAAAAATTCATGCTGATGTTAACATGCCCTCACAAGTTGTTGTTTGCGAAGCATCGTTATAGGGGGCCATCCCCAAGCATCGTAATAGGGGGGCCATCCCCAAGCATCGTAATAGGGGGCCATCCCCAAGCATCGTAATAGAGGGGCATCACCAAGCATCGTTATAGGGGGCCATCCCCAAGCATCGTTATAGGGGGCCATCCCCAAGCATCGTTATAGGGGGCCATCCCCAAGCATCGTTATAGGGGGCCATCCCCAAGCATCGTAATAGGGGGCCATCCCCAAGCATCGTAATAGGGGGCCATCCCCAAGCATTGTTATAGGGGGCCATCCCCAAGCATCGTTATAGGGGGTCATCCCCAAGCATCGTAATAGGGGGTCATCCCCAAGCATCGTTATAGGGGGGCATCCCCAAGCATCGTTATAGGGGGGGCATCCCGAAGCATCGTTATAGGGGAGCATCTCAAGCATCGTTATTGGGAGACATCCCAAGCATCGTTATTGGGAGACATCCCAAGCATCGTTATTGGGAGACATCCCAAGCAGCGTTATAGGAAGATATAGGGATCCGCAGCTTGTGTACATCACAGCCTACAGACATGATATTACCATCACAAAGCATTGTCCACTATTTGTAGCTGGACCACTCTCTGGCATGCTCAAATATGCAGAAATCCAGGTTTAATGTAGCATGCTCCACCAAAATAATAACATAAGAATATAACGTGAAAGCGTTAAAAAGCAAATTCCACTTCCCGCGAAAATACATTGGGGGAATAAAAGAAGAAAACAAAACATCAAGTAATATGGTAAGTTTAGTACAACTTAGTGCCTACCTGTAATAGTATAAATACAATATATTATTTAATGGGAAGCAGCTTTGGCAAACTATAACAATATGTTAGCAGAGGGAAATGGTTACCTTCCATAACAGATATTGTTTTCCAGAGCGGCATGTGTTCTCTTTTAGTCCATAATGCAGAACAGAGCTACTTTGTAGTTATCTGCCTGGGTCCACTTTGTGATCAGCAGCGCTGCCTGCTAAGTACTAGGTGGTCACAGGACAGTAAACTGTTAAAGAGACAGTCCAACTTACATTTCTCGCATCTAAAAAGAGCACATCGAGGAAAGTTAAAATTTATTTAAAGGTCATCTGGACTTGTCTTTATATTTTTTATTTCTCCAGGCATTCTCCCATTAAAGGCACACACCGAGTATTAATCCTAACTTTGATGCATCCGATAGTGGCTAACCTGTTTTGAACACAATGCAAGCAGACAATCCTTTTTCTCAAGTCAGTGGTGTGTTTAGGTTTTGTGCTGACCTAGGCCCTACTAAACTACTCACAAGCCCAGCTCCATGTGTGTCAAATGGAGCAGCACACAAGCTTGTAAATAACATTGTCCTTGACGGAAAGAGGCGGTAATATTTAATGTACAAATGAATAAATAACATAAAGCACAAAACACTTAAGTCCACAGTATACAAAGTGCATAAGACGGCTGAGAACACTTCTTAACTAGAATGGGTTTGAAACAGGCTGCGTACGCAGGAAGCTAGTGCTCTAGTCCATAGAAGAACAGTACTTCCTGTTTCATTTCACTCCAGAAGCGCGTGTGCAGTACGGAAGCCTGAACTAGCGGCAAGGTAGAAACCAACGCATTTCGCCTTCCTCAGGCTGTCTCAAACTATCTCCAGTCAAGGAGTAATTCAAAACCCATTACGGTTAAGAAGCGCTCAGCCATCTTAAGCCATCTTTTGAATGGAGACTATGTCTCTGTTTAGAGAAAGCCAATAGTACTATTACATGCATTCCAAATGCCGAAAGTCTATAAACCGAACGTTCGGTTTATAGTCTTTCGGTTTATGGAATACATGTAATCGTATTGCTATTATATAAATCGAACGTAATAAGAATTATGAATGGGTTTATAGAAAGGCAATACTACTACAAGTTTTCTATAAGCCGAAAGTCTATAAACCGAAGGTCGTTCGGTTTATAGACTTTCGGTTTATAGAATACATAGAATTACATGTAATTCTATGTATTCTATAAACCATCTGCCTACTTTGTACTACACTACATACTACACTATATACACCCATTTCATTCATTTTCAGATTGGATCTTTATACGGCATTCTATGGATGGAGTAAGTGCCACTTTCTGTTTTATAGCACAGCCTCAATTCAGCAATAAAGGCATCACCCTAGGTGCTTGAATCGAACAGGACCCGCAGTGAGGGAGGATGTACCATCTACAATGGTACTGCTGGCTGTGTCATTGCCCCCTCCAGTCCTCAGCTTTTTTCGTTGACATGCATGGAGGACATGCAGAAGCTTACTTCACTCAGACGACTGATGTCACTAGATCAGTAGCATCCTAAACATGTACAGTGGACATCCCAATGCAGGAGTATAAATGCCCTCTTATTGTATCCCAGAAGACGCCCAGCAAAAGAGAAGTTATTAAAGTATTAAAAAATAGAATACTTAAAAAAAATAAAAAAGTTCAGATTTATTTTAATAATGTCCAATATAAAAGGGGCACTACCGCCTAGCTTATTTTCAGGTATATTGACATTTATTTTTACTTCATTGGGGCCTTGTGATCCTGTTAGCGGCTCCCTACGCAACAGATTTTACGTACTAGAGGGTCAACTCGCGGAGGTCCAGTTTTCTTTGAGAAAATCGAAGCTCAGACAAAATAAACAGAGTAATACACCACATAGAAGGTACGGCTGTACAATATGCTGAACCATTCTGAGCTTCATCTATATTGCAGGGGTGTTAAACGGTTTCCCATCCTCCCGACAGGCTAATATAGGACAACAAACTTTTTTTTTTTTTTTTTTTAAACCCTTGTTTTCTTAGAGGTTAAAAAAAATAGAGCACCAAATGTTTCACTTGAGCTATATAATACATAAAAAGTAAAGTTTGGTTGTCCTTTAACTGACATAATATGATGGGAGATGGAGGGCCACACTCTGACACACTGTATGTTAAGGAATCTCAGTACTGTATAGCCCATCTCTTATTGAAATAGATATTTATAACTTACAATGTTAGTGAAGTTAAATCCACACATGAATTGTGATCAGAAACCTCTACAAACACTACACTATTAAAGGGCCTTTATGTCTATAAAAAGGTTCAAATTGTTCTTGGTCCACACTGGCACTTATAGGCTCCCCCAGCATACGACCGTAGGATTTATGTACCAACCCCTTTGCATGAAACTTTGTTGAGGAGTTCCCCTAAAATATATATATATATATATATATTAAATGTAACCCTTGCAGTGAAACGTTAATGTGCTGAGGGAGCAACACTCCTGACGTGGTTTAAAAGAGGTTTATCCACCCTCACTGGTGGATGTCTAATAAGTAATATTAGTGATATATATATATATATATATATATATGTATATAAATGAAAAAAGTTAATTTGGGCAGTCCTGTTGTTTTGGACTAGTTACATTTCCCATGGAACCCAACTAGGTTGTTATGAGGAGGGAGGGGGTAGTAAGGAGCAAGCAGCTGGAATTTTAGGAGCCCTGAGCCCCTGGGATATGTGAAAGAAGGTGCGTTGATGATGAATCTTTGGCACTCCTGCAGCTGGATGACCGGGCATCACGGATCCTTTAAAGCCAGGGTGCCAAGAATCAGCCCGATTATTAAGTGCCCCCCGGTTATAACAGCACCATGTCGCACAACGCATTATCTAGTATGCATTTCCACCGCTTACCTAAAGGCTGAGCGGCTGAAACAACTTCCATTGCGTCCCGGCACTGTCCACACGTGTTTATGCGATTACTTCCGGGTTGGGCGGTGCCAAGCGTGTGACGACTTTCCTGTCTAGCTCGGGGACAACGCTCAAGACGCCATATTTAACATGGGCAGTAAGAACTTGTGTCTATCGCCATCTAGTGGCTGGAAGGTTATTTGACTATAACATTATCTAGTGACAGTGATAATCCTGTCACATCTAATCGCTCACAGGCAGCACTGCCACTAATAACTGGCTAATTAATAATGTCTTAAACTCAGCTCTTTCATTAATGTGTTGCATGCTGTTTATTTAGCATATTCAATAAATATGTTAACTGTATTAAAACAGTATTGAGGTCAGGAGTTCTATTTGTAATCCATCTTGTAAATGTATTTATTTCTGGAAAATAACCTACCTTTGCTCATGCACCGTTATACAAATGTATTTATTCATTATAATTTTAATTTATCTTTATGCTATGTTTAGCTTATAAAAAATATATATGGTTTGCAGCTTCTCAAGAGCCTTTTATTCAGCACTATGGCCGGAGCCTGGAAGGTATACAACAACATTCTAAAATGATTAATTTTATTTGGAAACAAAGTATCACAAATGATAACAATACTTGAAATGTGTCCATGAAAGAAATGGGCTGAGCATACATACATATGCATGGAAATAGATGTAAGAGACAGTAACGTAAGATTAGGTGTGTAACTAGAAACCATGGGTCTCCAGAGCGAAAAATTGTCCTGCTGCCCCCCTAACTTCACCAAACAGAACGCCACCACCTGTCCCATTCACCCTCACCTTCCACAGTGCCAGTTTTGCCCCCAAATAATGTCAGTGTCAACTGTGCCCCTCAAACAGGTTGTCAGTGCCAGTCTTACCCCCAGTTAGCCTTTTCTAGCTTCACACCCAACCATCTTGCCAGTTATACCCAGTGTGCCAGTGCCAGCTTTGCCTCCAAACAGCTTGCCAATGCCAAACAGCTTGTCAGTGACCACTTTGCCCCCCACCCCCCCAAAAAAAAAAAGAATTCTCCACTCTGTGAACTCCTGGCTATTACCTACAGCCATATGATACATATGGGGTCCATATGACATATGAGCCTAAGCGCCCGAGTTCAGGAGCTCATTGGCAAGAATGGAGACATGGGGCCAGTACAGGGTAACCACAAGGCTCTAGGATTCAGGGCAGCCCCATAACAGGGCTATAGGATTCAGAGCAGCCCTATTGGCGGGTGATATGCCCTTTTAAAAAAAAGCTCGGCCAAACGGGGCAGCTGCCCAGGGCCCATTCAATCCTGGGGGCCCAAAGCAGCTGTCCCATTGCCCACGTGACTGTTTCACATGGAGATAGTCACGATCGGGCAGCAGCCGTCAGTCTGTATTTCCAGCGGATGCGGACCTGGCTTTCTGTCACAGCCGCCCCCGGAAATGACTTCAAGTCATATCCAGCGGCTGTATTTCCTGTTTCCTGTGGAGGAGACAGCCGGGGACTAGCAGCATCCAGGTATGTGCTGGGAAAGGGGGGGGGGGATGGGGCATTTTTTTTTTTATTGGGCAAATTGGCTGTGGCATATTAATGAGAAAATTATCAGTGGAAAATTAATGGACAAATTATAAGTGGCATATTAATGAGAAAATTATCAGTGGCATAGTAATAGAAAGATTATTCAGTGGCTTTTAATGGTCAAATTCTTAGTGGCATATTAACGAGCAAATTATCAGTGGCATATTAATGAGCAAATTATCAGTGGCATATTAATGAGCAAATTATCTGTGACATATTAATGAGCAAATTATCAGTGGCTTATTAATGGAAAAATTATAAGTGGCATATTAATGGATAAACTAACACTGGCTGTGGCATATTAAGTCTTGGATGAGCAATGCAGGTAATGGGGCAGCAGCAAATCCTGGATGTGCAATAGAGGTGATGGGACATGTCCTGGGCTGTTTTTAAATTATTGGCATGACATACAAAGACCTGAATAAAATTACTTTGGGAGGGTGGGGGGGTAATTGTTTTCAGTAATGGCCCCTTAAATTTCTGGACAGACCTTGTTTGTTCCTTGAAAAGAGAAAGTCCACCTACAGGTCCTATCACCTAAAAAGTGCAAATTATATGTAATGGATTTCTTGCCGTTGCTCCAGCAGTCCTGCCTATCTTTCCAAGTCCTTCCTTATTGGAGCTCACTGAATTTATAAGCCCCAAGGAGAAATTATATTCAACGGAAAATTACAGGAAAATTCTAAATTCTTAGAAAGTAAAACAAAGTGCATAAATACATAAGTGCACATACATTGGAAACAAACAATGTGCAGAAAAATACCTAGGGGGAAATACCCATTTAAGAAAGTAAAAACAAGATATTTTTTAACATCCCCAAATTAGCAGATGGTCTTTTGTCTGCAAACTAATATTTCTATGTATTAGAGTATATCCCACTATGCAATAATTAATGAATAATACCTCATGACCTCCAACTAGACGAACATTTTCCATTTATATTGACACACTATGGAGATGCCCCCATGTGCCTTCTATTGCTTAGATTCCATATACTAAATTGGCTGGAGCACTTAAGGGAAATTCTAAATTCCGGCCCCCTGCTTTATAGCCATTGAGACACTTCTTCTTCACATTTATCACAAGGGAACAAGGATTCCTGTCTAGTTGACCTTCCAGAAATATTTTCAATTCAGTGCATAGTAATTTTCCACAGTTCAAGCAGCCTTGAAACTGTGACTTCACCACCCCAACTGTCAAACTGTTGCATTTATCTCACTATATATCTTCAGTGTGACCAGAAAAAAAGTTTTGCAAATGCGTCTTTAGCATGAACTTTGCAAATGAAAGATTCCAATTACACTAATTTGTTTTTTGATTGTTTTCTTTTTTTCTTTTCTTTTCTTTTCTTTTTTTTTTTTTTTTTTTGCAATGTACAAGACTGCTAGAGGTCCTAAATTTCAGGCATCTTGCATTTTTTTTACATCACAATAATAAATAAAGTTATGTTTAACAGACAGATTGTAGCAAGTGTAGACATTTTAAATAGATATGTAATTTAAAAACACAAATGAAGTACCTTTTTAACCACCCTTTGTTCTGTACCTGGGGGCTGACATGTTTAGAATCTTGGACAGATCGTCCTGCATCTGACCCGAGATGAAGTTACACATATTAAACATGTCAGACCCCTGGTAGAATTTCATGGAACAAAAGGGATTGTACTTGTGTGGGCTCATTAAAGTTTTGCGTTGATGATAGAATTGCAGTGATATATATGGGAATAACTGGTCTGCTGAACCATCGGAATTTTTTTACACGCAGAATTTTTGTTTGTTTTTGGCAAAGGATCCTCTTGAAGCTCGGGTAAATTGTACTTTATCACTAATGTTAAGAATTCTAAAAATTTTTGCAGCATTGCGCAACTCCCAACAGAGGGTGCACTTAATAATCTTGTGCATCTCAGACATCAGAGGTTAAATGCTGATGAGGTCTTTGAGGTCATCCATAAAATTGGAACTCTAGAAAATGGGCACAGTCGCTCGCCCTTCCTCTCTTGTCACATGAGTGTGAATATAAGCCGAACTTCAGGGACGAAATGTTGCCTCAGAAGTCAGGAATGATGAGGGGCACATCGAGGACATATTGGGAGCTGAATTTCAAGCTAACCAATATGCCCCAATATCCACCCAAATAGCGTTGCAATTTGGCCATCATGGCCGATTACACGAAAATACCAAAAGTTGGCTTTTATGAAAAAAGAAATGAAAAAAAAAAAGATAAAATATTATTAAGATAGCACCAGTAGGGCACATAAAATAGTCCTGACACCCCCTATATTCCCAGCTCCCAGAGCCATTTCCTGTGTGGGGAATGTCTGGGCTATAGCCCTGACATCCCCGGCATATAATTAATGGGGCTGGGAGCACTGATGGGGGGATGTCCGGGCTATTTTAGTGGTTCCACTGGTGCTATTTCTTATTTAAAATACATCGGTGGTCAGGGCCCCTTCTAATATGACCAGGGCTAGGAGCCGGCCAGATGGCTCCCAGCCCCTATAAATTAGATCGGGGGTCAAGTCTATAAAGCCTCCCTTCCGGGTCGGGGATCTGGGCTAATGCCCCCAGACCACAATACAAAATAAAAAAATTGACACCCTGTATGTCTAGGTGCTGCCGATAGCGGTAAGTATTTTATATTTTAAGCAATGCAACATGTAAGACATGCATTTTAAAGTACCTTGAAAGCACATTAAAATGCATTAATGTTTGGAAGATGCATTTAGGGCCCTAGACAGTCCCTTTAAAACAAGAGTATAAAAAAACAGCTATTCTCTGAAACGAAGCCCCCCATCCCTAAAATGCGCGATCTGCTGCTTTATCACCGGCACATTTTAGGTATACATTTTTTCTTCTTTTAATTGTGAAGTTCTCAGTACTATTAAAATGGCCAGTATCTTCTGCATGTTTACTGCAGGTGCGGCAGCACTGATTATATAGACACTGAGGATATAAAGTTTTGTTTCATTTAGTCATTTCCTGTGCTCCTCAAATTGAGTCTATTGAGTGGCCTATGAGTGACCTTGCTCTTGTATACAGTAGGATCTCTTAACAGTGCAACACATTGTCTGATGGCATCACTAGAGAGACAGGATATTCCATTAATTTGAATGACATTATTCTCATTGGTTCCTGTAGCAAAAAAAAAGGAAATTACTTTTACTCAACTAGTGTGGGCAGTCCTTGTATCTTGTAAACTGCTGTGATTTCACAATTTCTTCTAGCTGTAAGTATTTTATATTTTAAGCAATGCAACATGTAAGACATGCATTTTAAAGTACCTTGAAAGCACATTAAAATGCATTAATGTTTGGAAGATGCATTTAGGGCCCTAGACAGTCCCTTTAAAACAAGAGTATAAAAAAACAGCTATTCTCTGAAACGAAGCCCCCCATCCCTAAAATGCGCGATCTGCTGCTTTATCACCGGCACATTTTAGGTATACATTTTTTCTTCTTTTGATTGTGAAGTTCTCGGTACTATTAAAATGGCCAGTATCTTCTGCATGTTTACTGCAGGTGCGGCAGCACTGATTATATAGACACTGAGGATATAAAGTTTTGTTTTATTTAGTCATTTCCTGTTCTCCTCAAATTGAGTCTATTGAGTGGCCTATGAGTGACCTTGCTCTTGTATACAGTAGGATCTCTTAACAGTGCAACACATTGTCTGATGGCATCACTAGAGAGACAGGATATTCCATTAATTTGAATGACATTATTCTCATTGGTTCATGTAGCAAAAAAAAAAAGGAAATTACTTTTACTCATCTAGTGTGGGCAGTCCTTGTATCTTGCAAACTGCTGTGATTTCACAATTTCTTCTAGCTGTAAGTATTTTATATTTTAAGCAAAACATGTAAGACATGCATTTTAAAGTACTTTGAAAGCACATTAATATGCATTAATGTTTGGAAGATGCATTTAGGGCCCTAGACAGTCCCTTTAAAACAAGAGTATAAAAAAACAGCTATTCTCTGAAACGAAGCCCCCCATCCCGAAAAACGCGCGATCTGCTGCTTTATCACCGGCACATTTTAGGTATACATTTTTTCTTCTTTTAATTGTGAAGTTCTCGGTACTATTAAAATGGCCAGTATCTTCCGCCACTTGATACACAGCCAGTTAGATAATTGTCCTGTTTAACTTGTGCCTGTTAACCTTTAAGGTCAACTAGTTTGAACATACGTTTAATGAAATCCCAGAGCCGGAATTTATGACGCTACTGGCGAATGTTAAATTGGACAATTTACATAAGCAGAACATTAACCTTCTAAGCATTAAGAAGCATTTTTAGCACTTAGCCGCTGGGGACAATAAGGCCCATGTTCTATATAAGCAAAGGCAGAAATCAAGAGAAATAGAAAAATTCTGCAACTTGCCTATCATTCCAACTCAGCTGTTCTTATGAAAAGGTTCCTATTCCAGTATAAATACCAGCAGGGTGAGGACTAAAGCAACAAGCTTTGTATGGGATTCTCCAGGAATCCTTGCTATAAGAAAAACAAATCCTGTACTTTGTACAAGTTACACACTGCCAGGTGCATCAAAGCTAGTTTGATGACTGAGTGTCCCTTTCATAAAATGGTAGCAAGAGAATTATATCTAACATTTTGGGATGTAGCGAGAACAAAGAAAAAAAAACCCTAATTTTAGCCTCTGTCTGAATGGGTAACATATCACTTTACTTTCTGCCACAGGAGGAGTACTTAGCAGAGATACAGTGATGGACCACCCACCTGGGACTATTGAAAACGAATGACCTAGCTTTAGCTTTCAAATGAATAACTTAATTTGTTACCCCTAAGGGTTTTAATTAACCTGAACTATCCTGACTAAATACATTGAAAATATGCCTGAGGTTGAAGGGCCCTATAAAATGTGATTGAGTGTTTCAGTAGAGTAACATTTTGAATATGCCTTCTTCTTACGACATTAAATGAACAATGTGCCGCTGGATCCAAATCTCAGTGTAATAAGCCTGCGTACATTTCTGCTTTACATTTTATGATAATTACTGGGGAAATGAAGTCCTGAATGCAGATTTAGATCATGGATCTCTAGCTCTGCATAGTCGTACATTCCAACATTTCAAATGGAAGGAGTGAAACTCTTTAGGTTTCACGGGAGTGGCTGGGTGGGGCTAGGTGGGGGTGTGGCTGTGTGGGGCTAGCGGGAATGGCTGTATGGGCTGGGTGGTGGTGCGGCTGTGTGGGTCTAGGGGGGCTGTGGCTGTGTGGGGTTGACGGGAAGTTGCAGTGTGGGGCAGTGGCTGTGTGGGGCTAGGTGGGGGAGTGGCTGTGTGGGGCTAGGTCATAAGGTGGGGGAGTGGCTGTGTGGGGCTAGGTCATAAGGTGGGGGAGTGGCTTTGTGAGGCTGGGTTACGGAGTGGCTGTGTGGGGCAGAGTGGGGCAGTGGCTGTGTAGGACGAGGTGGGGGAGTGGATGTGTGGGGCTAGGTGGGGAAGTGTCAGTGTGGGGCTGGGTGGGGGCTAGGTGGGGAAGTGGGTCTGGGTGGAGGAAAGCTAGTGTGGGGCTGGGTGGAGGAGTGGTGGAATGGCAGTGTGGGGCTAGGTGGGGAAGTGGCAGTGTTGGGCTGGGTGGAGGAAAGGTAGTGTGGGGCTGGGTGGTGGAATGGCAGTGTGGGGTTGGGTGGGTGAGTGGCAGTGTGGGGCTGGGTGGGGGAGTTTTGGAATGGCTGTGTGGGGCTAGGTGGGGAAGTGTCAGTGTGGGGCTGGGTGGGGGCTAGGTGGGGAAGTGGCAGTGTGGGGCTGGGTGGTGGAATGGCAGTGTGGGGTTGGGTGGGTGAGTGGCAGTGTGGGGCTGGGTGGGGGAGTTTTGGAATGGCTGTGTGGGGCTAGGTGGGGAAGTGTCAGTGTGGGGGCTAGGTGGGGAAGTGGCAGTGTGGGGCTGGGTGGTGGAATGGCAGTGTGGGGCTGGGTGGGTGAGTGGCAGTGTGGGGCTGGGTGGGGGTGTGGCCACCAGTTGGCGAAAATTCCCATAATAGTGAAGTATATTAAACACATGAACAAAGTATTTCATAAACACCGTTCCAGCATTTAAATAACCAGTTTTATTTCTATAGAGCAATACAGAGGGTATACATGTATACTATACACAGCAAACATTATGCAGGATAGGATAAAAGGAGGGGGGAATCTGGATTCAAATGGAATGTCAGTGACAAATAGAAGAGGCAATTCCAGCTTCTTGTTCCATAGAGTGTATGACTGATTAGGCCCAAATAAAACACTGGACACAAATTAAAGATGGGAAGGGATTGGCAACAGATGTGCTAAATATTAATAACCAGCGTTATTAATTAAAGCCCACCAGCCGTCAAACATGTCAACATGCAGATTCTCCCAGCATCATACAGGAGATCTCTCAGCCGCTGCCTGGCATGACTGTCCAAAAGTCCATAGAGACAGTCTTCCATTGTCCACAAACAGCCAGGAATAACCAACAGTGTGACAATAACACACATAAAAAAGTGAAAAACAAGGGGAAGGAGAATGGGAAAGCAACACACGTCCCAATGTATCTCCAGTGGCAGGAAATGATGGCGACATCACATAACATTGTAACTCTGTAACAATTCATATAACCAATCATCTTTTAGTTTACATTTTAAATCTAAACTTACCAGCCACAGGCCAGCAGCCATGGCTCCTTTCACTATGGGCTCAAGGGGGATCTGTATCAGTGTATTTGTGAGTGCTATACCAACATGAGATGTGGCCATGTAGGAGGAAGAAGAATGGAGGTCAGACATCTACATAGCATTTCTTTGGTGGAACGCTACACAGGTCGTTGGACACGGAACCCAATCTTGGTCTACCTCACTGATCCTGGCAGTTTATCCCATTTAAGCACATAAGAGCTGTATGTGAATCCTTACGTTGTATGACACTGAGATCAAACGATCTAACATGAAAGATATTCACCACCTGTCTACACATGGGCTCTTGCATCGACAACTGGTGAGGGAGATGACTACGGAAAGAGTTGTGCTAAATACAATAAACAGTTGAATCCTTCGTCCTCAACTCTACTGTATGGCTGCAGAGGGCCTCTCAATCCTGCTTTATATGCATCCTCAAACGCACATTCCCCACGTTTAAAAAAACAACCTCTTTTCTACCTCTTTGGTACGTCCATCAGCATGACAGGTGCTAGTTGCGCTGTGACTGCCTTGGGCAAAAGCAAGTGACATTCTCCCAGTCTGTCGTACGTTAACATCGAAGGCTCCAGACCCCCATCGCTTATTCATCTTCGTCTCGTTGACTAATGCTTCTCCCAAGTCGTTACATGTTGGTAAATTAAAGAAGCCTTTCCAGTCACTTCTGTCAACAGTTTTACTGAAATGTTGCTCATTAGGCGAAGCTGAGCTGCCGCGAGTTTAATCTAATCCCGTTCAATTATCACTCAGACTGCCCGAGTCAAAGGCTCCGAGAAAGCATGGGTTGTTTGTTAATGTACAAAGCTGTTACAATACTGAAAACAACATTGAATAGAACAAGCTTTTCTTTGTTCTTCATTTCATTGCTCAAAGCCTTTCCCTGGGTTTGTTTTTTTTTAAGGATGGAAAATCAGGTTAGTAGGACGTTTTTCGAGGAGATGTGAGTATAGCAATAGAAATGGCTTGTGCATGACAGCCAGTGGGTACATGATTGCATAGAGTGCTACTTTTTAGGATATTGTGGTAGGTGAGTGGGAGTGGTGGTTGAATCTTACTTCCATCCACTCCTAGTTGCGTACACTAGATTTCCACCAGGCTTCACCTATTTGGTCCATTGCCCCCCCCCCCCCTCTTTTTTTTTTATGATGCACTACATTTATTATTTTATTTAATTACTTCTGGCGGGGGAGCCAAAAAGTATTCCTTATTTCTAAGCATGCATCTTTCCGTAGACCCTTCATGGTAGCGAATACAGATGGGATTTGCTCACCACCCGGGTTGCAACTATATATACAATGCGGAGAAACAGTGAAAACACGGAATGGAACGGAAAAATAAACAGCAAGAAAAATAGAACTGAACTGAACAAAGGAACAGAAGCAAGAAACAAGGAAAACATATTAAAGGATTCTAAGACATGGACTAAAATACTAGACAGGGCATTCCATTTAATGGATTCTATGGCAGGGCATGCTATTTAGTGGATCCTGTGACAGAGCTTCCCATTTAAGGGATTCTATGACAGGGCATGCCATTTAATGGATTCTATGACAGGGCATGCCATTTAAGGGATTCTATGACAGGGCATGCCATTTAATGGATTCTATGACAGGGCATGCCATTTAAGGGATTCTATGACAGGGCATGCCATTTAATGGATTCTATGACAGGGCATGCCATTTAATGGATTCTATGACAGGGCATGCCATTTAAGGGACTCTATGACAGGGCATGCCATTTAATGGATTCTATGACAGGGCATGCCATTTAAGGGACTCTATGACAGGGCATGCTATTTAATGGATTCTATGACAGGGCATGCCATTTAATGGATTCTATGACAGGGCATGCCATTTAAGGGACTCTATGACAGGGCATGCCATTTAATGGATTCTATGAAAGGGCATGCCATTTAATGGATTCTATGACAGGGCATGCCATTTAAGGGACTCTATGACAGGGCATGCTATTTAATGGATTCTATGACAGGGCATGCCATTTAATGGATTCTATGACAGGGCATGCCATTTAAGGGATTCTATGACAGGGCATGCCATTTAATGGATTCTATGACAGGGCATACTATTTAATGGATTCTATGACAGGGCATGCCATTTAATGGATTCTATGACAGGGCATGCCATTTAATGGATTCTATGACAGGGCATGCTATTTAATGGATTCTATGACAGGGCATGCTATTTAATGGATTCTATGACAGGGCATGCCATTTAATGGATTCTATGACAGGGCATGCCATTTAATGGATTCTATGACAGGGCATGCCATTTAATGGATTCTATGACAGGGCATGCCATTTAATGGATTCTATGACAGGGCATGCCATTTAATGGATTCTATGACAGGGCATGCCATTTAATGGACTCTATGACAGGGCATTCCATTTAATGGATTCTATGACAGGGCATGCCATTTAATGGACTCTATGACAGGGCATGCTATTTAATGGATTCTATGACAGGGCATGCCATTTAATGGACTCTATGACAGGGCATGCTATTTAATGGATTCTATGACAGGGCATGCCATTTAATGGACTCTATGACAGGGCATGCTATTTAATGGATTCTATGACAGGGCATGCCATTTAATGGATTCTATGACAGGGCATGCCATTTAAGGGATTCTATGACAGGGCATGCTATTTAAGGGATTCTATGACAGGGCATGCCATTTAAGGGACTCTATGACAGGGCATGCTATTTAATGGATTCTATGACAGGGCATGCCATTTAAGGGATTCTATGACAGGGCATGCCATTTAAGGGACTCTATGACAGGGCATGCCATTTAATGGATTCTATGACAGGGCATGCCATTTAATGGATTCTATGACAGGGCATGCCATTTAATGGATTCTATGACAGGGCATGCTATTTAATGGATTCTATGATAGGGCATGCCATTTAAGGGATTCTATGACAGGGCATGCCATTTAAGGGACTCTATGACAGGGCATTCCATTTAAGGGATTCTATGACAGGGCATGCCATTTAATGGATTCTATGACAGGGCATGCCATTTAAGGGATTCTATGACAGGGCATGCCATTTAATGGATTCTATGACAGGGCATGCCATTTAATGGATTCTATGACAGGGCATTCCATTTAAGGGACTCTTTGACAGGGCATGCCATTTAAGGGACTCTATGACAGGGAATGCCATTTAAGGGACTCTATGACAGGGCATGCTATTTAATGGATTCTATGACAGGGCATGCTATTTAATGGATTCTATGACAGGGCATGCCATTTAATGGACTCTATGACAGGGCATGCTATTTAATGGATTCTATGACAGGGCATGCCATTTAATGGATTCTATGACAGGGCATGCCATTTAAGGGATTCTATGACAGGGCATGCTATTTAAGGGATTCTATGACAGGGCATGCCATTTAAGGGACTCTATGACAGGGCATGCTATTTAATGGATTCTATGACAGGGCATGCCATTTAAGGGATTCTATGACAGGGCATGCCATTTAAGGGACTCTATGACAGGGCATGCCATTTAATGGATTCTATGACAGGGCATGCCATTTAATGGATTCTATGACAGGGCATGCCATTTAATGGATTCTATGACAGGGCATGCTATTTAATGGATTCTATGATAGGGCATGCCATTTAAGGGATTCTATGACAGGGCATGCCATTTAAGGGACTCTATGACAGGGCATTCCATTTAAGGGATTCTATGACAGGGCATGCCATTTAATGGATTCTATGACAGGGCATGCCATTTAAGGGATTCTATGACAGGGCATGCCATTTAATGGATTCTATGACAGGGCATGCCATTTAATGGATTCTATGACAGGGCATTCCATTTAAGGGACTCTTTGACAGGGCATGCCATTTAAGGGACTCTATGACAGGGCATGCCATTTAAGGGACTCTATGACAGGGCATGCTATTTAATGGATTCTATGACAGGGCATTCCATTTAAGGGATTCTATGACAGGGCATGCTATTTAATGGATTCTATGACAGGGCATGCCATTTAATGGATTCTATGACAGGGCATGCTATTTAAGGGACTCTATGACAGGGCATGCTATTTAATGGATTCTATGACAGGGCATTCCATTTAAGGGACTCTATGACAGGGCATGCTATTTAATGGATTCTATGACAGGGCATGCCATTTAATGGATTCTATGACAGGGCATTCCATTTAAGGGATTCTATGACAGGGCATGCCATTTAATGGATTCTATGACAGGGCATGCTATTTAATGGATTCTATGACAGGGCATGCTATTTAATGGATTCTATGACAGGGCATTCAATTTAAGGGACTCTATGACAGGGAACCCCATTTATGGGACAAGGTCACCCCTTTTATAGAGCTCAGATCACCCCTTTTACAGGGCTCAGGACAAGGCAGGTGACAGTTTATGGCAAGACTTGGCCAGGTGCCGGTCTGGGGTTAAGCTTAGGCAGGTGCCACTCTGAGACTGAACTAGGAAATGCCACCATGTGGCTGAACTAGGAAATGCCAGCAAGTGGCCAAACCTAGGGGGGTGCCACCATATGGCCATACTAGGAATTGGAACACAAGGAAACACAAATACAGAACAGATAGGAACCAGCATAGACTATAAACAAACGAGCAGAGCAAGAAAAACCAAAAGGATACAAAAATGCTTGGATACAGCCTGCATGAGTCTGCAAGTGAGTTGACTTGTGACACTTTGGGATTGATGGTGTTACTATTGATTTGATGTTACACTAATATCATTGTTTGATTTTACAACATGAGTCATAATCACTGTGGGAGTAAAACATCCGGGTGGCAGATGTAATATGCCTGAAGCTATTGTGTTTTAAATGTGCCTAAGGTGTCCTGCGTATGACATCACATGGGGCAGGGCCACCTTATCTAATCGGTAAAGGGAGTCCTTGCCCGTGGGCCCATCATCAAAAGGGGGCCCACAGGAAAGTCCTGTTTTTCCCCCAACTGGAACACTAAATGGATGAAAAAGTGGGGGAAGTAAGTGAGCAGGGGATAAGGTGTTAATTGAGGTAGGGGGGGGGAGAAACATTTGATAACTGATGTTCCCTTGGTCACCAATTGGCCAGGAATGGGAGGATGAAGAGAACAACCATGGCTTCATTTGAAAATTGCGATTGGAGGGAATGGTAGTATTTTGTGTTTTTTCTGTCAGTAGTTGCTTTTTATAATGCTTTTCTCTGTATAAATGGAATGGAGGAAAGAGGGGGGGGGGGGGGGGGCTACTTTTAAGAACCACCAGTGTCTTGTAGCAGCCCTGACCTGTGGTTTGAATGATCTATGAACTGTGGGAAAGGTGTAATTTGCATACCACAGACAGGGTTAAAAAACATTTTCTCTTAATTTACGATTGTGCTAATACAATATATAAATATATATATAATCTTTGAGAATTAGTTGGCATTAGCATACGTGGGATAGGCACAAGGCTATCCTAGATATATGATAGGGAACTGGGGAATAATCTGTCCATATATCTGTCTGGCCTGTCTATCTGTGTCTATCCCATATGATAACGGACAACCTGATGAAGTTGCACTGTGGGTCACTAATTTGTTTTTGCCCTCCCCCAGGCAAAAGTTCCAAGCCCTCCCCTGACAGTGAGGAACGAACAACCATAGGAAGGAACGGACTGGATTATACCACTGTTCCAGAACATAATCCATGTATTTTTCTAAAAGAATACAGAAATAAAAGAAATCAGTTGAATGCTACGTTTCATACTGGGTTTAGAATACCTGACAGTCTACTCAATTAAGAAAGAATTGCAGGAAATTGAGATGGGAAATTCAAACTACAGGCAAGGTAGCCGAGTTGGAAAAATTCTCTTAAAATTCTAAATGTAAAATGGTAGAGATTTTTTTAAAAATGATTATTATTTGGACATTCCAGAAGAAAGCCCAGTCCTTTTTATTAAATGTCAAAAATCAGTTGTAAAATACCAAGTTCAAAAGGCTCCAAGTAACTATGTAAAAACTAGACATCACTTTTTTTGTTCCATACACATTAGTTTGAAAACTTTAATTTCCTGCTCTTGAAAGATTTTTATTTTTTCACCAACAGCAAAACTCACTAGATCTATGGTTAGAAACGTTAAGTGACCTCACAGATTAACAATGTGACAGAAATCAAAGCAAGCCTGTGCTTGCCAGATATGGAGTGCGGACAGATCTCTTAGCACTTATAAAAAGGGGAGAATGAGAGATGATGGAAACAAATTGTACAACCAGGAATCTAATATTTCACTGAAAAGAGCTTGATAGTATTACCCCTTTGTTGACAGGTCCAACATGCTTTTTCTTATATTTATTTTATACTGCCTTTATTGATTTAAAAAACCCAAATACATATACCGGTATTATAATTTCATATAGATAGTTTATACAATTTTTTAATAAAAGTATACATTAATAACTTCAAATATACATACATAAGCTTGATATTAGAATTACTAGCAATAACTTAACAATTATAAAAAGAATATTAATATAAAGGAAGAAATACAAAATAATACAGGTAAACTCCACTATACCACGTTAAAGAAGTTTAATGAGCTCTCGGGACTCATGTCGCGATCCCACTAGTATGGTGAGTCTGTGGATCCTTAGTAGTATGGTGAGTCGAGTCCATGGATCCTGAGCACACTAGTATGGGGAGTCCGTGGATCCTGAGTAGTATGGTGAGTCTGTGGATCCTGAGTAGTATGGTGAGTCGAGTCCATGGATCCTGAGCACACTAGTATGGGGAGTCCGTGGATCCTGAGTAGTATGGTGAGTCCGTGGATCCTGAGTAGTATGGTGAGTCCGTGGATCCTGAGTAGTATGGTGAGTCCGTGGATCCTGTGTAGTATGGTGAGTCCGTGGATCCTTAGTAGTATGTTGAGTCCGTGGATCCTGAGTAGTATGGTGAGTCCGTGGATCCTGTGTAGTATGGTGAGTCCGTGGATCCTTAGTAGTATGTTGAGTCCGTGGATCCTGAGTAGTATGGTGAGTTGAGTCCATGGATCCTGAGCCCACTAGTATGGTGAGTCCGTGGATCCTGAGTAGTATGGTGAGTCCGTGGATCCTGAGTAGTATGGTGAGTCCCTGGATCCTGTGTAGCATGGTGAGTCCGTGGATCCTTAGTAGTATGTTGAGTCCGTGGATCCTGAGTAGTATGGTGAGTTGAGTCCATGAATCCTGAGCCCACTAGTATGGGGAGTCCGTGGATCCTGAGTAGTATGGTGAGTCCGTGGATCCTGAGTAGGATGGTGAGTCCGTGGATCCTGAGTAATATGGTGAGTCTGTGGATCCTGAGTAATATGGTGAGTCCGTGGATCCTCAGTAGTATGGTGAGTCCGTGGATCCTGAGTAGTGTGGTGAGTCCGTGAATCCTGAGCCACGCATTATTAATGGATAACCTGTATTTACCACCTGATAAATATGCAACCACAATGCAAAAAGATTTTGTCAAGTCATATATCTTAAAGGGATGGTATCACCTAAACATTGTCTTTAATGGGATGTAGAACAAAAAATATTGAAAATTATCTATACATTGTGTTAACAAAATTGCAAGAAAATGCATAAATTAGGAGAAATATGTTCTTTAAATCTCTGTGGAGTCTCTGATATGCAAATTAAACATTTCCCATGGAAAAGCAGTTCCCTTGTATACCGTGCCACAGCTGATGTCATAAGTAGGAGACTCCAGTTTTGCTAACACAATATTTTTTTATGCTTATTATGCGCCAGGTGTCCTGCCCGTGAGTGACTGGCTGCGCTCCTACACCAAATCAGATCAGAGAGGCCGACAGCACCAGCAAATTCTGCATCAGAGTTACTCACTCTGTTGCAAGTTGACCAGCATGAAAAGTATACGATAATAACTTTGTATACTTTTTCGTGCTGGTCAAATTGGCAACAGAGTCGGCCTCTGGGCTCTATTTTCGTTTATTTTTGGGGTTTGTGTGCTGTCTGTTCGGAGCAAATAAACCCCAGAATGACAGCGCGGTGGTGTGCGGCACACACCTAGCACACACGGAGGATAGGCGCCTGAGATATACAATGTTCTGGTGATACAGTCCCTTTCACCGCTGGGGATCAGGTTCCTCCTTTGTAATCCACTATTTGGATGACTTTTTGTGTTGCTCCCTCCAGTTCCTCTTTTTTCCAGGTATTACATTTTTCGGTATTGAGTTGAATTCTGGCTTCATGGAGTGCTCATAGAAGAGTGCAAAATTAATCATGTTGTCTTTTTGGATGGTACAGCTGCAGCAGCATCAGTCGCTGCTTGGCAAATCGAACTTTCCTGCCGGATGATACCTATGAGCTCATTCACTTTTACCACTTGACCCCTGGGGAAGTTGGATCTGGATCCTGTTAACATCACTTCCGCCAGCCACGCCATCCAGGATTCCGGACATCCGGCGGCAGCTGGCGCTGGGTAACACCTAACAAGATGGCACATCACCTGTAGGCTTTTTTGCCTTTTATAAAGATATAGAATGGGTTTTTTTATGTGAATTTGATTTTAACTGTGATTAAATTTATATATTTTTGATATTCCTAACCATCTGCACTATAGTGTTTTTGTTTTATCTTTATATTTCTACACAATTCTGACATCCATTGAGACACTTGTGTTTTAGCATCTGGTTCTTTATACACCAGTGAGCGGTGCGCTCGGAAGTGCCAGTTTGCCTTGCACGTAGGTGAACACCGGGATAGTGCCAGTATGAGGCTAAATAACTTCCATAAGGACATTGTATGCATGTCCTTTGCTCGGTAACAGTGCTGTACTTAGGACAAGGCAGACACGGCAAGTGCCTAGGGAGGAACTTACCTTGTCTGCCTGGTGGGGGCAGCTGAAATCTCCGCCCCTTTAAAAAATGCAGACATGCTTTCATGCTGCCTCTCATGCCTGAAGTCAGAGCTCACAGGGTCACCTGACATGGTGGAGCTCAGAATGTGAGAAGCAGCATGTTAGGATGCCATGCTGCCTGCCTCTTGACACCAGGAAACTGTGGTTGCTGTATGGGGTAAGTCCTGGGTGTACAGTGTGGGTGATGGGGCATGTCCTGGGGTTCTAGGGTAAGTCCATCCTGGGTGTGCAATGTGGGTGATGAGGCATATCCTGGGTTTAAAGTGTGGGTGATGGGGCATGTCTTGTGGTGGTGGGGTAAGTCCAAGGTCTGCAATGTGGGTGCTGGGGCAGGTCCTGGGTGTGTACTGTGGGTGCTGGGGCAGGTCCTGGGTGTGTAATGTGGGTGCTGGGGCATGTCCTTGGTGTGCAATGTGGGTGATGGGGAATATCCTGGGGCGCTGGGGATAATGTGGGGGAGGGGTGCCTGAATTTAGTGTACCTAGGGAAGCGCAAAACCAGAATATACCACTGTTCTACAGGTCATTGCGACCCCCTGCAGGGACTGCAACTGAATCCGCACTTTCAAACGTTGAGCAACCTTTAAACAAACTGCGTCATGCCTGAACATCCAGGTTCGAGTATGCATCTGCAATGTCACGAGTGACATCCATGATATCTTGCAACATTTCTAGAAGGGATCCACCAGATCTGTAAAGACACTGATTGGGTTCCTGCCTCTTATTTGGTGCTTTTCTGTTCTTTTTGTCCTCAAGGCATCAAGGGGTTAAATAAACCCCAACAAACTAAAACAGCCAATATAATACACAGCTTTGGAGAGCAGGGACATTTTTTTTTTTTTTGCATCGTACATAAGGTAACAGAAGTAAGTTTAATTAGCAAGGGAAATAAACCAAACATCATCACTAGCACGTCTCTAATAACTCTAATATGTCCTGTGCCGAGTGACATGTGATAGACGTGTTGACAAAAGTTTTTAATTCGCAATGTTTGAGGGTCTTAATTCCAAAAATAGCCAATATTACAATCGTGACACATGCCAGTCACACTCTATTTGTAATTTAAATATATTACATACTACTTTTCTGATACATTCTTTTTTTTGTTATATTTCACTTTGCAGACGTTGAACTTCTAATCAAAATGAGTTCATTAGAAATGCTCCCCCTTGTGTATACATCTCAGTCCTAGCTCCCGGTCTCGATGGAGTCTCTGGGATACACTGGGAAAAAGACAAATGATGATGTCATTTAATTCACTGTTATTAAACATGTTCAGATTGAAATCCAATATTAAAATGATGTGCGAAGGCCTGATGTGCAGAGAATGTAATAACTGGAAATGTAAATATTTAGAATACCGAGTCAGATTAATGTTGGTTATGTTTGCAATTAGTTCAAACAAATTACCTAGGCTTCTAGTATCGTGGCGCTGACAAATGGTTTTGATTTCGCTGGCAGCACTGCTTCATTGTGTTCATTCAGCCTGTCATTGTGTCTAAAAAAAAAATATGTAAAATCCAGTTTCATTATGAGTGGGATTTTATAGAGGGGTAAAAAGGACAGAGCATGGCGTATGGTGCAATAATTCTGGGAATGGCATAGAAGAATCGCTGATGGATATGTAGAAACACCCCAGTGGTGGCGCTAACCTAAAAGCAAATGAAGCAGTCACTTAGGGCCTCCAAATGCTTGGGCTTGAGAAGTTAGCTTATTTGGACGCCCTGATATGGGTATAGGGACTGGGGCATAGACTGCTTCTCCCAGGCCCATATTGGTGAGAAGGAGACAGAAATCTGGATTGTAGTTGGTCTCATCCTTCTTTATTAAGAGAGTGCCCCTATACACCTAGGCTGCCCCTGCTTGTCCCCCCCCACCCTTCCCCCAAAGAGAATAAAGCGTTGGAAAGTGATTAGCCAGACCTAATTCATAAAAGTAATTGCACTTTTTTTATTTTTCAAAATCCCGTCACTTTGAGGGAGCTCTGATAGCGCCCCTGGGAAAATGGATTTGGTAGAGGTTCCCCATCAAATTTTAAGGTCACTTCTGTGCTCCTTCTTTGTATTCATGTTCTGCGATGGCAATACATGGGCCGCCTCACAGGTGATGTCACAAACAGGAGACTCCACAGACATGTTTAAAACACATTTTTCTCCTATTTTAGGCATTTGCTGGCAGTTTTGCTAACACAATGTATAGATCATTTTCAATCCTTTTTTTTTCTCCTTATTCACAGTATTAGATATATTTTGGCGATACACTCCCTTCAATATCAGTCCTTTTACTATCAAGCCACAAGGTGCTTTCATAAACCAGAGACACCACTCCCACTGGTCACGGGTCTGCATCTCCGAGCCAAGAAAGGTAATAATTTGGGGAGGCCCAACACTGCAAATTATTTTGAGGGGGGCTGAAGACAGGAGGTTGGTAGCATTGTGCTTCCCCTACAAAAATAAACACACAAAAAAATGCTCCCTGTGGACACCCGTGATTATTGCCAGTATCATTCTTCTCGTTGCTAGCGGAAAAATAACTATTAAAAATACATATTGAGAAACATTTTCGAGACAAGTAACAGGGATGTGTCTATTGAGAGAAATAATATGGATTCTGGAGACCTGTCCATGACATTTACCAGTTAGGCTTAAAAATACTAAAAAAAAGATCCTTTAAAATTCAAAAATGGTTATAGTCGACATTTGAATAATGTACAGATCCTGCCAGCCGTAAAGTACTTCCCTGCCACATACCAGTCTGTGAAAGGGTTTGGTTCGCAAAAATACAGTTCTTTAACCAAGTCATTAAATCTATCTAAAAGGGCCTCATTTGAGAGGCAATAAAATGTTTAATCATTTTATTATTAAAAGAGTGTTTAATATGTAGCTAATTAAATGCCAAAGGCAGGTTATCTGAGTTTAACCTTCAAAAAGAAAATGATGGATCAAAGTGCCGCAAGCATCATGGGATGGAACTGTGGAAATGTCATTCTCATAATCATTGCATGAGAACTAGCTGGTGGCCTTTTCCACAGCTATAGCAAAATTACCTGATTAAATTAATAGCCATTTAGGTGTTTTAGGAACTTCACAGACCTACAGTAAATGAAAATTAGGTTCATTACATCTCCTGAGTGGGCTAGAGGGGCCCTCTTTTAAAACACGTATGCCGTGTGGTCATAAATAAGGCAATTAGAAGCCTTTCCTAAAAAGCTAGCAATTTTGTGTAATATGCATAGAAGTTCATTTATGGCTAATGAACACAGAGTTTTTAACAGTTACCACTGCTGCCCTTTAATAATTTTTTTACATGTATAGTGAGATTGTCCAAATAATATACTTGTTTTGGGGCCGGGGACCCTTTTGGATTTACAAAGACACAAACCTAACAAAAAATACTTTAATGAATTAATTAGTGATTTATCAAGACACAAGTGTTTCTCATTTTCAAGTACATCCTGTGGATGTTACAATCACCCAAGGAACTCATTCTGTTGACCTTAGACGGATGATGTCTGAGTCGATGCCACCAGGGATCAAACTTGAGATTCTACGGTTGACTCTCTAGTCCACTGAGCTATCACACAAATGTGCATTATTTTGGGGTTTAACTTTGGGGTTTTAATGAACGATTCCAACCACTTGATATCTCTACTTTATTTCCTTAGCTGGCATTCAAATGTGTATTGTGTCATCTTGATCCATGGGAATAAAACTGGACAAATCACTTTGTGTTGTACATCAAAAAATCCTTTTTAAAATCACTAGAACTTGGAAAATAATTGTTCACAAGAAAATTCCATTTGTTTTTGCTCTTCATACATTTCCCTTAAAGAGAAACAATTTTTTTTAAAAACCTGCTTCCCCAGAGCAAACAAAGTTAACATATTAGTTTCCCTAAGAGAAAACAAAAAGCGTTAGATATACTTGTGGATTTACTCTCAGGGCTGCCTTCGGAGCTGTAGCAGAGCTGGTGAGGAGATTGGCGAGCGATGAGAGTGTGAGTGTGCACACAGCCAATCAGAGCGGAGGTTTTCACCCCATTCGTCTGTCTGGGGGTCTATCGGGTCCAGTGTTCTCTCTTTATTATACATGCCAGTTAGGCTCATACAGGGCGCACTACACATTTCACTTGTGCCTCTTCATAAGGAGCACAAGTTGAAAAAGAAGGTTAGTGTCCCATTAATATATCCTACGGAAAGAACACTATTCTATCCAAAAACAAACATTTTTGACAGCTGAACAATTGTTTGAAAAAAGCTGTCCTGATTAGTATTCATGTAAAAAATAAAAAAAATAAGCATGGGAGAGTTGGGGATAAGGTTTCATGAAGATCGAGCCTAGAAGTTAATGTTGGGTAATATAGGCAATGACCAGTGGTCACGCCGGTATCTGAGAGTCTCTAGGGCACTTTTAGATATATGGGTTATCTTCACTGAAAGGTCAGTTGAGGTGATGAGAACATTTCTTCCCTGAGACTTAACAATACATTGTGCAGGGCCAAAAGTGGTGAGTTCCTCCTGCATAATGCATTGCTAAGGATGAGAGTATTTACAAATGTAGCTATGTTTAATCCATGGCCGCTGAGATCTTCTAGCAGGACAAACTCACCAGGTTTGTCCATACGTTATGTTCAACTAACCTGTTAGTGAATAGACTGTTGTGTGTTCTGCTTCGCTAAACTAGAGACTGTTTGCTTGTAAGCGGTTAGTAAAATGAATTCCTGTCCAGTGCACAGAACACGTACCCTTATTAATGACCCCATCCAGTGTGTCTCAGAGACTCTTTCTCTTGGCCTGTAAATGTACAGATGTGAATTCGAAAGGGTGCAAAATATGGCATTACCCACTTTTTGGAAGCCAAGTGGTTTATACACCCAGATAAACCAGCTGGTCAGGGCCCATTAATACTGCCCATTAATACTGCTGAAATGTTTTCCACTTGTGTTTACCATGATACTCTCACATTAATGTTAGCCATGTTTGTTTTTTTCCCATCTCTCCTTAAAGCAATAACTAGCGGGGTGATTTGATATTAGCTCTGTCATTAATCAAAAACTCTAAATTCACCATGGTAATTATTTTTCAATCTTGAATTACCTGTATAATTTCTGCAAGTAGCCATGGTTAAAGGGAGTCACCTATACATTGCTTAAACTGTGAATGTAATAAAACAAATGATCTATACCTACCTTGTGTCAGCAGCAATGTATAGCCATAGAGTAACTCACTTTGGTGCAGAGATGAAGATTACTGCTTGTATAGTGCACATGTTTTTTCCCCAGTGTGATTTGATGCAGGCATTCTGTATAAATCCCATTTTTTTATATTTTACTCATGCCCTCCCCCAATAGTTACTCTGTATGTAGACAATAGGTGCGGCTGTACTGACTGTGTAGGCTCTGAGTAGGTCACTTCCTGTGGAATAGAAAGCAGTGTGTGGAATGTAGTAAGCTGCGGAACATTCTCTGTGCTGTGGGACATGTTTGTAACATCTGTGTATAATATTGCATGTAAATGAACAGGGAAAAGTACACATTTTGTTTATTTATATAACAGACAGTGACCCTGTTTCTTTTTAAGCCATTACTTTTTTATTCTCTACAATCTGCAGTGAGCTGTCTTGTCTGATTCCACTACATATTGTGCACCGTTTTGCTTTTCCATTTTTGTTTTTCCGGTTCCATCTGAAACGGAATCATCAGTTAACATCACGTTTCTCAAGCCCGTTATGGTCTAAAAGAATATCGACCTCTTAGCATGTTTTGTGGCAAGCCAAGAAACAGGGCAGTGTGGGAATCTGGACACTGGTAGCATGAGAGGGGAAAGGTAAGAGCAAAATGCTATATCCAGAGATTTTCCATGTGTGTAGATTGATGTATATGCAGTGGTGGGAGTCAGACAGTTTGTGCGAACCTGTTACTAAAATTGTACAAGTTCGCTGAAGGGTGCAAGCCGGAGACGAGGGCCATAGACAGGGCCGCTTCAACCAATGGGCAGTAACTGGCATTGGCATATTACTGGGGATACTGGCTGTGGCATATTACTGGGCATACTGGCAGTGGCATATTACTGGGGATACTGGCTGCGGCATGTTACTGGTCATACTGGCAGTGGCATATTACTGGGCATACTGGCAGTGGCATATTACTGGGGATACTGGCTGCGGCATGTTACTGGTCATACTGGCAGTGGCATATTACTGGGCATACTGGCTGTGGCATATTACTGGGCATACTGGCTGTGGCATATTACTGGTCATACTGGCTGTGGCATATTAGTGGGCACACTGTCTGTGGTATATTAGTGGGCACACTGGCTGTGGCATATTACTGGGAATACTGGCAGTGGCATATTACTGGGCATGCTGGCAGTGGCATATTACTGGTCATACTGGCTGTGGCATGTTACTGGGAATACTGGCAGTGGCATATTACTGGGCATACTGGCTGTGGCATATTAGTGGGCACACTGGCTGTGGTATATTAGTGGGCACACTGGCTGTGGTATATTAGTGGGCACACTGGCTGTGGCATATTACTGGGCATGCTGGCAGTGGCAAATTACTGGTCATGCTGGCTGTGGCATATTAATGGGCAAATGAACAGTGGAATATTAATTGAAGTTATATTAAGAATATTGCCCCATGTCCGTCTCACACACACTCTGCTGCTCCATTTCCCCCCCACACACTCTGCCGCCCCATGCCACCAAGTTTATATATGTATTGCTTCATTGGCATGATATACCAAGTTTATATATGTATTACTTCATTGGCATGATATACCAAGTTTATATATTTATTACTTCATTGGCATGATATACCAAGTTTATATATTTATTACTTCATTGGCATGATATACCAAGTTTATATATGTATTGCTTCATTGGCATGATATACCAAGTTTATATATGTATTGCTTCATTGGCATGATATACCAAGTTTATATATTTATTACTTCATTGGCATGATATACCAAGTTTATATATTTATTACTTCATTGGCATGATATACCAAGTTTATATATGTATTGCTTCATTGGCATGATATACCAAATTTATTTATTAATTATAAGAGACAGGTGATGAGGAACCAGGGCCACCAAACACCCTGGTGGCAGCTCTCCAAAGTCGGCTGACCTAATGAGTTTTGAGGATGAGCTACTGCAGGCTATATCTACAAATCTATATTGCAATTCTCTAATAATCTTCCTTCTTTTCCTGAAGTAACATCTCTTGAGGCTACTGTCCATGGTGCAGGTGCTGGGATCCAGCAAGACATCTCAAGGATGAACTAGCAACTCACCATGATGGCAAGTAACCAGATCTGTTCCATGCCCCGACGATAGAGAGACAGAATCAGTACCTCAGTCAGTTAAGGATTGCGAATCTGGAGCAGATGATATTTATGCACTGGCAGGAGTGTCAGTCTAGTCAGGATGCTAAATTGGCCCTATAGTAGGTTAACTTAGAATGTACCGCTGCTCCAGAGGCAACATTCACACCTAATCTCCCTCCATCAGCACAGGTGATTGCAAGTCAGTCTGGACACTTACACTGCTAGATGGTTGCCCAACACATCTTTCTCATCTAAATCAACACAGTTAAAATTCTTCATTTAACACTTACTTATTTGTGTGTGTCTTGTTTTTTTTAGGTATGGTGTATATACCACACACTTAACACACTTCCGCAGTTAAAGGAACCCTTTAGTCTCAAAATGAAAGTCGACCTCCAAACTCAAATTTTAGTGACACATCTGAAGTACTTTAATAGATGTCATGGAGAAATGTCTTGCGTACATTGAGTTTAATAAGTTTAAATGCAGTTTAAGAAGTTGGGGCCCACCATTATTGGAGTACTTACATCACACACATCAGGGAATGAGCAAGATATGGTCATAAAATGTGAACAAATCCTTTCTTTTAATCATTATCTATAAAAAGATATGCTTGTCCGTGAATAAAATCCACTGAATCTGTGGAAGCTGACTTGCCATAGACACAATCTAATGTTACATTATATTTAGCTTGTTTGGTACAGAGCCTGTTCAAACCTTAAGGTCACAGGTTCAAACCCCAGCAGGGACAACTCGGCCCTACATCCTTCCGAGGTTTATAAATGAGTGCCATAAATTGGGCGATAATAACATCTAATATTCAGCTGCCGACATCATTAATTCAGGGAAACATGCGCTAAAAAAATGCACTTCGAGTCCCACTGGGGGGAAGGCTCTATTTAAATACTCGTTATTATTACTATTACATACTAAACATGGGGTTGAATCAACTCCTTCTGATTTCAAAGCTTCACATAATCCCAAGTAGCATTCAGAAGAGGAAACGTCGCAAACATCTTCTGCGAAACCACTGTGCAATCCAAGTAGAATGCACTAAGACTACTAGTTTGCGAGGTCAGTTTACCAGGCGGAGAGAGAAGGTTGGACGGTAGTGTCTTTGCATATTCATCACAGAGTCCATGACACCATTAAAGAAAGAAATTCCTAAGACCTCCATAACCCATTCTGGATTTTGTTACTCTTCAATTTATATGTTTTTTTTTTCTTTTTCTTTTCTGCCCTCCCCAAGTCTGAAGCTCTCCTTTTCTTATAATTCATGTCACCACCTCCTCTATTTTCAAATCTCATTTGATAGAACAACTTTTATCCTTGTCTTTGACTCCTCTCCATTACCTTGATTGAAATCTTTTGAACACTCTACTTTATAACATCCTAATAAAGCTGTGTGTGACTTATCTTATTCTATACATCTTTACACGTACTGGCGGACAGGGATAAGAAATAACAAACACACAATTAATCTTCAGGACACCCCCTGCCCCTGAAAAAAAATCACAACCAAATGTTATTTGGCTTCCCCTATCCTGGACACTATAGGGGTTAGAGAAGGTGCATACAGAGATGGCACCAACCCAGTGTGCTCTTATATATACAGCAGACTCCCCTTCAGGTGTCTGCCATCCGAAACTTCTGGATTCCTCTGCCCTTCCATGCGTCTGCACAACACATGTATTAAGAATTAGACTTTTCTGGGCCTGATAAGTGTCAGTATACCCCCACCAAACATTGTTTAGTATTAGAAACTCCGCCCAAGTGTCAGACATGGGCGTCCGGAGGGGATCTTGCCCGCTCTAGACGTTCAAACAGGTCCACTGGAGCAGAAGCAAGGAAGAGAGAAGCAATAGGCTGTTTAGAGTAGGTTAAATGGACATAGAGGCAAATACATAATAGTGTAATATGTATGAACAAGTTCTGTGAAATAATGTGCTATATATTCCACTCCCAAACGTGTCTCAATGTGAAGTTCCACGAAAAGGGCTTTATTCTGTTGATAATAAGCATAATAGTACATAGAGCAGTATCATCTATACATTGTTTGTTTATTTGCTTATACACTTACATTGTTCACAGAAGTAATGAGCCAAATCACATAAATGGAGTCCCCAAAAAAGTCCCAATGATACCTGTCAATGGCCACGCATTTCGCTGGGTAATTCTAGTCACAGCTTCATCAGCACTGTAAGTGTATCTCTATATGCAGATAACCAATGTATAGATGATACTGCCCAATGTTCTGTGATGCTTATTATCTACTGAGTAAAGGAATTTTCATGGAACTTCACACTGATTCACATTTTTATTCATTGAGGCACAAATACTTTGAATGTTTCTGTGTGGAATTTACAGCACATTATTTCACATTACTACTTCATATATATTACACTATTGTGTGTGTTTTTTTTTTTTTTTTACCCCATATGACATCCTGATCCTCTCCATGTTCTGGCTCTTTGATGTAAAGCACAGTGAGGAGTGCTAAGGTAGGCAGCGCTTGTCTAAAGAGGGTATTTACTTCTGTGCCATTATAAATATTTACCATTTTGCTTGTTCACATTTAACTAAACATAGAGAGTAGGGAAAAAAACACCTAAAAGGCAGGGGAGTTCAGAAAAAAAAAAGCTTTTGTTTAATTCTATACACCCCCTTCCTGTCAGAGTGGTTTGGTCTGCTCTCTTCCTCTCCCTCTAGCAGCTAGTCTTTTCCCCATTCGTTCTGGCTGCTGCTGCTTCCCATGTATAGAGTTCCCACATGGGCAAAGATACAACTTAGCTTATTCAAACATGCATTGCAGCTATGGTTATTTAACCCTCCAGCTGTTGAGACTACATTTCCCATGATTCTCAGCCAATCTGGTATGTCCAGCATCATGGGAAATTGAGTACTCAATAACTGGAGTGCCAAAGGTTAGCTATCATATGATTATGGATTGGTGCTGCAGCAAAAGTTGTTAAACATGACAAATAACGTTGTCTCCCACCACCACCACCCGACACTTTAGTATATGGTAAGATTTAGACATAACCCCCCCCCCCCCCCCCCCACATAGGATAGGCTTGCATAATGACATCACAGGTTTACAGTGAGATCATTGCACATGCCTTGAATATACCTGCGGTCAGCTACGCTCCCATATGAATATCTCTGGCCTTCCGCTAAAGATGGAATCGTTTGCAATGGAAGATCAGAACCAATCGACCCATTTGGTCAGCCCTTCTTCAGGATAGCCACATGCACATCCTAGACAGTTCTTCCAGGTACCTACTATTACTAAGACAATATTGACCCTGCAGTCGGACGAGGCTTGTGTGCTCGTACCCTCGGCACACTGAGGGTTAAGGTTGCCTTTTAAATAACTTTAAAGAAGAGTTTCCTACAGAACAGCTTCCTTGTTTATACCTCTCCAGATGACGACAAGGTGAGGCAGAAGGTTAAATATTTCATTGTGCAAAGTCCTTCAGATGGCGGATCCCGTTTGCATATTGAGTTACGTCTCCCGGAATTATTTGTAACTTTCCGGAGCGCTTAGGCATGAAGAACACATCGCTTGATGTCTTCAGTTGCAAATTGACACATCGACGGGGATATCTCGCCGGTGAGCAGCACATCTTAAATCTGCTGTGTTTATTGCCGAGCACGGGAAGTTTTTGATCTAGTTTATGGTTTTTTAAGACCGCACCATATCAGTTTCATTATGGGAAGGGCCAATCAATTGCAAAATATGGAATGAGCCATTAAAGCATTAGCCATTTCAATGAAATGGAGCAAAGCAATGGTACAGGAGTAAGAAGGTGCCTTTCACATCCTTTACCCATATTCTAACATAGTTGTGCTTTAAAGCAAATGCATTTTCTGAATATCTATGTTTTAAGTTCATGGCTTATGGAACGAATTAACCATAAATAGATTTTTTTTTCTCTGTATGTGCTCATTGCCTTAACATTGCATAGAGCATAGTTGCCAACAATTCTGTTTTTTCTGGGACTATCCCATTTTTTTTTTGTGTGGCTTATCTGCGGCACAGGCAACATTGTGTTTAGATTGTTTAATGTCTAACAGACATGCGCGGTCTAATTGCTACTGAATTGAGCTCCAAAAACCTATACATATGTCGGGTCAGCTGTAGCCTTATCTCACAGGGGGCGAAACATTGTGTGGTCACATAGCCACGCCCCTTGAGGCACCACCCCTTCATTTCCTGGGGAGCCTGTCACTCAAAGATGTCAATTATGATAGAGTATATAACTTCTAAACTATTACTGGTAAGGAAAGATCATAAGGGCATGCTAGTAGACATGTCCAACCACATAACTGGTGAACTGGAAAACTGGGGTGCAAAATTCAGGCCAAATAGTTGGAAGAATTCCCCAACAACTCCTGTTTTCTCAACTCTGCTAGTTCTGTAACCCATTCACCACTGTTAGCGCCTCACTCTGCCCGTTATGCACAGAGAAAGAGATATGCTCACACTATTTGTACTTTCTCTTCTACTCACTGATGCACATTCCCAATTATATACAGACTTGTCTGCGTTAACCATTTAAATAGTCTCACAGTCATCTTACACACATGCTGCTTTATTAACCCCTTCGTGACGTTAGGACGTACTATGCCGTCCTGACTTTAAGTGCCTTAAAGTCGTTAGGACGGCATAGTACGTCCTGTACTAAACAGCTCATCGCGGCTCCCCGCAATGAGCTGTTTTCTGATCCCGCTGCAGGCACTTACAGCGGGATCCCACCTGTCAGATGAGGCCACTTTGAGTTGTCTCAGTCTGACAGGGAAAATGTAGCCGGTGTTCAAAGCGAGCACCGGCTACATTTTGCTAAATCGCGCTGTGCACACGTGACGTCCGGAGGTCTCGCGATTTTTTGGCAGTGACCCACAGGGTCTATTAAGACCCTGATCTGGTCTCTGCCAGAGTGTTCCTGGCTACCGATCACCTTGTGATCAGTGGCCAGGAACAAATGGTGATGTTTTGGTGCTTGCGTCGTTTGGGACGCAAGCACCATGCGTCACGAAGGGGTTAAAGAACCAGTCTGACTTGAAAAATGGGTCCAATTATGCATGCAACATCCTCTACCATACCAAAACAAATTTAAACTGAGGTGGAGTGGAACACATGCATCTCTTTCTTGATTCATCTTAGTAGAATCATAAATAACTGATACATTGTTTTTAAAGGACACTATACTTTTTGTTTCACTTGTGCTTCTTACATAAGTTGATATTTTCTAGTTGTTAATATATGATTTCAGATACGCATTCGCACCACTGTGTCCTTCCTCACCATTCACGCTCATCCACTCCTGTTTCACTCATCTTTCCTCATCGTTCACATTACTATTCACATCCATGATTTCCATTGCCCTTTCGTAAACGCTTTCCTCCCTCTCACCTTCCATGACAGGCACACCACTAGGAGAGACCATCTCACTGACACACCAGCTTCCATCTATAACTTCCCCCCAAGTCTCGTGCTCAGCAACTTCTTGGATTCCTAGCTAGTCGCTGGGGATCCTAACTTGGCTGTTTAAAGATTTGGTTCATCGAAAAAAAAAGGCCACCTGTTAAGCCTCAAAAAAAAAAAATCTCTACTCCCTTCCAAAGAAATAACCGAAAATTAGCTCAGCTGGACAATCTAGTAAAACACATGCTTCCAGGCCACATGCATGATTACACGGGAAAAGAGAGAACGTCAGGTCTATGTGCTGTTTTATGAGCAGTTTATTTAATAATTCCTGCTGTCATCAGGTGAGGTCATACGTGTGTTTGGAGGTAGACATGGTGCAATGCTGTGTCTACTCCAACGCAACTCGGCTCCTTTTAAGTCAGTATCCGTGTCTGCATCAGTGAACCGTGCCAGTCGATGTGTGTTATAACCCAAGGGTTATTTATTATTAAACATGTATTACTTTCTTTAATGTTGCCTAACTCTTTTTTACTTGTCCAACTTTGCATGATGCTATTGAAACATTGTCGAACTTATTTGCATATTCCTACCCGAAGTCCCTTGCAGTACTGCATGCTGGGTGAGGGGTTTCGGTGGCAAAAGCAGCTCTCCTATAGTTTTACAGTGAAAATAATTTCACAAATCTGTTTCTTTTTATCAACTTTACGTGATACAAATCTTATCTAATATTACATTTTGTTGGACTCCTTTAATACCCCCTTTCCTACACATGCCCCCCACGAAAGCATCGACAGTGCTCAACTCTAAGTCAAGGTTTTTTCCTCTTGAATCTATACTATAACCTATATATAAACTATAACTGGGGAAAATGAACATAGTCATCTAATTCTCAATATAGTAAGGACGCATTACTTTCCTGTACAGTACAGACCAGTGGTTCCCAACCTTTTGAGATCTACTTCCATCTTCACACATACCCCTCAGTGTTTGTATGTATTTATATTGGCTTTTATTCCTCAATGACCCAACTGTCCTGCTTTGCACGGAATAGGCTCAGATTTGAGGCTGTGTCCAGCTGTCCCACCACCGAGCTCTACCTCTGTCCTGCTTTTCCTGCAGTTCCGAGACATCAGAGAATGCATACTGGGCATTAGCGCTGCCAGTTTGTATGACATCGCTACCGTGTGTGACACTTGACCTCTCAAGCTCTGCCCCCTTATATCCTAATTCGCTAGGGGCAGAAGTTTGGCTAAAACTATATTAGGGGCTTCTATTCTTTCCTTTCTCCTACTTAGCGCCTGTGTTTGGTTATGATCCTATCAATACAACAATAAAATATATCCAGACATTCTGTCTATACGCTCCATACGGGAGAACGCCCTTTCCCCCCAGGTTGGAAAGCCGTGAAAACAATGAAATAAAGTATCCTTCTTAACATATGTAATGTGCGCCATCCGGCTAGTGTAACTTTCTGCAAATATTACATTTTTTTATTTTTTTTATTATGCTATTCTTTCAAGCTAATTGGTACCGTATTTATCGGCGTATAACACGCACTTTTTCTCCCTGAAAATAGGGGGCAAATGATGTGTGCGTGTTATACGCTGATCGGTGGCTGAAAAAATAAAAAAAATCTAAAACTTACCTCGTTCCTGCTCTGTCCCCCAGTGCTCTGAAGGTGCATGGCTGTGAGGGAAGCGTTGTGAGCTCCCCTCCAGCCGCGCGGTCAACAAAGTGTGGTTTTTTTCAACAAACTTTATTGTTCCGCGCGGCTGGAGGGGAGCTCACAACGCTTCCCTCACAGCCACGGACCTTCAGAGCACGGAGCAGGAACAAGGTAAGTACTGGGGTCTGGGGAAGGGGGGAGGAGGGTGGCATAACGAGCATACTAAGGGGCAATATCCTGGCATATTAAATGGCATATTGGGGGCAATATCCTGGCATATTAAATGGCATATTGGGGGCAATATCCTGGCATATTAAAATGGCTTATTAGGCTTCAAAGTTCTTTATTTGAAATTTAATTTTTTTCCCCTGAAATTTCCTTCTTAAAATGAAGTGCGTGTTATACGCCAGCGCGTGTTATACACCGGCGCGTGTTATACGCCGATAAATACGGTAATTTTATTCCACAGGAATCCAGGCTCTGCAGTCACAAGCACTGGTTGAATGATGCGGAATCCAGGAGATTCGTAAATTGTATTTTCAGGGAAAAAAAGATGGGAAATGGTTAAAACGAGACGAGCAGGTGCCACTACTTTTGAGTGAAAAATATCATGTACCTTATTAAAACCTCCAAATGGGGTCAGCAGCCGAGTTGCAGAATCCCACCCAAGAACAATTTCAATTTTAATAGCTTTTAGTATGTGTTTCATAAGCATGCCCATTGAATTGAGTCATCAAAGTCTCCCAGTTTCTCCAAGACAGATTCTAGCCTGAGAGCTTGACGTAATTATGCTACTGGATGTAAGCCTGTGTAGCTGCTGCAACCTCGTTTATCATTTCAAACAGCTACATCCTCTGTCTGCTAATTTCTTCAGATGGATTAGCCGTTCTTGCTTGTCTATCTTATTTTATTTCTAGGGGCTGAAATATTGCCTCTCTCCCCTGTTTTAATAACTTGTACAGGCATGCACCACTGCACTAGTCTGGACTCCGATTTCTGGTGGTGAGAACGATCGTCGGGGGTGTCTGGCATTGGGTTTGAAGGTGAAAATGTATCTATTACCAGGAGAAAAACGACATGTTTTTAACATATTTTAGCTGACATTTTTCTAGTCTAGTATAAACTCTTTTTTTTTTAGTAACTAATAATAAGCCAATCAATTGCTGCTTTGAAGGAAACTAAATTTTGTTTTAGCCCTGCCTTCCTTACTTCGGGTTGATGACATTATCTGTAGCTTGATTTGCAAATGTACTACTCTCAATGGGAAATGTTCCATTTGCATATTGAGGCTCAAGATGATGTCATAGACAAGAGACAGTACTAAGACTTTTAAATCCGCTTATTTCCTCAATTTATGCATCTGCTTGGAATTCGGCTATTACAATATTCAGATCATGTTTGATCACTTTGTTCACAACATACAAAAAATGTTTAGTTGATAGCGTCTCTTTAACCACACCCACCATCCAGAGTAGTTAAGTATATATGGTTATTCTTTTTGTTAGAACAGGTGGTGCACTAATGGTATTCTTGGCTAAGAGCTCCCATTTTTTCAGAGAAATATACCAAATTTACTTAATATAAGACGATTGCTCTGAAAAAGACATCTCATCTTATATTCGAGGTTCATATTATAATCAGGCCACAAGTGTGAACTGATTATACGACTAGTATCCAGGTACCGAGGGGTTGCAGGGGGACGGAGGTCTTTTGAGTCAGTATGCCGGGGTCACGTAACCTCCCGCTGTTCCAATTCAAAACACCTGGCAGAAGTGTTGGGCACACTGAGCAGCACACAGACATGCTCCAGCTGCCCCACTAGACACCAGGGAGAAATGCAAAGTTTTAAAGGAGCAATGGAAAGACCTAGGTGTGCAATGGCAAGTCCTCTGAGTGCAGGAGCAAGTTAGTGGGTTCAGCTCTGAGTCGGTGTGTGCAATTGCAAGTTCTTTGAGTGCAATGCCAAGTTCTTTTGGTATAATGGCAAGTCCTTTCGGTGCAATGAGAAGTCAGTGGGTGCTATGACAAGCCAGTGGGTGCAATGGCAAGTTAGTGTGTGCAGAGGCAGGTCCTTTGGTTCCAATGGCAGGTTCAATGTTTGCAATGACAGGTCCATCGGGTGCAAAATGGTGCAGTGTCAAGTCCTGTGGGTGCAATATATTGTTATGGAGGAATAATGAAAGGTGAAAAGACCATCTACTTTAACAGATATTTAATAAGAGACAAAAACACATTAACATACAATAATGAGTCACAGCCCAACAAACAATGGAACACTTCCCAAGACTGAATCCTAGTTTTCAATTAATATAGCATATTCAAGCAGGATACAGAGAGAGAGAGAGAGAGAGAGAGAGAGACTGCCTTAGATTTCCTTTCAACATATTGAATAGCTTGTGAGTAGTGTTGAGCGAACCCGAACCACACGGTTCGGGTTCGTACCGAACATTACGGTTTTTGGACCCCGGACCCGAACACGGACATTCCACTGTATGTTCGTGTTGGAGTTCGGTGTTCGGCAGGGCCGGCGCCCACTGTAAGGCGACCTAGGCAGCCGCCTATGGAGCAACTTATCAGGGGGCGCCGGAACCGTGAAAACAAAAAATCCTCCCCCTTCCCCCTTACTTACCTCCTCGCTGCTGCTGTCTCCCGGTGCAGGTCCGTGGCTGTGAGGGAAGCGTTGTGCGCTCCCCTCCAGCCGATGCGGATTCAATAAAGTTTGTTTAAACTTTTTTTTTAAACAAAATGTATTGAATGCACATTGGCTGGACGGGAACGCACAACGCTTCCCTCACAGCCACGGACCTGCAGCACCGGGAGACAGAGCAGCAGCGATGAGGTAAGTAAGGGGGAAGGGGGGAGGAAGAGGCATAATAATCCTGGCATATTGGGTGGCTAAATCCTGGCATTTTGAGAGGCATAATCCTGGCATATTGAGGGGCATAATCCTGGCATATTGAGTGGCATAATAATCCTGGCATATCGGGTGGGAAAATCCTGGCATATTGAGTTGCATAATAATCCTGGCATATTGGGTGGCTAAGTCCTGGCATATTGAGGGGCATAATCCTGACATATTGAGGGGCAAAATCCTGGGATATTGAGGGGCAAAATCCTGGGATATTGAGGGGCAAAATCCTGGGATATTGAGGGGCATAATCCTGTCATATTGAGTGGCATAATAATCCTGGCATATTGGGTGGCTAAGTCCTGGCATATTTAGAGGCATAATCCTGGCATATTGAGGGGCATAATCCTGGCATATTGAGGGGCATAATCCTGGCATATTGTGTGAGAAAATCCTGGCATATTGAGTGGCATAATAATCCTGGCATACTGAGGGGCATAATCCTGGCATATTGTGTGGGAAAATCCTGGCATATTGAGTGGCATAATAATCCTGGCTTATTGGGTGGCTAAGTCCTGGCATATTGAGAGGCATAATCCTGGCATATTGAGGGGCAAAATCCTGGCATATTGAGGGTCATAATCCTGGCATATTGAGTGGCATAATAATCCTAGCATATTGGGTGGCTAAGTCCTGGCATATTGAGAGGCATAATCCTGGCAATATTGAGGGGCATAATCCTGGCATATTGAGGGGCATAATCCTGGAATATTGTGCGGGAAAATCCTGGCATATTGAGTTGCATAATAATCCTGGCATATTGGGTGGCTAAGTCCTGGCACATTGAGAGGCATAATACTGGCATATTGAGGGGCATAATCCTGGCATATTGAGGGGCATAATCCTACAGCGATTATTCAAATTACAGTGATTATTTTAGTGGGTGCTATACTACATATTTGTACCCTGCCCTGAGCCCAGTGCCACAGAGAGTGCAGTGCACTTGCAACTGCATGTGTGCCAGGCACATGACTTTAATCCTGTTCTGTTAGCTCAGTGGGCAACATCTAGGCATTTTTAAATACTGCAATTTGTTGGTGTTAAATATTACATTTGCGTCCTGCACTTCATATTTGAGAGTCAAATAGAACAGTCCAATACTGTGCTTACAGCGCACTTCCACCTACACCACCACGGTCACCGCCTCCTCAACCTATGGGTCACTTAGTATAAACTGAAAGAGAATACCCTGCACTCCAACCCTCTCTCAAATGGATAATTCTGTTTATCCTCCTGGCAGCCATGCTTTAGATTTAGATTTATGTTCTTCCAAAGCTAAAATCAAAGATTCCATCTAGTGCTATTTTATGGCTCAGCTGCATTTGTAATTTGTATGTATTTTATGTTATTTTAAGTTATTTCCCTATCCACATTTGCTTGCAGGGCATTTGTCCTACTCTTACCCACATTTTACTTCATTTTGCAGCCCTCTAGCCCTTTCCATTACTTTTTTAGAGGCATTTTAGTGGCCAAAAGTTCGTGTTCGGGGTCAAGTTCAAGCACGGACCCGGACATTTTTTCGAAGTTCGGCCGAACCTGCCGAACCACGAACATCCAAGCTTCCGCTCAACTCTACTTGTATGGTCACTGGGGGTGCGACCTCATTAACATATCAAAAGATGTGATACAGGAAGCATTGACAACATTCTGCATGCTTCTTATGTCACAACATACAGAAGAAAAGGAATGAAGTGAGGCAGAGGAAGGAGATAAAAACAAATGCATTTTTTTTAATAACATGTCTATTAAATAAAAAAAAAAAAACAGTTTGCCTGTGAAGTAATAGTTGCCATCAAAACCTTTTTTTTTTTTTTTTTTTTAGGGTTTTATAGGTTTTTCTTTCCCCCCCATAAAATAAGATCCAAAGTTTTGGGTTCCACCTTATAATCAAGGTTGCCTTATATTCCAGCAAAAATGGTTATCATGATTATTTCCCCTGAGTGTTTGTTTCTACCTTTGTTAGTAGTGGACTCTTTTTTTTTTTCTTCTATCCAAATTGCATTAACCCAAGGACTATTATGATCACTAGAGCGTAGTGACATCAGATGTTTTGCATTCCCCTCGTTAATACGATATTCACGCTTCGTCATGTGATCTATACCAACTGCTCTCAGTCAGTCCGTCATCTGCACAGTAGAGGGACTTGGTCGCCCAAGCGCTGATTGTGCTGTGAAAGCCGACGGAGGGGAGATGGAAATTCCATTGGATCTCAAATTTTTTTTGCATATGTTGTGTGAAAACTAGTATTCCCATTTTGTGTAAGCTTAAGTAAGAGTCTTGCAGGGAATTGAGATGGGAATTTCAAACTTAACATAAAATATAAAAGGATGTTTCAATGTGAATTATATCTCCCTATCTGCACTGCACCATAAACTAAGATGTTCAAATCAAATGTGATTTCTTATCTCCGATCTTCTTTTATTATATGTTTTATATTTATCGGGGAAAGAGTGTAAGAGAATAAGACCATAAGTGCAGAAAATTAAGTAGAGTGCTCGACCAGACCCCTCTTGCATTTTCTATACTCTTTTTAACCTTACAGACTACAGCTTATGGGAAAAAAACCATAGTGGATAAAAACAGAATGACTAGTGGAGAAGGGAAGGGGCCCAAAAGAAACTTTGTGGCCTCTGATATGATTTCTTGCAGAGGCCCTGGGTGGAATGACACATTGGAAAGAGGATTTACTTTGTACTGCCCATTGGGAGGGCAAAGGGGTGCAGGTGTCAGAGTTCAATGCAATGACATGGGTGACCTCTGACCTTTTGTTGGCCAGAGAAGAATCGGGTTATCCAAGGGCTTGATTTGAGTTGTGTATTTTACTCCACGTGTGGAACCTCATATCGACCACTGGTCTGGGTACCTCCGTCAAAGCTCTGCTTCCTTGCTGCGATAGCCACCTCAAGCCACCAGACAGAACCAGTGTTGTAGATAGCTACTCCAATTCACCAGACAGGACCCTCAGCCATTTACTCCAAGTACCAGACAACACACAGTATAGGAGTAGAACAGGAATGAACATTTATTTGAAAACAACACCGATATTTATACACAGACAATATGACATCAACTAAGGGGAGGCACAGGGGAACTATTCAAAACATGGTAAGCCTCAAACAATAGAGAGGCTCATTTTAAACAGGTAATTAGATAAAGTAGGATATAACGTAATTAGACCTTTAAATTCAGATGCATAATGAACACAACATAACAGTAGGGCATACAATGGGGAAAACTTGCCTCACACCTTGCAGAATACAAAGTTCAGATACCTCCAGAGTATACTCAGATAGAAAAGGACACTGAATGACTTACATAAAGACAATGGGGAATTTGGCATAATGACAAGAAAACATTTAAAACATATTAACCAGGAACTGGATATTTAACATATTGCAACAGCAACATAACATTCCTTAACACCTCCTGAGAGACTGGAGTGTGAAGGACAGGAGATAATCTCAACCTGGGGAACACAATGGCTTAGATGACATCCTGAGTGAGCTGGTCCTGGGCACCTTGTGTTAGAAGTCCAGCTGTACTGAAGATGGGGTGTTGTTGGTGGCTCCAAAGTGTGTACCCCGGAAACCCATCATATACACAGACAGAGTCCATAGTCTATTGGGAGGAGGTGGGCCATTATTTCCCTCCAAGAACCCCAGTAATGTAGGGTTCCGTCACATTACAGAGAAGCCGCACGGCTTCAATAAAGGTAAAAAAAAAATGCGCCGGGAGTTTCCCTCCTTCATGCAGGAGGGAAGACTGCTCGGAGGAGACGACCGGAGAGCAACAAGGTGGTAAGTACTGGGGAAGGGGGAGGAGGGTGGCATAAAACAAGCAAAATCCTGGCATATTGAGTGGCCAAAAACTGGAGTATTTAGTGGCTAAATCCTGGCATATTGAATGGCTAAATCCTAGCATATTAAATGGCTAAATCCTGGCATATTGAGTGGCTAAATCCTGGCATAAAACAAGCGAAATCCTGGCATATTGTGTGGCTAAATCCTGGAATATTTAGTGGCTAAATCCTGGCATATTGAATGGCTAAATCCTGGCATATTGAATGGCTAAATCCTGGCATATTGAGTGGCTAAATCCTGGCAGATTGAGTGGCTAAATCCTGGCAGATTGAGTGGCTAAATCCTGGCAGATTGAGTGGCTAAATACTGGCATATTGTGCATAATGGAAAATATTATAGTCCAAAGCAGCTGGGATGCTAAAGGTTAGTCACCACTGCAGTCTCATGACTATCACAGGTATTGCTAATGTTTGGCTTGTGCACATTGTATTTCTCATGGTACAGAATGGTGTGCCTAAGGTTAGCTGTATTAGTTTGGTCTCTAGCTTTGCTCATTACCACTACTTTTGGGGAGATAAGAATTTAGTAAAGATCTGTTCTATATGTGGTTTTCTTGTTTTCCTCCTCTAAAAACTAGATGAGTCTTATGGAACGGAAAATACGATACTTTATTTTCTTTTCAGTATACCAAAAACATGAACACAAAAAAAGTCCAAAGCATCCCCTATCATCCAATACCACTACGATAAAAAAAAGTATACAAAAATTCTGAAGAATGCATGATTGGTAATTTTGGAAACTGCCATGGACATCATAAATCATCAGGCATAATTCGTAATTTTGGAAAACAAAGAAAACTAATATGCATTCTGTACTAACAGCAGATACCCTATAACCACTAACATTTTCCTTTGAAAAAAATCACTGCACCACAAATGAACTGCTGTAGTAATGTTTTTGAAAAAATAAATAAAAATAAACATATCAATAATTAAACAAGAAAATTCTAAATAAATGCAGTATACATAATGAATTTTCCTTTTTACCATCTCTATATAAACATAATCATAGGAGAGTTATCATCTACAATGTTAAGTTACTTTAAGGGTTGTTAATAAATAATAGAATGGTCATAAATTAATGTACGGTCATTTTTCTGAGCGGGGGTGGTTTTGTGAGTAATAGATCATGTCAAATCAGGTCTAATGATAGATTTGGGGCCATATAAAAAGGTTATTGTATGGGTATAAGAAATTATTTGTAGTCAGATAATTACGTATACAAATATATTCAAGGTTAATACAATGGGCTCCCTTGGGGATGACACTGTACCCAAGGAACTGTACAATCTCTGGAGGCAACCACCAAAGCTTGGAAGATTGTTTCAGCTATGGAAGTAGAAACAGTAACACGAGAATCATATATAATTGTGTAGTTTGATACTTAGTATCTTACCTTCAATATGAAGGGCATCTTAAGGCAACAGAAAAAAAAACAACGAATCATTGAATCGACAGCAGTGTTAATTTTGATGGCAAATGTAGTTTTAGTCATAATCTTTTGCCAAAAATGCCATTTTAATTTAATTGTATTTTAGACATCTGAATTGTTTTAGTTTTAGTTAACTTGCTAAGGAGATGGGAGGGGAAACACTCAGGTGACCGTACCAGGAGAATCAGGTGGAGGAGTACCCTCTTCCTATGCAGTTTGGGGCATTGTTCCAGTGGGCAGACAGGCACAGGGAGCCTGTGTCTCAGCCAATCCAGCTGCATATAGAGTCAGGGGACTGGGCTTTGGCAGAGATCCATGGGAACCAGAAGCCCAAATAGGTGAATGTAATAGTCCCTCCCGAACATTTCAATCCCAGTTTAGTCAGTTTACGAAGATTGCAATGGATTTTAGTCATAGTTTTAGTCCTATTAACTTAGTTTTTGTTTAATTTTTGTTTAGTTTTAGTCATTGAAAACATGCAGTTGACGAAAACTAGGACGAAAATGTGTAGCGGAGGAAATGAACACTGATCTCTGTGTTTAGTACATGGGACGGTTTATTTATAACGGGACAGTTTCCACCTAGCCTGTATTCTGTATATTGTAAATTATTTTAATATCTGTGATATGCATTTTTTTTTTTTTACTTTGAAACAATGGAAATTTTTACCTGTCGTGTCGTCGCTGAAAATAATTTCACTGGGGTCTCTCTACATCTAGGGACCTCCAATAAGGAGTAGGGTGAGATAATCCAGTCCGGCGCTGGATTCGTGGCCGGACTGGCCTAACGGGATACTTGGAAAATTACCTGTACACTGCCGATCCGAGGGTTGCTGATTAATGCCGATTGCTCAAATGTTACCACTTTGCACCAGAACTAGCTCTTTAAATACAACCGCTTGTGTCTTAAATAAAAGGCTACAAGGAAGGCGTGTATCCAAAATGTAGGGCTGCTGGTGTGTTTATACATTTGTCTCTGCTCAGTAAGTCACTATTCAGAGGGGTTTTTTTGCTATGTATTCATCTATAGAAATTTCCATTCTATGTTTAGCTTATTTATTGACCCTCATATGGTGTAGTATGTTTATAGTGCCCTGCTGTGAGTTTTTTATGTTTTAGTAACTGTAGTATCTTTGTATCTTTGTATATTAATTCTTAACACATTACTTTGATTCATGGCTTAGTTCATCTTTGAATATGACTAAAGCAATGCAATAATAGAATGTATTCATTTGCACGAACAGAAGTCGCTCTATCATTGCAACAGAGCAAAATTGTATTGAACAAGATATTTATTTATTGATAACTTGTTTTAAATTGAACAAAGAGGTTTTTGAGTGATATATTGATAACTTGTAAAGCACGCATTTTTATAAAGTAGATTTAAATATGAAGAAAAGTGTTGTAATGCACATTTGTCTTATTAAATGTCCTTAATATATATTTATCACAATTAGAAAGGTGGCCTTTAAAGAATATTTAGCCATCACTTATGATGTCGTATCACCGTGAGGTCACTTCATTACCTGGGGTGTAACCATGCATTCAAACCACTTGAAACTGCTGAGAGATTAAATTCATAGCAATGGCTAATGACAGAATGTTGTCACGGAGAAGCATGAAAACTGCTGCAGAGGAAACCAGCCCACTTCCTGTATGATCCCTCTAACTGAATTTAGAAGCCCCGCAGAAATGATTTTCAATGTAAAAATACAGGATAACTAAAACTTGTTTTAAAGTAAAAATCAGTGCATTTTACATACATTAAAAATATATACAACATACAGAAAAGAAGCTCTAATAGCTGAGATGGAATTTACTTCACCTGCTTGCCGACCTTTTCCACTGAGATGCCTACACCTGATTTTTTGCTATGAGTGGCAAATGAGATGAACATTTTCCAGGCGAAAATTTTCCAGTGTGTGTATCTGTTACTGCCATCAACAGGTCCCAAAGTTATATCGTAAGGCACACGGTGAAAATGAGAGTGCTAAAAGCAACAAAGATATTGACAGCGGCCTGGTAAATTGGATCCAACAACGCTGAAGACTCTTTACATGGAAAGGAGAACCTCGCAAGATAAGCCATTGTTAGAGGCAAGAAAGATGGCGCAACACTCTGGGATTAATGAGATAGTATTATAAGTGCATTTATATATTATTATCCTTTTCCTGCGAGAACTAAGAGCCAGTGATAAGAAATGGGTCATTCCCTATATAACACAAAGTTATGCGTTATTGTATTCTATATACAGGATGAGCGGTGTATTAGACCGCACAATTCCTAAAATCTTTAAATGTGTGAATGGAGTTATAGTGGGTTTTTTATCCCACTTCTAGGCAGTTCCACTTTTTTTGACCTTAAAAGAAATCACCGTTGTGCTGTAGCTCGACACTGAAATTAATATTACCGGGGCTTCTAAATTCTCATCCAATAAGGAGGACTTATAAATAGGTAGGACTGCTGCTATAGCAACAACAGAACATCTATTACACTGTACATACAGTTTTAGCAGACAGGGGGAGTTGAGAGGGAAAAAATAGATCCGTTTCTTTTTCTTGACACAATGCAGCCTTGTAAGATGGTATCCCACGATCTTTATGCGGACACTTTGAATATTAATACTTTACATACACTGAAAGTGAATGCACCCCCAGGGGCCCTATTCAAACATAGGATCATGGAAAGTGACATACAAGTGACCTCAGTGTTCAGTTTCATATGGAAATGTGTATAAAGTGTGACTGCGTGTTAGCATGTATATAGAACTATTTGTACATACACCTATCAACCATAACATTATGACCACCTGCCTAATATTGTGTAGCTCCCCTTTTGACTCCAATACAGCCCTGATCCGTCGAGGCTTGGACTCCACTAGACCTCGGAAGGTGTGCTGGGGTATCTGGCACCAAGACGTTAGCAGCAGATCCTTTAAGTCCTGTAAGTTGCGAGGTGGGGCCTCCATGGATCGGACTTGTTTGTCCAACACATCCCACAGATGTTCGATTGGATTGAGATCTGGGGAATCCGGAGCCCAAGTCAACACCTTGAACTCGTTGTTGTGTTCCTCAAACCATTCCTCAACCATTTTGTGGCAGGTGGCATGGCTTTTGGTGTGCATCTAGAGCATAAAAAAAAGGATTGAAAACGATCTATACATTGTGTTAGCAGAAATGCAGGCAAATGCCTAAATTAGGGGAAAAATGTGCTTTGCATGTATCTGTGGAGTCTCCTGTTTATGACATCACCTGTGGCTTGATATGCAAATGAACAGTTTTTCAGTGGGAAATGTGTAATTTGCATACCGTGCCACAGGTGATGTCATAAGCAGGAGACTCCACAGACATGTTTAAAACACATTTTTCTCCTAATTTAGGCATTTGCTGGAAATTCTTCCAACACAATGTATAGATCATTTTCAGTCATTTGTAATGCTCTACACGCACAGTAAAAAAAACAATGTTTAGGTGATAATGGGCCTTTAAACAGAATAGAACAATACCTTAGCAGGTGCATTATGCATTCATTGCATGTTAGAGAGACTCGGTATCTGTCTATCCAGGATGAATGTAAAGCCAGCTCACTTCAGCAATATGGAAATGGGACCAGGTGCTTGAGTCGGCTATTTATGGGCTTTTATATGATGCCCTCGTATGTAATATCACATACTTAATGCTAAACTATTCTTCATTTCCACCCAAATTATGTGAGTAGTTAAGAGGAGACCCATATCATTTCCCGATGACCTTGAATTAGGACACATTGATATTTTAGATAATGTCCTTCTTGTAATTTTTGCACATTTGCAACATTAGTTATGGTTCAATACCAGTATCAGGACCATTAGCAGCCAGTCAAATAGTTCTTAATTCATAAAGCAGTAATTGCCGTTAGATTTTCCAACTATTTAGCAGCCTCTACTATCGCTGGTTTTTTTTCCCCCTTCCTGCTGTTGTATTCTTTCACCTGTGTACCAAGTATCACTTGGCTTATGGAATCCCCTATGTCTGGGAATGATACTATTCATATTATACATGTTTCATGACAATAAACAAAAGTAAAGAACTAATACACATCCCTCCCAAGTATCCCTAGTTAGGAGGGCCAGTCCCTATTTTGCACCCAAATCCCCCTGTCTTTCTTTCCTTCTCTGCTGTGCCTCTTTCTTTGCATCTAGGACAGTTCTTCGCTGTTGTTTCACCACTGACAGTTAAGCGCTTACAATTAGAGTAAACCCCTCATAATAAATTAACTCCCCCCTAAAAGTTACCCCAAACCTAACCCCCCGAACCTTAATAGTACCACCCCTGAACCCTAATACTTACCCCCAACCCTAATACTAATACTCCTAATACTAACCCCCTAAGCCCAAATACTAACCCCCTGAGCCCTTATACTAACACTAACCCCTAAGCCCTAATACTAACCTCTAAGCCCTAATTCTAACACTAACACTAAGCCCTAATAGGAACACTAAACCCTAAGCCCTGATACTAACCCCTAAATCCCTAATTCTAACACTAAGCCCTAATACTAATAATACCTTACAAGCGATGCCACGATGAACTGTCCCGCGATGACCTCTCTGTGATGAACCTGCCATCACACAAGAGGTCATGGTGAAGCGGCTCCGTTTAAGCAGCCTCAAAGAACCGTTCTAATCAAATGACATAAATATTTACCAATTGGCCCATAACGTCCCTGAAAATGTACCGGTCAAGCCCCGCCCACAGCCACACCTTTAGCCACTCCCACAAAAACAAAAATAGTCCCTCTTTGGACATTTGAAATATTGGGAGGTATGGATTTATAATATTATAATCTTACAATTTGAAGTTATGCAGCCAGAAATACAATATACTCCAAAGCTTTACAGCACAATATATGTAAATAAAATTTAAAAAAAATATGTTAAAAAACAAGATATAATATAATGTAAATGCTGACACTCACCTTCACTGTTCCAAATTGCTGGTGGGGCATCAGGGAGATATGGTACTGGAGTACAGTGACCTGCAGTGAAGAGATACCAAACCCAGAGGGGCATGTACAAAAAAAAACAACAAATATATCTTATGTGCAAACATTTTTGGGCGCTTTGCTCCTATTGCAATGTATTAAACATTTAACACTCAAATAGTAAATACGAGCGCATTGAGAATAAAAACGGGCATAATTGCGAATATTTTTCTACCTCTTTTGATGGCACTCGCTAAAAGCTGGTGTAATTTTCACACGCAAATAAGAATTATTTTTCACAAAATATTCGCAAAACTCTTTAGCGCGCGCAAATATAATCGCAATTTATTAGCGCAACCGGAAAAATGCACGCTAAATAAAAATAAACTGAAATCAGGGGAAAAAGCGCAGAATGTTACAAATAGTCACAAACTGCTCCTTACTCATGTTTTACCTACTTTTTTTTCCCACTGCACTTGTTTAGTACATGACCCCCCCCAGTGATAATTATAATACTAATGTTCACAGTGTCAACATGGTGACTCACTATTTTTATATTATTAGTATTTTCTCCTTTTCTGCCAATAGTCAGCACCATTTTTGTGGTACTCCAGATGCAGGGCCGATCCTAGGGTCACGGGCGCCTGGGTGCAGGTTTTCCTTTGGCGCCCAAGGGTGGGCGTGGCTATATTATGAACTCCTCCCCTTTAGACATTTCTGTTCCAGACATGCCCATTTCAATATTGGGGAGAGAGAAAACTGTATTTTAATGTAAAGGACCAACGTTTATTTTAAATAAAGATATATATTTTGCCATAATACTGTGTAGTGGTTTTATTTATTTCTATGATGCTCAGCCAGAAACATGGGAGACTTTTTGCTGGCTAGCAAAATGAGTTTTAACTACCGTTCCCATGATTCCCAACCAGCCAAAGTCTCTCATTAGTCTGGCTGAGCATCATTGGAAAAGAAGTACATAAGGAGTGATAAATAATATTCCACCAAGTCAGTCACTCACGTGTCTCTCTCTCTCTCCCCATACCCTCATGTCTGTCTGTCTCTCCCCATACCCTCATGTCTGTCTGTCTCTCCCCGTACCCTCATGTCTATCTCTCCCCATACCCTTGTGTCTGTCTGTCTCTTCCCCATACCCTCATGTCTGTCTCTTTCTCCCCATTCCCTCATGTCTGTCTCTCTCTCCCCGTACCCTCATGTCTGTCTCTCTCTCCCCGTACCCTCATGTCTGTCTCTCTCTCTCCCCATACCCTTGTGTCTGTCTGTCTCTTCCCCATACCCTCATGTCTGTCTCTTTCTCCCCATTCCCTCATGTCTGTCTCTCTCTCCCCGTACCCTCATGTCTGTCTCTCTCTCCCTATTCCCTCATGTCTGTCTCTCTCTCTCCCCATACCCTTGTGTCTGTCTGTCTCTTCCCCATACCCTCATGTCTGTCTCTTTCTCCCCATTCCCTCATGTCTGTCTCTCTCTCCCCGTACCCTCATGTCTGTCTCTCTCTCCCTATTCCCTCATGTCTGTCTCTCTCTCCACTCATGCTCCATGTCTCTGTCTCTCTCTCCATTCATGCTCCATGTCGGTCTGTCTCTCTCCACTCATACCCCATGTCTGTCTCTCTCGCCACTCATACCCCATGTCTGTCTCTCTCTCGCCACTCATACCCCATGTCTGTCTCTCTCTCCACTCATACCCCATGTCTGTCTCTCCCCTCATCCCTTATAACTTTTTCCATCTCTATCTTTCTGTTCTCCATGCTGGCCTCTTGTACACACAGTCATACATAAACACACACAGTCACACAAACACATTTACACACTTAGTCACCCTCACAGACATACATTTACACAAACACCCTTATACACACTGTCACACACATACATAAATACACACAGTCATACATAAATACACACAGTCACACAAACACAATTACACATTTAGTCACCCTCACAGACATACATTTACACAGACACCCTTATACACACATACATAAATACAGTCATACAAAAATACACACAGTCACACAAACACAGCCACCTTTACACACTTAGACATAGGATACACTTGCACACTTGACACTCATGTACACACACTTACACAGACAGTAACACACACATAGTTATACACATTGACACACACATACACACTTATACACATACACAAACATTTACACAGACAGTAACACACACATAGTTATACACATTGACACACTTATACACATTCACAGACACTTCCACACTTTCTTTCTTTTTTTATTTATATTTTAACACCCCCCAAACCCCTCCAACTGTTATTACCTCCTCCTTCTTGTTAGTCCAAGCACAGAGCAACGGGGGAAAGCTCCGCCCCCGTCACGTTCTGTGATTGGCTGCAGGGAGGAGGATGTTCTCTATGGTGTCTTGGCAGATACTCTAGAGAACGTCCTCCTCCCGGCAGCAGCCAATCACAGAACGCGCGGGGGCCCGCGCCGAGCTTGCACCCGTCGCGCTGTGCTTGCTTTAACAAGGAGGAGGACGGCAGGGAGAGAGCTCCCTGCTTCAGCGCCTCTCCTCCCGTGCGCCTGGGCGCGGTGCACCCCGTGCACCCGCCCAGGATCGGCCCTGTCCAGATGTAGACATTCAACCGGGAATATCTCTTTTTTTTTTTTAGGTATCACCTAAACATTGTTTTTACTGTGAATGTATAGAATCAAAAAATGATTGAAAATTATCTATATTTTGTGCAAGCAAATTGCCTAAATGTGTTTTAAATGTGTCTGTGGAGTCTCCGGCTTATGACATCACCTGTAACTTGATATGCAAATGACACATTTCCCATTGAAAAGCAGTTCTTTGTCAGGTCAAGGCAATTACTTTTTGTTTTTGGCTAGAGAGGGTATATTTTTGTAACAATTTATATATTTTTATATGTTATATGTGTGCACTTCATTTACTATAATTATTAATTTGTGTCTTGATGTTTAATAATACTTTTTAGGGCCAATGTAAATTCTTCAATGCAGCTGAATGGGAGAATTTTTCCAACTGGTTTGGCCTTAAGTCTGAAATTCCCATCTCAATTACCTGCAATTCTTTTAATTTTTGATAAAAGTGGTATGTTCTTGTTATATTAGTATGACAAGCCGCTCCCGTTAGAGTATAAAGAGGTATGAAACCGCTGTTTTAGTGTCGGTGAGTCATAATGTCATAAAGTGTAATACAGAGGTCACATGCAGCCAGTGCTGTATTTACCGCGAGGCATCCTAGGCAGATGCCTAGGGCGGCAAATTCCCAGCACTGAAAAAAAAACAAATAAAAAAAAAAAAAACATCGCTCTGCCTGCCAGGCTGCATGGGGAGCTGAACAGGCAGCACAGAGAAACCTCCATGCTGCTTGTTCGGCTCCCCGTGCAGTGTGCCGACACGGAAGTGCCGACAGTCACGTGACCGGTGCGCTGACGTCATACGCGCCCCCGGTCATGTGACCTGTCGGCACAATCGCCGGGAAGCCGAACAGGCAGCATGGAGGGACCATGCTGCCTGCCACTAGCCACCAAGGAAAGGTAAGTGCTGATGGGAGACAGTGTGTGTGCGTGTGTGACTGAGTGTGATGGGAGTCAGAGTGTGTGTGATGGGAGACAGTGTGTGTGACTGAGTGTGATGGGAGTCAGAGTGTGTGTGATGGGAGACAGTGTGTGTGACTGAGTGTGATGGGAGTCAGAGTGTGTGTGATGGGAGACAGTGTGTGTGACTGAGTGTGATGGGAGTAGGAGTGTGTGACTGAGTGTGATGGGAGTAGGAGTGTGTGATGGGAGTATGAGCTTGATGTGAGTCTGAATGATGGGGCATGTCTTAGGTGTGTAACGTGGGTGTGCAGCTTGGGTAGGGGGGTGCCCGGATTTTGTCTGCCTAGGGCAGCACAAAAACAAGATACATCACTGCATACAGCTTATGGATTACCAATTGGTCATCAATGCTCTAGACCAATATTGATCAATGGTCTTGGATTTTTATGCAACCCTTTGATAAATCCACCATGCACTTGGTTATGTGACATAAATACATTATTATGATTTGGCTTACACATCTATCTATATGAATTTATTATGACCTTACTAAGGGGGTCATGTACTAAACAAGTGCAGTGGGGAAAAAAGTAGGTAAAACATGAGTAAGGAGCAATTTGCAACAATTTGTAACATTCTGCGCTTGTTTTCCCTGATTTGCGCCTCTTCCGTTTATTTTTATTTTTAGCGTGCTTTTTTCCGGTTGCGCTAATGAATCGCGATTATATTTGCACGCGCTAAAGAGTTTTGCGAATATTTTGTGAAAAAGAATTCTTATTTGCGTGTGAAAATTACACCAGCTTTTAGCGAGTGCCATCAAAAGAAGTGGAAAAAATATTCGCAAACTTGCCTGTTTTATTCGCAGTTTGCTCGTATGTACTATTTGGGTGTTAAATGTTTAGTACGTTGCAATAAGAGCTAAGCGTAAAATTAGTTTTGCACATAAAATATATTTGCGTTTTTTTAGTACGTGTCCCTATTAGTTAAATAGTTACATAGTAGTTTAGGCTGAAAAAAGACTTGAGTCCATCAAGTTCAACCCTTTTCTTTTTTACCGCTGTTGATCCAAAAGAAGGCAAATTCCCCCTTATTTCAGCAATGCCGATTTCTGCTTTCAATGGGGAAAAATTCCTTCTTGACTCTCAATGGCAAACAGAATTCTCCTTGGATCAACAAGCTATAATTAAATATTAATGCTTATAATAACATGCATAGCCCTCTATGCTCCAGCTTATTAAAAAAAAGTATCCATGAACCTTGTAATGGCATCTAACGTATTTGCTAGCACCACCTCTTCATGCAGTGAATTCCATACCTTTATTGTCCTTACCGTAAAAAATCCCTTCCGCTGTCGAAGACTAAATCTCCTTTCTTCAAGTCTTAGCGGGTGACCTCTTGTCCTTTGTCCTGTTCTGTTAATGAACAGGTCTTTAGAAAGCCCTTTGTATGGGCCCTCTACAAATGTATATAATATTATATATCATCACCATGAAAAAAATAGCACTGTTCTAGACTATTGTTAACCATGCTGATTACTTAAGATTTGTCTTTTATAACTATCTTTTTACTACTAATATTTGTTTTATTTTTTCTAATTAAGAATAATTAGAAAAATAATTTTTAAAAAAATTATATATATATTTATATATATATATATATATATATATATATATATATATATATATATATATAAAAGATTTGCTACTGAAGTTATAATAAAAGTGAATGTATTTCCAGAGAATTAATAGAACTAGAATACTTTAGTTGCCCTTAAGAGAGGCTACCTTTCTTAAAACCCCAATACATCAGAGTACTTTAAACTGAAATTAAGATAAAAGCAAATCTTAATAAAATTACAGGAAAAAAAATCACTGCAAACATCTGTGATCCATTTCAAACAAATGCTGCATTCCATAAAATAACAGGTGGAAGCTGTAAAATGTTTTCTACAATTGCAACTTGCATTTAATCTCCGCTATGTGATATTGAAAAGATTACTTCTATCCGGCCATTATTGTTATTTTATAAAGCAGTGTTGTCCAACGTTTTACTGGGGAAGGGGGGGGGGGGGGGGGGGGTAGGTCACATACCATTCAGAGGTTTATGGGGGGAGACTAATAAAATGGTGATGTAATGGAATAGAAGCTATGTTATGTTTTTCCTAGGTTCTGTTTTCAGGAGGGTTGAAAGCCATCCAGAGACTCTTGAAGGTAAAATCCAGACCTATACAGTGTTGATATATAGTAATATTGCCTCTTAAAGAGCAACTAAACTTTTATTTTCAAACATAGAAGCACAAGTAAAAGTACAAAAAAAAACATTATAGTGTCGCTTTAATTCAAAATTAGAATGTGATGACAGTTATAAGATCCTCTGCACTTGCAAGGTGAACCTATAACCCTATGCGTTCTATAAGGACTTCCACAGGCATTATGCTAAACAGCTCAAGTTAACAAACAACTTGTTATATGCTTTGTTGATGATATTAATGTACCAAGTGTTTTTTTTTTTTCATCCTCAAGAGATCAATAAAATGAGCACCGTTAAGTTGGGTAATCTGACTTATTCTTGAAAGAGAGTATTGCAGGGAATTGACAAGGGAATTTCAGGCTAGCCAAGTTGGAAAAATTCTCCAGTTCAGCTCTGTTTGACATTCCCTTTTCAATTCCCTAATTCAGAAATAGATGCATGCGCAGACATGCAGAACCCTGGGCGTTTGATATCCTAAACCATTTTGACAGCTCTTTCTATGTTAGTTGAGAAGCCCACTGATAGGTTAGAGAGCCTGTATCAGTCTAATGCAAACAGAACACTCTGCCCCGGATCTCTGTACCTTTCCTGACAATTCTCCGTCCCAGCTGTATGGCTATCACATACTATCATACCTGATCTGGAGCAATGGGACTTGATATGGTTTGACTGTCACAGCAGGTTTCCCTGGTATCACTTCAGGTAGGTTTACTGTACAAAATAGAAATGATGTCAAACCAGATTACAAAATAAAGGCTCTTGTAACATGAAGGTTTACTATGTGCCGAGAACTGTGTGGAGGCAAATCTAGGCATAATGGCATGATATGGGAGTGTGACAACAGGCTGGATAAAGTGGAGGCATCATTTAAATATTGGATCCTTTATTACATATACAAATAGAAATATGCTGCAGAGAGCGATTTAAATACTGCCTTCACCTGCACAGACGAACCCCCAACAGTATACTGCCTTCACCTGCACAGACAAACCCCCAACAGTATACTGCCTTCACCTGCACAGACAAACCCCCAACAGTATACTGCCTTCACCTGCACAGACAAACCCCCAACAGCATACTGCCTTCACCTGCACAGACAAACCCCCAACAGTATACTGCCATCACCTGCACAGACAACCCCCCAACAGTATACTGCCTTCACCTGCACAGACAAACCCCCAACAGTATACTGCCTTCACCTGCACAGACAAACCCCCAACAGTATACTGCCATCACCTGCACAGACAAACCCCCAACAGTATACTGCCTTCACCTGCACAGACAAACCCCCAACAGTATACTGCCATCACCTGCACAGACAAACCCCCAACAGTACACTGCCTTCACCTGCACAGACAAACCCCCAACAGTATACTGCCTTCACCTGCACAGACAAACCCCCAACAGCATACTGCCTTCACCTGCACAGACAAACCCCCAACAGTACACTGCCTTCACCTGCACAGACAAACCCCCAACAGTACACTGCCTTCACCTGCACAGACAAACCCCCAACAGTATACTGCGTTCACCTGCACAGACAAACCCCCAACAGTATACTGCCTTCACCTGGACAGACAAACCCCCAACAGTATACTGCCTTCACCTGCACAGACAAACCCCCAACAGTACACTGCCTTCACCTGCACAGACAAACCCCCAACAGTACACTGCCTTCACCTGCACAGACAAACCCCCAACAGTATACTGCCTTCACCTGCACAGACAAACCCCCAACAGTATAGTGCCATCACCTGCACAGACAAACCCCCAACAGTATACTGCCATCACCTGCACAGACAAACCCCCAACAGCATACTGCCTTCATCTGCACAGACAAACCCCCAACAGTATACTGCCTTCACCTGCGCAGACAAACCCCCAACAGTATACTGCCTTCACCTGCACAGACAAACCCCCAACAGTATACTGCCTTCATCTGCACAGACAAACCCTCAACAGTATACTGCCTTCACCTGCACAGACAAACCCCCAACAGTATACTGCCTTCACCTGCACAGACAAACCCCCAACAGTATACTGCCTTCATCTTCACAGACAAACCCCCAACAGTATACTGCCTTCATCTGCACAGACAAACCCCCAACAGTATACTGCCTTCATCTGCACAGACAAACCCCCAACAGTATACTGCCTTCATCTGCACAGACAAACCCCCAACAGTATACTGCCTTCACCTGCACAGACAAAACCCCAACAGTATACTGCCTTCACCTGCACAGACAAACCCCCAACAGTATACTGCCTTCACCTGCACAGACAAACCCCCAACAGTATACTGCCTTCATCTGCACAGACAAACCCCCAACAGTATACTGCCTTCACCTGCACAGACAAACCCCCAACAGTATACTGCCATCACCTGCACAGACAAACCCCCAACAGCATACTGCCTTCACCTGCACAGACAAACCCTCAACAGTATACTGCCTTCACCTGCACAGACAAACCCCCAACAGTATACTGCCTTCACCTGCACAAACAAACCCCCAACAGTATACTGCGTTCACCTGCACAGACAAACCCCCAACAGTATACTGCGTTCACCTGCACAGACAAACCCCCAACAGTATACTGCGTTCACCTGCACAGACAAACCCCCAACAGTAGACTGCCTTCATCTGCACAGACAAACCCCCAACAGTATACTGCGTTCACCTGCACAGACAAACCCCCAACAGTATACTGCCTTCATCTGCACAGACAAACCCCCAACAGTATACTGCCTTCACCTGCACAGACAAACCCTCAACAGTATACTGCGTTCACCTGCACAGACAAACCCCCAACAGTATACTGCGTTCACCTGCACAGACAAACCCCCAACAGTATACTGCGTTCACCTGCACAGACAAACCCCCAACAGTATACTGCCTTCATCTGCACAGACAAACCCCCAACAGTATACTGCCTTCATCTGCACAGACAAACCCCCAACAGTATACTCCCTTCACCTGCACAGACAAACCTCCAACAGTATACTGCCTTCACCTGGACAGACAAACCCCCAACAGTATACTGCCTTCACCTGCACAGACAAACCCCCAACAGTATACTGCCTTCACCTGGACAGACAAACCCCCAACAGCATACTGCCTTCACCTGCACAGACAAACCCCCAACAGTATACTGCCCCCCAAAATAAATAACTAAATAAAGTGCAAGGGTTTGTGGTAGACTCTTGTTTTAAGGTCTGTGGTCCTTTGCACACATGCCAGATGCTAACTGTAAATTGGGTACATTTTTGACAACAGGAAACAGTATAAGAGGGAACAAAAGTAAAATATGGGGTAACCGCCAAGGCCACTTTACCCTCCCGGCACCCTTAAAAGCCTTATTCCCTCAGCTTCACCTGTCTGAACTACTGCAATGCCTTTTAAACTGACCTTTGACTGATTACAATGCAATAAATCTAAAATGATGCTGCCAGGCTTACCCCCCCCCCCCCCCCATTCCTCATCTACCCCTCCACTATGTGAACCAAGTACATTTTTTGATCTTCTATTCGCTGTCTGTATTTGCAATATGCTCACACCTGTTTAATAAGCATCATATTATATGTGCATAGTATTTGGTAGTCTGACATGTTATCTATACAGTGGGCTTTAAATGTGTCTGTGGAGCCTCCTGCTCATGACATCACCTTAGGCTTATTATGTAAATGACACATTTGCCATTGAAAAGCAGTTAATTTGCATATCACGCCACAAGCTGATGTCATAAGCAGAGACACCATAGAAACATAGAATGTGTCAGCAGATAAGAACCATTCGCTCCATCTAGTCTGCCCAATTTTTCTAAATACTTTCATTAGTCCCCAGTTCCCTATCTTATAGCTAGGATAGCCTTGTGTCTATCACACGCATGCTTAAACTCCTTCACTGTGTTTACCTCTACCACTTCTACTGGAAGACTATTCCATACATCCACTACCCTCTCAGTAAAGTAATACTTGTATTAGTCCCCAGTTCCCTTTCTTATATCTAGGATAGCCTTATACCTATCCCACGCATGCTTAAACTCCTTCACTGTGTTTACCTCTACCACTTCTACTGGAAGACTATTCCATACATCCACTACCCTCTCAGTAAAGTAATACTTGTATTAGTCCCCAGTTCCCTTTCTTATATCTAGGATAGCCTTATACCTATCCCACGCATGCTTAAACTCCTTCACTGTGTTTACCTCTACCACTTCTGCTGGAAGGCTATTCCATGCATCCACTACCCTCGCGGTAAAGTAATACTTACATAGAAAACATAGACATAGAAACATAGAATGTGTCGGCAGATAAGAACCATTCGGTCCATCTAGTCTGACCAATGTTCTAAATACTTTTATTAGTCCCCAGTTCCCTATCTTATATCTAGGATAACCTTGTGCCTATCCCACGCATGCTTAAACCCCTTCACTGTGTTTACCTCTACCACTTCCGCTGGAAGGCTAGTCCATACAACCACTACCTTCTCAGTAAAGCTAGAACACCACTGATACATTCAAAACACATTTGTCACTTAATTTATTAATTTGCTTCCAGCTCCACACAATGTATAGATCATTGTCTTCTCTACCTTCACAGTATACACAATGTTTAGATGGCCTGCCTTTAAAGCCTGTCATCAAAAAAAAAATAATACCCAACATGACCGCAGCCTGATAAATGTAAGTAGAAATGACTACCTATCTATCTGGAAATCATCGTAATTAAACGTGCAACATTATAACCGCCGTGTAATCAATGGCATTAGCTGAAGAGGTGGGTTTATCTTGGCCAGTAAAAAACAAGAATGAGGTATGGGACCTCAATGCAAATTATAAGACATGAAATGTGTTTACTTCATAGCAGATACTCCAAACCCAAGTCTAACTGTAATTAAGCACTAGTTTACGAGTGTGCATTATGACAAATTAGACGCCCGGTTGATTAGATTGGACATATAAACTATCAGTATAATTATGACATTTTAATCATTATTCTCCTCTCTTTTTTTCGAAGAGCATTATCTCCAGCCTCATTTGGTTCTTATTGGATTGCTATTATAATAAGTGTATAGTATAAAACATGTCCTTTAAGAAGATGATTTTTTTTTTTTGGGGGGTGTTGCGTGTTTTGCATTCTAATCTTTAGTGATTACTGCCACGATCGTGTACTCTACAAACTATTCCTCTTCACTGGGACCTGCTCCGGGTTACTAAAGAGAAATGCATGTTTGGCCTCACAAGAATGAAAACCCAAATACTGTGAGGTTACCAATGGTAACCAATAGTCAAAAAGATACATAAACAAAGTACTGCGAGGAGAAACAAAGTACTGCGAGGATAAACAAAGTACTGCGAGGATAAACAAAGTACTGCGAGGATAAACAAAGTACTGCGAGGATAAACAAAGTACTGCAAGGATAAACAAAGTACTGCAAGGATAAACAAAGTACTGCGAGGATAAACAAAGTAGTGCGAGGATAAACAAAGTAGTGCGAGGATAAACAAAGTACTGCGAGGATAAACAAAGTACTGCAAGGATAAACAAAGTACTGCAAGGATAAGCAAAGAACTGCAAGGATGAACAAAGTACTGCAAGGATAAACAAAGTACTGCAAGGATAAACAAAGTACTGCAAGGATAAAGCAGCCATATAAAAGGCAGGGCTGCAGTAAGGTAAAATTAGGCACCAAAAAAATATATCTAAATAAATAATAATAGTGCAATTATGTTCTGGGGCATGTCCTGGGTGTGCAGTGTTGGTGATGGGGCATGTCCTGGGTGTGCAGTGTTGGTGATGGGGCATGTCCTGGGTGTGCAGTGTTGGTGCTGGGGCATGTCCTGGGTGTGCAGTGTTGGTGATGGGGCATATTCTGGGGCGCTTGGTTAAATCCTGGTTGTGCAGTGTTGGTCATGGGGCATTTATTGTTGTGCTGTGGTAAGTCCTGGGTGTGCGATCTTGGTGATGGGGCATGTGTTGGGGTAAGTGACAGTTCTGGGTGTGCAATCACTGGCACCAAATATGTGAAAGTAAAATATATATATGGTACTCACAGGTCCAATTGGAAATGTGGAGCAATATATATAAGTATGGGGAGCAAAGGTTAACCCAGTAGATTCATCCCAGGATGGACTCAGGGCCATACTATAGATGATTTAGTATGAAAGAGGATATAGTAAATATGGAATAAAGCGGAATTAGCAACAAATAAATGTCCATAAACGGACTGGGTGCAGGAAGGCTCTAGATGTTGTTCCTAATTATCCCAGTGGTCTGCAGGAGAATGTTCTGTCTGCTACATGCACTTAGTATTTTATTAGTGGGTCTCAGTTTAAGCAGTGTGATATGGAACAAAGTGTATTGTCATAGCTGCTCAGACAGTTCCTAATTGGATGTCCGCACCTGCTTTTATGTTTTATATATGTAGGGGGGGGGGGTTCACTTTCCCTGTGATACAGCCTAGATTACTTTGTCTCAATCACATCCCCTCGGGAGCAGGGTCGCCATCAAATATGATGGGGCCCCTTACTGACCATACTATCTAGGCTCCCAGCTTCCCCACGTAATTTCTCCTTTTATTATTGCCCCCAAATGCCTTGTCTTAGCACCACTTCGCACACCCAGCACGTGCCCAGCACCCAAATTCCACACCCAGGAGTTACCCCAGCAGCCCTCGGGGGCTTGATATGCAAATTAACTCCTTTTCAGTGTGAAATGTGTAATTTGCATATCAAGCGACAGGTGATGTCATAAACAGAAGACACCACATTTAAAACAACATTTTTCTCCACATTTAAGTATTTACTCTCAATTTTACAAACACAACACAGAATTCCTCAAAGTGCTCATTATTTACCTTAAAAAACCCCACACTCCAAACACATTTAATTTAACAGGTTTCAAAAGAAAATCTCCGGATACATCTCTTTGCTTCAGGTGACAATTTAATTAAAAAAAAAAAAAAAACAAGAAACAACTTAGAAAAGATTTTGCAATACAGTTCACCCCCTGTAAATCGAGTGTCGACAGACTTGTCTATACAGTTAAAAACATGAATAGATATGTACTATAAAAAAAAATGAAATGTGAATATAATAAGTGATAACCTGTAAAAAAAAAAAAAAAAAAAGTAAAAAACGTCCATCGTCCGATATAAATAGGACGATTATGGCCTTTAAAGCTCACTAATGTGATGGACATATCTAGCAATGAGACTGCGCCATCTTAGATATGCTTTGGTTCTTACCAAATATACCTGTTTCCATCATATGTTCTGATGGCTTCTATAATCTTTTAATTAGCTATATAGTCATTCTGTCTGTGTGAGAGCAATCTATACTAATTGCTTGCTAGCCCGAGGATGACTTTCTAACATCAGTTCCATTTGCAAGCAGTTACCTTTTGGATTATTATATTTTATTTTTTTTCACTATTACTTTTAATGTAAAAAAAAAATCATATAAAAAAAAATCTGGTTAAATGTTAGAAAAGTACATAAATGTATTCAGATAATAACCACTTGGAAATGAGGTACTTTAGGGTGGAAAGAGGCCAGAAACATCTGCCAAATAGGTTTTGATTGACACATTACTATTAAAATATATAAGAATTAGAAACATAGAACAGAAGAATAAACGATACGGATAAAATGTTTAAGTGATTTTAAAGAAGTAGTCCTGTTATTTTTCGTCTTCTTCTGAGCTTCAGATATGGGGGTTCATGTACTAAACAAGTGCAGTGGGGAAAAAAGTAGGTAAAACATGAGTAAGGAGCAATTTGAGACTATTTGTAATATTTCGCGCTTGTTTTCCCTGATTTGAGCCTCTTCCGTTTATCTTTATTTAGCGTGCATTTTTCGGGTTGCGCTAATAAATTGCGATCATATCTGCGCACGCTAAACAGCATTGCGAATATTTTTGTGAAAAATAATTCTTATTTGCGTGTGAAAATTACACCAGCTTTTAGAGAGCGCTATCAAAAGAGATAGAAAAAATATTCTCAAAATTGCCCGTTTTTATTCGCAGTTTGCTCGTATGTACTATTTGAGTGTTAAATGTTTAGTACATTGCAATAGGAGCAAAGTGCAAAAATTGTTTTGCACATAAAATATATTTACGTTTTTTAGTACATGCCCCTCATAGCTCAACCCCAATTTTTCTTTTTTTTAAAAAGTATTTTTTCTTCAAGGCAATGTATACTGCGACCAAAACCTTTTTAATGCTTTCGGGGAAGTCTAATTAACTCTCCTCCTAATTAACCCCAGGACAGCAAGTTCTAACCAGACAAAGAAACCTCAGCCATGTGTGAACACAAAAAATGTAATATATATATAATATGATGCCTACTAAACAGGTGTGAACATGAAGCAAGTACATTAGCGGTGCAGTGTATGGAAAAAAAATGATGTTAAAGGGTAATTTTTTTTATTTCACATTGCTGATTTCAGATATATATTTTGTTTTTGTTATGTGAGTTTATTTTATGAAATATTTTACTAAACAAGTGTGACTGGGTGCCACCATTTTGTGAAATATAGTGGTTTTAAATCTGAATTCTGACCATAGACGTGCACATGGGAGGGTAATGTAACTATTACATCACAAGGGGGCGGAGTTATGATCCTTTTTGATCAGGTCAATCTCCTCTCTTTGTGTTGGAGGGCAGGTAAAAAACAGTTGTACACAGCCACCTAGTCCTGCCCACTATGATACACAGGAGCCAGTAAGACAGCAGGGGAGTATGTTATGACATCATCATGCAGGCTCTGGCCACAGCTGTAACGTGAGATAGGTAGTGTGAGGCTTTGGACTGACAGGTGGCAAGCCAGCGGAGGCAGTGTGATGCTTTGGGCAATGGTCTGCTGGGAAATCTTGGGTCCTGCCATTCATGTGGATGTTACTTTAACATGTACCACCTACCTAAGCATTGTTACAGACCAGGTACACCCTTTCATGGTGTAAAATGGTATTCCCTGATGGGATTGGTCTTTTTAAGCAGGATAAGGTGCCCTCCCACAAAGCATAAATGGTTTGAGGAACGCAACAACGTGTTCAAGGTGTTGACTTGGCCGATGCATGGAGGCCCCACCTCGCAACTTAGAGGACTTAAAGGATCTGCTGCTAACGTCTTGGTGCCAGATACCCCAGCACACCTTCAGAGATCTAGTGGAGTCCATGCCTCGATGGGCCAGGGCTGTTTTGGCGTCAAACGAGGACCTACACAATTTTAGGCAGGTGGTCATAATGTTATGGCTGGTCGGTGTATGTTGCTTTAATTTTATGCATTTTCTTGCAATTCTGCTTACACAATCTATAGTCCACCATTGGGTAAGCATATCAGCTATCCAATTCAGCCCCCTATTTTTCTTTTCATAACCTTAATCATATTGTCATCCAGTGCCAGGTCAAGGTCCTCCATACCTTCCACCACTACGTACATTGGGGGTTATGTATAAAACTTAAGTTAAAAAAAAGTTGCAGTTGCCATTCGTTATGTTGTATCTTTTTATATACATCCCGACAGTGTTTCTCCAACACTAATCAGATGCTTTTTAGCACCGGATTTACACAGGGGCTGCACCGGCATAGACAAGCCTCTTCTAGTAGGAGAATTTCAGCAGATTTGTCCCTGCACATTGCACAGTTAAAGGGACAGTCTAGTCCCCAAACTCACTTTGGTGCAAGATGAAGATCACTGCTTGTATAATGCACAGGATTTTTTTTCCAGTGTGATCTGATGCAGGCAGTCTGCATAAATCAAATTTTTTATATTTTACTCAAACTCTCCCAGAACTGATTACTTAGTACTAGAAGCAGCAGCACTGATTATATAAACACTGTTATATTAAGTTTTTTTTTTTTTTAAATCAGTGCTCCTGGAATAGACTACATTGTGTGGACTGTAATAAACTTGCTCTTGTATACAGTAGGATCTCTTAACAGTGCAACACATTGTCTGATGACATCACTAGAGAGACAGTAAATTCCATTCATTTGAATGAAATTATTCTCATTGGTTCCTGTATCAGAAAATAAAAAGAAAGAAAGAAAGAAAATGTAATTTTATTCAGCTAGTGTGGCCAGTCCTAGTTTCTTGCAAACTGCCCTAATTTCACAAATATAAGTATTTTATATTTTAAGCAATGCAAAAAAAAAAAACCTATGCATTTTAAATTACTCTGAAAGCACATTAAAGGGCACCAGATAGTCCCTTTAAGTCAGTGAGATGAAATGTCTATCTCATCTCAACTCGTCTTTTAAATGAAAAAATATATTGTAGAGAAGATTGGAGAAAGGAGAGTCTCTGGCAGCTTGCTTTTACTTTTTTTCATAACTTTTCGGTTTTGGCCACAACAGTTTTCTTGCATTCAGATATAGAAACATAGAATGTGTAGGCAGATAAGAACCATTCGGTCCATCTAGTCTGTCCAATGAATATCATATCCACACTGACTTCCATTTGCTCTCGGTCTCCATCAACCCGATATCTCACTCATCTGTAGACTCTGACTATTATACTAGATATGTTTTACCCACTTCTAAAAAAAATGCACATAAAATATTTTATTCTTTTTTTGTGTGTAATATCTATATATATATATATATGTCCATTTGATTTCATGTCTTGTGTTGGGCGGGGTTAGTAAATGTGCTAGCATTTAGGTAAAAAAAAAAAAAAATAATACTAATCAAGAGCATTTTGAGGATTACATCTTTACATCCTCTAGTAACTGAGAATCAGAAATTAGTACTTTAAAGTGGGTTTTTTAATACTCTCACATTTACCACATACTTGTGGTAAAGGAAGAAATATTGCAATGGCATACACATCAACGTAAATACATATTTTTTAATTATTTTAATATACTATTCATAGTTCTCCTTTATTTAAAATGCTGGAACCTCTGTAAATTCTATTGACCCAAAAATATTATCCCTAAAAATATTAGGGCAGCCCACACATTTTTCAAGATTACCATTTATTGAATTTCTAGATCATAATAACTATTATTTTAGTCAATGGTATGCTACTGAGACATTTTTGGATTTAGCACAAATCTATTGATTACAAGACTTATAGCCGTCATGCATACTTAGAATATTCTACATACATATTTATATGTTCCCAGAATCCTATACTTTCATTTATGGAGCCTTTGCTTATCTTTTAAACGACATTATTTCTGATATTTTGTATACCCATTACTGAAAAGCCTTTTCATTTTACACACAGAGTTGCATACTGCAGTTCCTGATATCCATAAAATGACTTCCTGCCTTCTAATTCTTGCACTCGAGTTAAACCTTAATATCTTTTGAACTGTGCATCCTAAAAGGAACTTTCAAAAGCATTAAATATCAGGCAAAATATGGATTTAACAACAGGTTCTGTCTTCTGATAGATGGCTATTCGATCATCCACCCCTCTCACTGTTTTAATGCTTCCTATGTGTTTATTGTCACTTGTCACAGCTAAATAAAGTCAAGCAATTTAAGATTAAAAATAATGTTTTTAACTGATTTTGCCTTACTGAAAAGCATGATAAATCTTTAAACAGTTAAGTTTATTTACAGCAATATGGCAATTTTTGTCTTTAACCACTAGATGTCACTTTTTCCTTCAAAATAGTTTCCTGTTCCAAAATCAATTTCTTAAGCCCTATAAGTGTGTCAAACTCTCTGATGTAAACAAACTGTGTTGTTAAATAGCATATTGCAGTGTATAGAATAATATCCTTTGACAGGTATATAGCCAAACCATTAGAATTATTATTCTACAATTAATATAATTTGTATCATTTTCTTTTTTCAAACACCTAATACACTCCTTGTACAATGCTGGTATTTCTCTATATATCTTCGCTCCACTTCTAAAAATATCACAAAAATAAACATATTTAACAGAATCACCCATCAGACCTATGTTGGCATTTCCCCGGAGATTAATATCCCTATGCCTGGATAGAAATGGGCAGTATGTAATAAACTTAAACATAATGACTGCAATAAATAAAAGACAATATTAAATAACAGAAATAATTCCATCTGGAAACCTTATAAAGGATGAGAAAAATGATTCTATACTTAAAAATAAATATCAGTCTAATTGTGTACTATAACTAACCTAAGAACTGCAAAGTGCCCCAAACAGGACATTGGTTCTTGATATTTATTTATTTTTTAAACATCAATACATTCCAAATATAAAATGGAACAATGTTTATTTCATGTCTTATTTTTGATCATTTGCAAATTTTTACAATTTTATAAACAAGAAATTTGTGTCCTTTGAAAATATTTTTTATCAGTACTCTATTTTATTATTATTATTATTGATCATCTGTGAGGCAAAACTGAGGAACCTTGCAGTCATAGTGATTTAAATTATTTGACCTTGGGTAGAATCATTAACTTGTTATCTAGTAAGGACATGACCCATAGCTCTTAAAACACAAAGTAACTTTCTATTATTATTGACAATGTGCAGAAATTATTATTATATTTATTGCAATGAGCCTAATTCTTCAGTATTCAAAGGTTGCTTAAAAAAAAAGTATATCCAATATTTTCCCCTTATTTTATATTATCTATAATATATTATCTATAATGTTTACAGGCATGTAGGCATTCATTCTTAATAGTAATAATAATATCATATATATATATATATATATTTTTTTTTTAATTTTACAAAAATATATGAAAACACTTAAAAATATAATTTTTATTCCTTAAAAAAAAGGAAATCAAGACATCTCAACCAAAGTAATTTTATTGTATATGTCCTATAAATATCGTCCTTCTAATTGAAAAAAAAAAAAAAAATGGAATATAATAAAATGTGAAAATACAACATTGTATTAGAATAGATTTTCTGATATGTACAATTATGTCATCTGACATTTATTTCTAATATTGCCTACAGTATTAGATATGTTTTTTTAAGAAGAATTTGTCACCAGTGGCAATGTTGTAAGTATATTTTGTGTGTGTGTCAGGACAGATTATGTATCACCGTAGACTTTTGTAATAGTATCCCATTGCTCCTACTTGGGAGAGAACATCAGTGAAGAATTTGTTATTTACTAGTTGCGAGATACGGGGCCGCAAATCCACAGTGACTGCGTCAGGACGCTACAGTAAATGAAATTCAAGTATAAATGTCCTTGGTATAAATTAATTCCTTTCCTGATATAAATTCATTCCTTTGGTTGTGTCACGTATTTGGAACCCCTAATATTGTGGCACAACGAACATAAATATTTTAGATATAGACATAGTCACAAAAAACACAGGACACACAAATATTTATATGTATTGTGGAAACTTTACAAATGTATATAAAGTACATAAATAGTTTTATTTACAACACTGTAGAATTTGAATATAAATGCAATAATAATATACAGTTTATCATTTAACATCCACCATATTAAATTAGCTTTAGATCAATGTTTTGTACAGAAAATTATGTTTTATAAATGCTGATTTATATATATATATATATTAGAATCTTTGTATACTGATGATTACCGAACTTAACAGATTTTTTCCCCCACATTGGAATAAATATAGCTGCTTCTGTTGTAAATACAAGGTATGAAAATGTAGCAATAAAATGGTTGTTTTATTTCTGTCTAATGAAATGTCTGCTTTTTTTTCTCTGTAAAAACATCCGGAAATATTGTAATTAAAATGCTAATTAAGAAGCTAAATAAGTATTCATTTCAGAATTCTTTTTAGTCTTAATACGAAACGGAACAAATAAGATGCACAGAGACTGTCTCATAAAACAAATGCCCATTTATGTGAATATTTCGAGCAAAAAATTCAATTGAAGAAATTTTATTTTAACTAATTATTTTGCCATTGCGTGCCAGAAGTCGTTCACCTATGGATTGATTTGTTATCCAAATTACTTTGTGTAATATTGGAAGTACAAAAATATTTTTACAAAAAATAACGGAGGCAGTATACCAGCATACAGTAAAGTTTTTATTAAAAAAAAATACAAAAACAAAATTATAAATGTACCTCAATTAGACAAGTAAGATGAAGATTTATAAGTAATAATAAATGTGTATACACAGTAACACTAGACTTAAGATTTAGCCCTAGAGCCTAGAGCAGAGGGTGAGTGTGACTGTGTTGACACTAATTAATTTATGTTAATTTATTGTGTACAAGGATTCTATCATTTAGCAAGTGTTGAGTCCAACCCACTGATATTCAGATGAGCTGCTAGGATATACGCTGATTACAGCACAGGCTTGCACTTACGCTAAAGTGTTACCAAACGTGAAATATGTGATAGGCCGAGAGTATTTTAACCTAGTCAGTGCTGTATCACATAGTAACATAGTAATTTAGGTTGAAAAAAGACACAAGTCCATCAAGTTCAACCCTTCTACCTATCATTTCAGCGTAATGTTTTGTAGGTATGCCTTAATGTCATCTAGAAATAAGAGTCTGGTTTATATGGTTTAAATTGCACTGTGGCATGGTGCCGTAATTTCATTCAAATGTTTACTACTTTCAGCTATACTTTTTTTTTTTTCTTCTTCTTTGGTATAGCTTTGCCTAAAATTCCCGAAACATTCCAGGAAGGACTACAACAAAAGGGACCCATGGAGACGTCATTGACCTTACCATGACCTCATCATGGCGAGAGGGGTAAACCGGAGGTCAAGGAACCCCTCAGAAAGTTTTTTTTATTTATTTTTTTTGTTTCTTTTGTATTTAAATTTTTTTTTTTTTTTTTAAAGAATTTGTTTCGAAACTGAATAAACCCCCCTAACGAGGACTTGCTTCGGCTGTGACACGCAGCTCTGCTCAATATGCTGCAGTAGAATGGGAGAACCAGCAGGTTACAAGAAGGGGGGGGGAGGGGGGGGGGACGGAGAGAAAAAATAAATAAAAAAGACAGTCACCTCTAAAAGAGGATTTTTTATTATTTTTTTATTCTCTTCTCATTTGCATGCCGAGATTTAATTTACATCGCTTAAATATGACGAATTGCCGAGATTTTCTTCAGTTAATGCTTTTAACAGCTCCCAATAAACTTCATTAATCAGGCAGGCTCTAGGCCCAATGTGCAGTCTGCAGCAGCTAATTTGCCTGATTAGCCCGCAACTTTAGTGAATAACCAGGTGGATAATCTAACGGCTTTATGGCCTTAATTACACTCTAATCAGTTCAGTGGTTGGCGAGCAAAAAGAAAAGAGCCCAAAGCTCTTTCCTTAACCCCTCTCACACTTCTCTCAACCTCCTTCCCTCTTGTTTCTCCCTTTTCTCTCTCTCTCTCTCTTTTTTTTTTATCCCTTGGTTCCTTTTCTCCGCGACTGCTACCGCGAATACAATCTTCTCCCAGTCATTGTAAAGCCCACTGAGAAATCACTTCAAGGGCAGATCAACTTCGAAGGGCAAGACAATGCTTTAGCATATGGCACATTCCCCAGATGTTTTTTTTTTTTTTTTGCTGCTCCCTCTTTTTTTTACTTCTTCTTTTGCTTTCTTTCTCTGTTTAGTTTCTCTTTAAAAATTCTGTGTTTTTTTTTTATTATTAGTTTGCTTTTTTTTTATTTCTTGTGGTCTTTCTGTCTGTGTATGGATCATAACATGAGCAGCTGGAAAGAGCTAATTCTTTTGGGTCACTTGGAGGTGTTGTAGTTGTATCTTGAAAAAGTGATTGCAAATCTTTAGTACCATAATTTATGATTTGGATGCTTTTTTTTTACATTTTACGTGGATTTCTCAGCAGCTATTCCTTGTCAAATATATTTATCAATCCATAATTTTTTTTTTTCAAAACAAAAATGCCAACATATTTTTTAATCTTACATATAAAACAATGGATTTTTCAATGGAATTATTTCTTGCCTAAATCTATGCTATAAAACTATAATGTTACTTAATGATTTTTTATTTTTTACCTAGTGTCATTTTTTTCTTTTGTGAAGAGAAGTTAAGAAGGAATTTGGAAATTGAAATTAGAAGAAAAAAAAAACTATTAACAACTAAACTTATTAAATGTAACTTTTGTTCCCTGAAAATGTTTTTTTTAATTTATTTTTTTTTTTTTACAAAAACATAATTTTCTGACAATGGAAAAACATACAGAAGTATTAAATATGCAGAGCACTATCCCTCTTGGTGTTTCACTCTGACAGTGTTTCGATATTGAACAAAAACAAGACCCACCTCTTTTATAAAGCATTCAGTCAGCTCATCTGACCATGAGAAGCTCTTTACTTTAATATCTGATTATATATTTGTAAAATGCATCTCACAGGGAGAAGAAAAGCACTATAAAAATTTCAAATTATTATTATTATTATTATTATTATAACAAAAAAGGTGAATGTTCTATGATGCAATACCTTTATTTGCTACATATATAAGTTGTAATATTTTGCACACGATGAAATCAGTGTAAAAATTTTAAGCAATTTTTCTTTTTTTAAATATCACTTTTGTAAGATAAATAATAATTACAGGTACATTAATTTCATGAATTTTTGCTTTATCTATGGCAGCTAAATTACCCTTGGACTGATAGCAGCATTATGGATTATACCCAGCTTTGTCAAAGTTTGTGATGTAATCTGCCAATGAGGCTTTGGATAAAAAAAAAAGCCATTAAACATATTATTATTATATTACCTTAATGTCTTAGCGACAAAATGGCTATATTATGTATAGTAGGGACAAGAGAAAACGTGCATAAAGCAAACAAAGATAGGGGAAAAGATAATTCCAGGAGCCAAGTGGTTAAATAACACATTCTACAGTAATATTAACTATCATATTATATTGTAGTTTAAAAAGAAATATGGTACTTGTGACTCAATATTCCAAAGGACTTTTTTTTATATATGTCTAAAGATAAAAGTTTGAGTGGAGATATTTTTCCAATAATTTGATTTAACTATTATACTGTAATGTCTGAAAGGGATTAACACATAATGGGGGGATTCTAATATGAGAAAAAATAGCTCCCTAGTTTTGATATTATATTAATACATATATGTGTGTGTGTGTGTGTGTGTGTGTGTAAACACACAAACAGTCAAAACAGACTAACAGACAAACTGATAGATAGTTAGCTGGGGAGAGATAGATAAATAGACACTAGACAGGCAGGCAGGGAGACAGACAGAAAGATGTATGCAAAATACAATAAAAACAGATATAGTATTATTACAAATAACCTCTTAAAAACATTATTTGTAGCATTTTAATTATTGAATTAAAACCAAAATATGCTCAAAAAATATCCTTAAATTGTTCCTAAGATTCCAAAGTAAAATGCATGTAAGAATAAAATATGTGAAATAAAGTAATGTAAGTTAGAACAGTATAGGTCTAGTACAGGGAGGGCTGTACAAGTGTATCTTTAGTGTATCCTCTAAGGGTTAAAAAGCGTGCACTCACTTAATTCAATATAAGTGACATAACTCTCACATTATAAAAGGTGTAGGGAAGATATAATAGTAACCAAATGCAACACCAAAATGCCATCATCTCTGTTAAAAAAAATAATATTATTTGCTGTATGGTAGGACAGTGTAAATTCCACAGAAGAATTGGAATTGTGCTGTGGGACAGTGAGAGCAGCTCCATGTTGAGCACTCAATCATTCCTTGTCACAGGTGCAGCCACTATGTATTATCCTGCAGTGATTGATTGACTGGTCCTGGGCAAGATGGGCAGGAAGGCTCCGATGGGTCTTTGCTGGTTTGGCCTTATTTCCTGTCTACCTGTAGAGACAACAAAAGCAACAATAACAAAAACAGGGTTTTATTTTATAAATTGCAAAGTTTAAACCAGTTTGCAGACAACCAATTCGCAACAATATGTATTTGGCTTGACAAATACAGGCTGTAGCATTGTATAGAATTGAAATCTAACATTTTTTCCCCCCCAATTTTCACCTAAATATTGTCTTTGCTGTGAATGTAGAGAATAAAAAATAATTGAAAGTGATCTATACATTGTGTTAGCAAAATTGCAAAAAAAGCCTAGGAGAAAAATGTTTTTTAAGTGTGTGTGCGGAGTCTCCTGTTTATGACATCACCTGTGGCATGGTATGCAAATTACTCATTTCCCATTGAAAAGCAGTTCATTTGCATACCGTGCCACAGGTGATGTCATAAGCAGAAGACTCCACAGGCACATTTAATACACATTTTTCGACATTTTCTTGCAGTTTTGCTAATACAATGTATAGATCATTTTCAATCATTTTTTAATCTCTACAGTCACAGTAAAAACGATGTTCAGGCGGTACAGTCCGTTTAATTATTCTATTAGCAGCAACAGCATTTAATTAATATTTTAATAAACATGATACATAGACTAACAACATTAAATGTGCTATAGACCCTTGCTTTTCTAAATAAAAAAAAAATCTAAATAATTATTTCAGTCATAGCATTTCCTTTGGAAAATGAACAGCATCTAGCGTTAGCAGAAAGTGCTGTCAGAATGTGTGCAAGCTTCGACAAACATGCAATACAATGTATGCGCATACCTTCTAACTTCTGCCAGGCAGGGCACAAAGGGAGAATTTTTTTTTTTTTTTAAAAGTGGAGCAATTCTGGAGCAGAGCTCTAAAAGTGGAGCACTCGGCAGAAACATTCCGTTAGTTTCCATGGTGATTGCTCTGAATGTAGTGCCTTGATGTATAAAAAAGGGAACATTACAACTCTATGTCACTGTATTCTGAGTTTCTCTTTTTCGTATATACAATAAAAAATAAAAAAAAACGCATCCAAATTGTTTTGAGAACATAAAAGTGGCCGTCTTGCTGCTTTTTTTTTTAATTTAAATAATCTGTTCAGACATCTCTATGTATTGCACAGAAACTGCATCTAACCCAGAGGGAGTATTATGCTAGAAGACCATAATTTGTACATCTCCATCACACACTTTGCTAGATTCTTTTTCTGGGGTGCCTATAAAAGAGAGAGCATCCTTCAGAGAATTAATCACTGAAATGGAGAAGACACTACACAGCCCAGATGTATGCATTTTTTTTGTAAGCAAATAAAACGGCAGTATGGGTAACCTACAATATATATATAATATACCTCCAATTTCTGCAGGAAAGTAATGTAAAACCCACAAAAAGACCCATTATTCTATACACCCGTACAGAAGGGCTCACTGTTCTTATTAGCTATACTTTGGAATCTGGTTTATGAGGATGAGGTTTTTTGTTTGGTAGTTCTTATGCTATACTTTATTGCTATATGTTTCAGGAGTGCTTAGAACGAAAAAGTTAATAAACATGAAAAGATTGGTGAGAATGATGCCCTCTTGGAGATCCAGCCTTTTGTCTTCCCCTGTTTTAGGGGATTAAAGGCAAACCGCCCAGAAAATAGTATGGTCTGATTGATGAGATGGATTTGATGACCACATGCAAGACAATCCAGTCCTAATGTACATAAAGACCATCAAAGCTTTAGCAAAGGAAAATGCAATTTATTCCTCAAAACTGTTGGGGGTCACGACAGAGGCAGGGAACCACAGATCCACGTTTTACACATTTCGGGTTATACAAAGCCCTTAAAGGGCCATCCTAAACATTGCAATGAGGAAAAATGGTCTATATATATTGTGCTAGTCAAACTGCACACAAATGCATAAAATAAGAGAAAAACATGTTTTAGAAGTGTCTGTGGTGTCTGCTGTTCATCACATGTGGCTTGATATGCAAATGAGCACATTTCAGTGGGATATGTGTCATTTGCATATCAAGCTACAAGGTGATGGCATGAACAAGAGACCCCAAAGACACATTTAAAACATATATTTCTCTTATTTTATGGATTTGCATGCAGTGTTGCTGACACAATGTATAGATAATTTTGGTGATTTTTTTTAATGCTCTATACATATAATAATAATACATAATAATAGAATCATAAGCATAAACAAGTGACAAAGTCTACTTTTCATCAATTTCTTTTTAATTGGGTCTCATTGGGTGAACCAATACCTTCTTATAGATTATGTTTATTTATGTCAAAACTCACTTCCTGTAGGAAGTGCATCTTTTCGGCCATTTTGTTACGTGTATGCTAAACAGCCATCCCTCTCAATCACACTTTATGCATTCCACCTACCATTCATTCCAAGCATATGCATGAATGCTCTGCCTTTTTTTTTTTCAGGGAGACCTATAAGGTTTACATGCTGCCCTGTAGAATGTATAGTTCATATTCACTCCAAGGGAAAATCAGTCAATTAATCCAGGTTTTTCCTATGGAATTCACTCCTTGATTAAAATTTAAATGTTTTAAATGACTTCTGCATTTGTTTAGCTACATATTAAACACTGCTTATATTTTAATACATGCATAATTATTTTTCTTTTTATAATTATTTAACAATAAAAGCCATAAAAGAAAATGTAGGTAATTTTAAAGTTATAGTAGTAAAGAGAGACAAAACTTTTTTTTTTTTTTTGTTTGTTGTGTGATTCGAATGTTTAAGCAGAAGTGAAATATCTATTTTTTCCTTTGACCTGCAGCCATGATCCTTTTTATGTTGAAATTCCAGACTACAAGTTAGTGCCAGACACAGATTTCCCACGGGAAAAGAAGAGGGTCCTGGCTTGACTTCCCCCCCCGATTATCATGGGATGTGTGGGTTATAAACATCTGCAGTGCCAAGGTTAGCTATTGCTGGCTTAGATGATCTTTTACATAGAACATGTATTGGATTTTTAAGAATATTATAAGATTTAATGAGAACTATTTTGGGATTCGAATTTAAGAAAAGGAAAATGCGAAACGGAAAAAATGGACCGGATGTCTGCATGACGGACATCATCTGGTGTACAGTGGTTCACTGAAGTGTTTTATTGACTAGCAGGTCGTGTTGAGTGGTCTTATGTCACCTCCCCAGAGAATGCAAAAGATATCTCAGTATGACTTTCTCTTGCCCATTAGTGACCAGGTGATGTATCATCTCATTGTTTTTCTGCAATGAGTTATATTCATATAGTTTGCCACTTTGTTTCACTAGGACAACTATGGTCAACACTTCTAAGTAACTACATGAGTAAAACAGGATGTAATAATCTGTGTTACAACATGATTAAAAGGGATGTGTGTCTTCAACATACTCAAAGCATTATTTCTTTAAATTACAAAAATACCCTTTTACTCAATATTTAACAGAAGCAGAGACACTGGGTGATATCCACATGCTCGGTAAAAACTAATAGTGTTCTGTCACCTAAACATTGTTTATACTGTGCAGATAGAGAATACAAAATGACGTCTACGATATGTGTATAAGCAGAAAATCAAGAAAATGTATGTATTAAGATTAAAATGTGTCTGTGGTGTCCCCTGTTTATGACACCACCAGTGGTTTATTATGAAAGATTATGGATTAAGGTCAGAAAATGTCTACTTATATGTATAAAATGATTTCAGCCCCCTGAAAAACAAAAAAGGCCAGAGAAACCAGGTATTTTAAAATATTTTTCTGACCTTTTTTTCTCAAGATAACAACTCATTATCATGAGATAACAACTTGTTTTATAGAGATAACAAGTCAGAAAAATATTCAAAATGTATGGCCTCTCTGAGGTTTCTAAACAGTAAGCTAGTTGTGGAAAAATATATATAGGCGGTCTAATTTTTTTTTTTTTTTTTAAAGAATTCTGTCCCAGCCTATGTGTAAAGTTGCTCATACTGTAGGTTCCTTTATTGGAATACAATTCACCTGCCACACTTAGTCTGGTGTAATTTTATCTGCACTGAGCCAAAGATCACAAAGTGAGAATAAAAAGTCACAGTTTGTTGGTATGTATTAAACCCATTCGGACAGTTTTATACATATCATAGATACTCCAAAAACCTGAGTGAAGGAATCAGGAGTAGATATAAAACAGCTCCACTTTGTAAGCAAAATGTAATAAACATGTATTTTAAATGTGTCTGTGGAGGTTCATGACATCGCCTATAACATAATAAGGGGTAAAGTCTCTGTCCACACTGAAAATGCTACAATTTCAAATGTAACATCTAACTAACAGTTTGAAAACAATACATTGAATAGTTCCAATAACAGCAAAAAAAGAAAATATAGCTTTTATAGAAAATAAAAAAGGCAAACATATTCTACTAATTCTCCAAAATGATGTTTCATTTCACAATACATTGCAGGATTTCTGATCTCATAAAAATCTACTTACCTAACCTTACAGTTCTGAATCAATAAAGCATACCTATATCTGTATGCCGTATTTTCTACACTGAATTCCTTCTTTGTATATGTTTAACCATATCTGCAAGAAAGAGACTCATTTGTGGTCATGTATAAAGGACACACACATAAATATGTAAGGGAAATAAAATAAAAACATGCAGGGAGGGGGTCACTAGTATCTTCTGTATAAGGACCCTCGGGGGGCTGAATTTGACTTAGAGGGTCATGTACTAAACTAGTGCCGTGGGGAAAAAAGTAGGTAAAACAGGAGTAAGGAGCAATTTGCGAATATTTGTAACATTTTGCGCTTTTTTTCCCAATTTGCGCCTCTTCCGTTTATTTTTATGTAGCCTGTATTTTTCCGGTTGCGCTAAAATATTGCGATTATATTTGTGTTCTGCTAAAGACTTTTGTGAATATTTTGTGAAAAATAATAATAGCTATTAGCAAGAGCTAATGAAAAAAGGTAGGTAGAAAAAATATTCGCAAACTTGCCTGTTATTCGCCAATATGTCCATTTTTATTTGCACTTTGCTCGTATTTACTATAGGAGTGTTAAATGTTTAGTACATTGCAAAAATAGTTTTTTTAGTACGTACCCCTCTTAGTTTCAAGAATAGCTTTGATAATTTCGCCTACCATTACTTTCAATGGGGAAGGTTTGAAGCTGGGGGTTTTTTAGGTCAAATTTGACTTTGTCTAAAAATGAAAGTCAACCTCCAAAGTCAAATGTTAGTGACTAGGCCCATCTGACATCACAGCGTCACCATTTGTTCTAGGGATCATTTTCTTGTTCCCATTTTCTGTAAAATCTCAGATATCCCGTACACTTATACACAGAATGCAGATGATAACTTCGTTCTGTTTTGTTTGTTAAAGAATGGAAACCTTAGACAGGAATGAGCACTAGAATATTTTTAACTTGGGCCTCTATATCCTTTTGTTACCCTTCTCCTCTCCCTTGGAGAATGATTTATGAACTGTCCTGTGGGCTCAGTCTTTTTTGGTTAGCGTTCGGACCCTGACGAGTATTCAGATGAGTGGGCAGCAATGCTGTGGGCACGGAGTAAGATTGGCAAATATGTTACAGCCAGAGTTCAGAGCATGGCATATGTGATAAAGTTCTATCCTCAATATCCTCCTCACCCAGTAATGTCTAATCTGTGATTTCCTGGAGAGTATAAATCACTCCATACAGAGTTAAATCCATAAAACTTGTGTAGTATTGTGCAGTATTCGTTCTCCAAGTGCCCAGAAACCAGATAATGAAAATCAGGACCATGGCACAGCAATCCCAAATAGGGCCTGTCCTGCTTAAAGGGACAGTCTAGTACCCCAAACTCACTTTGATGAAGATTACTGCTTGTATAGTGCACAGGCTTTTTTTCCCAGTGTGATTTGATGCAGGTATACTACTATTTTACTCAAGCCCTCCCCAGTGATTACTCTGCATGTTTACTACTGGTGCTGTGGCACCCCCACTGAGTTTTGTTTAATTTAGACACTTCCTGTGCTCCTCAAATTGAATACATTATGTGCACTCTGAGGAACCTTGGTCTTGGGCACAGTAGGATCTCTTGACAGTGCAACACATTGTCTGATGACATCACTAGAGAAACCAGATATTCCATACATTTGAATGACATTTTTTCCTCATTGGTTCTATCAGAAACAAAAAAAAAAAAAAGGAAATTACTTTTACTCAGCTAGTGTGGGCAGTCCTGTTTCTTGCAAACTGCTGTAATTTCACAGTTTCAACTAGCTGTAAGTATTTTATATTTTAACCAATGCAAAATGTAAAACAAGTACTTTGCATTAATATTTGGAAGATGCATTTTATTCACTAGACAGTCCCTTTAAAGTTGAGGGGCACACAAATATGTGTATGTATTTCTTTAAGCAGACATATTTGTAGTTTTCGATGATATTCCTGTGGTAAGCAGATGGTGTTTACCATCATGACCGTGGCTTAATTCTGTTGCAACTTTCTAAATGATGTCCGAGTAGTCGGAACATTCCATAGGCTCCCATGGTGACTGTTCCACCGTCAGAACTTTATGTCTAGATAAAACCAGATTTCTATCCATGTGCTAGCACATTGCCATTTCAACTCATGCTTCTCTTAAAGAAACACCAGTTAATAAAAATGCTTACCATCACTGTAATAGTTAGTGCTGCTAGGTAAGGGAGGTAAATTGAAAGAATAGGTTTAATCATTGGTGAAAGAACTGCTGCAAAATCTGGGAACTGTTGATAAGCTTCCAAATTATGCCCCTGTTAAGTGCAATCAAAGGGTGAGCAGGAGCAGCATCCTAGCAGTGGGAATGTGCAATAAATAGCAGTGTTTGCTGCTTTGCAGAAAGCTTGTGTCCCTACTGGCTAAGTGATGCATCCAGAGGGGACAGGTGGAAGGCTAGTGCAGGTGTCAATGCCTGCTAGTGACTGATTGCACCATCAGCCTCCTACCGTGATCTATCATGCGGACCCAGCCAGTGAAGAATCACAGTCTCAGCAAGGTGCTGAGCCCAGCAACATATCATTAAACAAGGTTACCACTGTTAAATTTGTTTTGTATGATCAATCTGGTCAATCGTCATCATCATTTCCCCAGCACAATACAGTCTGTGCATTGTATCCTACACCTGAGCCAATAATTAATAAATGAATAAACCTCGTGCAGAATGTGTCTTCATCACTTACAATTTCATCATTTCTTGAATTTCGTTTAAAGGGCTCAGCCAACTAAATGGTGTTTGCAGTGGTGATAAAAAAAAAAAAAGCATCCGAAATGTGTTATGCATTCTATAGAATTACATATAGATTAGCCAGAAACGGGTCTCCTGTTGATGACATCGCGTATGTGCTACCAAATACAAAGTAACAATAAAAGTAATTCTCTAAATCTTTTCACTTGCCTGCAAATCATTTATTATCCCCTTAATTCCCTTTAATTAATACTATTAAGTTCCTTTAAAAAAAAAGCAATGCGTTTTTAAAAAGAAAATAATTGTTCACTAATCAATTTATTGACCAATATACTTTTTGTAACATTTCAATTGATCCTTGTATCAGCCAGAAATGTAAGGATCTTATAATATTTACACTTTATAATGATACAATGTCCATGGAATGTAATCTTAATTATGAGTGATATTTACAGCTAGTGACACTGATGCTAAATTCATGTTGGACAACTGATAATAGCTAATAATACTGAACACTTAGATCAACTTGACCAGATTTTGGAAATAAAAAACCAGGACACCCATTAGCAATACAAAATTCAAAAAGAAATATCCATGTAACGGAGCTACTCAAGATGTAAAGAATAAGTAGGCGCATCACTGACAAAAGAAAAAGGAATCCACAGGACACAAACATCTTGCCGGCAAACTCAGGACGCGGTGCAGGATGGTACTGCAGGAAAACTGCAGCTGCGTCCGGACTTAGGTTGAACCCAAGTACTTCCGCCCAACGCGTTTCATGACTGTACCAATGAAACCAGTTAAACTACTCTTCATAGCTGCTTTCAATGCAGGGAACAAAGTGCAGCAGCCTAGGGCCCAGACACGGTATAGCTGTCACAGCATCTGCCCTTTGTACCCTGTGGGTTTTTTTTTTTTTACCTTCTTTGCTGCTCTCCCTGCACTAACACAGCCTATGCAGAAGAGAACTTGTTTAAAAGGCCCAAGAGTAGAGGCTTGCCCAAAGGCCTGTTAACATTACAGATGAACCTGGATGAGATGGAGCTTTCATCTCACTGATTCACCTATACATTGTGCAGGGACAAACATGACAGGCTTCTCCCGCTACAAGAACAGAGTTGGCCCTGCATAATACCTTGCTCAATCAGTGAGGGGTTGAACTCTAGCAGGAGAAACTAACCTGGTTTGTATCTTCACAATCTATAGTTGAGTCAGTAAGATGAAAATTTCATCCCAACCCACCTCCCATTCAACCATGAAGTTCACAAGTGTGGATGATTATTACTGTTACTAAAAGGCAACCTGGTAATTAGTTTCGTACCAAATGCAGCTGTGTTCTCCTTGACTGTCTGCTTTCACGTTTTGTTTCTCTGTTTCACTATTATACAAAGCACATCTCAGCTATTGCGTGGGTTGTATTAATGGTTTTACTTTAAAGTAACTCTGTATATATCTTGTTGTACAGCTGCAGATAAGTAGGGGGGCCGGAGGGGGGGGGGGGGGGGGAATGATGCACTGATGGAGCATTATCTTGGCATACAGCAGAGTTTCTATCGAGCTGTCGGGGAGGACAAATCAGAGCTGGTACGGCTGATGTACGATGGAAGATAACTGGCTTATTCACCTAAGTGAATGATAAAGCTTGAAGGAGCTGGTGGAGTCTGGAATATCACACGTGCAATATTTTATAGCAATACATTGGAGGATTTATATAAAAAAGATGCCATTTTTCCCCAGAAAATACTTATGCAGAAGTAAAATCATTTCTTTAAAGGGTAACAAATTAAGAGACGGTATCACCTAAACATTGTTTTTGCTGTAAATGTAAATTTACATTTAAAACCCATTTTTCTCCTAATTTAGGCATGTTTTCACAATTCTGCCAATAATTTTTCAATAATTATTTTTATTCTCTACATTCACTGTGTAGTAATGTTTAGGTGAGACAGTCACTTTAAGTTTTGTATAATGGAAAGATGGCATCAACTGTAGGCATTTTAAATAGAAATTCATTAATGAAAGAATACAAAGAAACCTTATAGAAACCTCTATTCCTTGAATAGCTCTAGCAGGGGGCTGACATCTGAGGTCAGCTGGGTCAAATCTTCCTTCCTCTGATCCATCATTCTAAAACACCATGCCCGCCCCCTAATTGAGCTATACAGAGCAAAAGAGAGGGGTCAATAAGGTACTTCATTTATATAAATATATTTATTTTATAATAAATATTACATAATATTTATGTATATTATTTTATTTCAACGTTGTTAATCATAATGTCTACACTTGATACAATATATTGATACAAAATTCAAAGTTTGAAAAACAAACATGAAATGAAATAAAAGAGTTTGTAAGATAAGCAGAAAGTTGTCAAAGTGAAAGGTCCTGAGTAAAAGAACACATAAAATGCACTAAAAGCTATTTTCTACGTGGGAGCTGTTGCTTGAAGTCTTTCTCTACCCATAAGCACAACATATGTGTTTGGACTTTTTTGAGATGCCAGCAGCTGCTACATGTGGCCAGAAATATTACATTTTTTTGTATTTATTACTTCTAGATATTTCCCTTCCATTCTATAATTTCATGTAAAAGCATAAAATAAGAAAATATATATATGTTTTACATATGCCTTGGGTGACTCCTGCTTATGACATCATCTGTGGCTTATTCAAGCCCTCTTCTTTTCAAGGGGTAATTTGCATATCCAGCCACCCAATGATGTCATAAGCCGGAGACATCACAGACCCATTTAAAACATACATTTCTCTTATTTTATGAATATGATTGCAATTTTTGCCAACAAAATGTATAGATTATTTTTCTTTCTTTTTTTCTTCTAATTTCAGAGCAAAAGCAATGGTTAGGTTGACAGAGGCCCTATAACGAATGATTTGGTGATCGAAGCGCAGATATGGATTTTGTAAAGGATGGTATTGTAAATATAACTGCTAGACTGAACTAGGAAAAAGCTCTAAGAATTCTTCTAAGTACTGCTGAGCTGACCTGAGCTGCATGCTTAAAGTGCATCGATTATACTCCAAAAAATAATACTTACATTTAAAGAAACCCTACATGTTTTGGATTATCTATTTAGTTATTTTTGAAATATTAGCTTTTTAAGCAGGCCTTTTGCAGGGTCCTTCCTTGGCTAGATACCCCCCCCCCCCCCCACCCCCACCCCCAGAATCCTCTAGTGATGGACATCAATGCTTAATAAAAGCAATACGGCTGTCTTAATTTAAAGAACAAAGATTGAGCTGTAAAGACAAAAGAAGTTGAGGGGAATAAAAAAGACAAAACAACTTTATTTGGTGCTACAAAATAGCAACGTACGCTCGTTCTCATTTCATGTTTTATAATCTTGTAGGCAGCCATGTTTTTGGAGGCTGAGGGGCAGAATGAATTATCATCCAGATGGTGCCCATGTTGTAGCAAATATATAATGAAAATAAATACACTACGGGGGCTCCATAAGTTGGGATCGCTGGTGGTATAGCTACTGTAGCATATTGAATCTCGGTACCGTTGGGAGCGAACGCTTGATGAAATCAGTATGGTTGTCCGGCTGAATTATGTTGTTGCCTGCAGCTTGTCTGCATGAGAATGATCGTTCACTGTTACCACTCTCTCAATTAGTGCGTTTTGACTATACAGATGCGTTACTCATGTCTTCAATGTATGTTTAATCTCCATAAGGCTGGTGTTGCAGCATTTAGAACATGTCGTCTTCATTCCAAAGTCACTAAATTGGGAAATATGGCATCAGCTTAAAAAATATAAATAAAACCTAGACCTTTGAATAAGGATGCAATAATAACAATTAGTTCGGGATAAACGGGTTCTTTGTTTACTATATCCCTACAGTATGTTGCATTTGGCTTGGAGTAGGTCCTAGGCCCGATGTTTGTTGCTTATTAACTTTCCTGCTGAGCCAATGTGGCTGTATATGTACAAGTCAATCAAGATGTTTCTACAAACCTAGGCCCTGTTTCTTAGACATATTGGCCACGCTGTGTATATTCAAATTACAAGCGTATATATAGTAGGCATTTTCTGTTGTTCATGGTTACCGTGGAGCATGTGGCTGGAGTCCACGTTATTTGGCTACAGGATATCAGTCACTGCCATCTTGCTTCCATCGCTCTGTAAAAAAATAAATAAATATCCAGCCTCACCTCTCAATTTCTTGTCTTTATGTAAGTTGGGCAATACTCATCCTATTGGACCAGGCAGGAACATGGGGTGTTCACAGACCTTTCTCTATCGTTTGCTTAATGAATCACAGCATCGTCATATGACAACCCAGACCTCCTGCTCCCTCACACATTGCACACAATAATGTCCTGGTTAGGGGAGCCATTAACAACAAACCAGCCTTCCCTAGCATACATTACCACCAATGTGGCTGTGGAAGGTACTGTGCAGCAAAAAATGAAGGTCCACATCCTCCTGGAAACAGATCTTCTTTTTTGAGTACCACCTGTATCCCCTTATAACATTGAAGGCCATAGATGTTTCCACTGTGAGCTCTTTTATTGTCTGTTTGTTCCCTCTGAAGAATATGGGATTGGATAGGAATGAGCGATCTCCAAAAATATAGAATTTTGAAAACATCAAATACCTTTTCCAGGTTGGGTTAGTTCAGGAGGTTTTTAAAGACCTCTTCTAAGCCACCTACTCGTTTTTTTTGTTGTGTGGTACATTTGGTAACAAAGTGGAATTGTTCTAATTCCTGATAACAACCGGTGTGCATTTTCCTAGCCCTTGCTAGGAGACTTGTGCCAAGCTAAATCCCACTGTGGGTCCTGCTGAAGGTTTCCACTTGATGCATCAGACAAGGTCTTCAGGGACCGCCTGATTAATTGATTTACATTGCTATAACAATTTTAGCAGGCAGAGTTACGAGAGACTGTTGCGTAGACTCCACATCTGTGAAATGTGCTGATATTAGAATGTCGCAGCTCGGTACCCGTGGGAGATACTGTGACATTCGTTTCCATCGGATGATCAAGAGGGTCAGATATGTAAAGCACAATGTTTCCCGAATCGGCGCCCCCGCCGTGTAGTAGTTTTAGTAGTAATACTGCTACAAAAGGCAGCCGGCAGTCGACATCTTCATTCCCTCTTGAGTATACTGCAATAAATCAATACCCAGAATAGAAAAGTTGCACGCACAAAAAAAAAAAAAAAAAAAAGACTTCTCAATGCTAAACCGGTGTTGGCGAACACTTTAGGTTCATCATTTGTAGCAACGATGTTCATGGTCCCTCGGAGGAGATGCAGGGAAGCGATGTCCTTGAGTTTGAGTTCAAGATGCTTTCGGCTATGTACAAACACATAGCCAAAAGAAAAGCAGTTCCCAGGATCTGTACTTCATTGTCCACAGCATATACATCTTTTTTTTTAAAAAAGCATATTTTATGCACAGCCAATCGATACCTTTGGGGGGAAAAAATGTCCATTTTCCTGGATTTTAAAGGGAACTTCTAAAATACATAATGTAATATAGTTCTCTTATTCTCTGGTGCTTCTCTATTTTATAAAGTTTGCAACAAGTGTATAAACAGAAAAGAAATTAAAGATTTTGTTTACCTAGATGGCAGGTAAAGCCTGATACTTACTCTATTGACCCTGTGTCTTGATGTGTAACAAAATATCTAATTTCTATTAAGTGTTTTTACTCGGGACCAACTATACATTTGAATTGTTCTAAAATCAAAGTTCGCCTATGGGGCCTTTTCAAGACCTACCAGTATTCTAATTTATAGGTGCAGGATTTCACCCAATATTTGCTGAGTTCCCAGAGTGTGCATGGAACGTAGAAGGGTCCTTAAACCCTTTCTTTGCGTAGCTTTCTGGTGTCTTTTCAGATTCATCTCCTTCTGGCCACAAACAAGGGACATGCAGAATACGGTATTGCCCCATTTTTAAATCGGAAGCACAGGCAATTAAAATAATTACGTCGAGCAATGGATCCTCTGTGTCTTCCTCAAGCTATTTTGATGGTGTCCAACATTCCTTTAGACTCACCTCATTGGCCGAGAATGGCCGACCACACCCTATATGTAGCACTTTTTTTTTCTAGCGTCTTACAAAACGGTGTAAATTATAAAATAACATAGACACAACATTTTTTACTTCTTTTATCTCCAGCACTAAGTTTAGTGTTCTATATATAAGTTAACACTCGAGAGGCAAATGTAATGAAATATAAACAACCATAGATAAAACAAAAACCACGCACAAGATAGATTTGGAAATAGAAGCTTCAGCTACCGTGTTGGTAAGCGTTTTTAATTATTTTCCTTACAGTGAGATTTTTAGCATTAGATAATGGATATGAGTTATCAGTGTGAAGATGGTAATCAAGGTTTATTGGAGGTGATTAAAAAGTGAGGAGTGGCCACTGAGCCTTTCAGACACTACTGACTCCCACGGCTATGCTAATTAAGCAATCCGGATAATAGTTATTTGTGGGCGAGGCCACAGAAACTTAATTACTAAAATTTAATGGGCTGGTTATGTACCGTTTGATAGATTAGAAATTGGATTTATTTTCTTAATTAAGTGAATATAGTTTGCATGGTCAGAAAGTACGACGTGCTGGGCCGCAGTTATTTTCACGGAAAATGTCCCCGCAGCTCAGCATTTTGAACAGTTCCAGTGAAAGACAGCATCAATATTGTGTGAGGACAGATCCGATAAAATGGGAGAATCTCAGTGCCTAACTCTCGCGCTAGAAACTTAAAGGCATATTTCCCTATTATAGAAGGCGTGAGATGCCAAAATCAAACCGTAGGGGGGAAAATGGACCATGAGATGCTTATCCTGCTGAAATAGTTTATTCGTGGTTACTGCTCAATTATCCTTATAATTATAAATTATGTAGAATAAGGCAAGTTGACTTTAGTGTGGGATAATTGGTAAAAATCAACTTGAGATAAGCCTCACTGCATGTAGGATGGGGCCCCAGGTGTAATCCAGGTGTAATCTTCTCATGGTGTGTCCATGCTCACCTTTTCCATTATCTCAGGAGATATATAGGAACCATAGTGCTGCTCGGAATGCAGTGCTATAAAAAAAAAGATAAAACTATTCATATTAAACCATATGCCAACAACATGGCTGGAATGTGTCTGAAAATGATCCGTTGTCCAATTTTTTCTTCTTCTTTGGATTAACTCAAAGGTTGCAAATTCCACACACACTTCAGAATACAAGTGCACAGCAGCTTAATCAGTGTCCAGCCCCCTTAAGCTGTGATCTAGCCTTTCCATGCATGCTGGGATTCCCCCACACCCACAAAGGGTAATACCATGTCACGTGTGCAGACCTGACACGCCAACGGCAGGTTCCCAACGGTGCCTCACATCACAGCTACATCACAGTAACAGTGATTTATTTGCTCTATACAGTATTTACACTGATACTTTTGTATTTCATGAGAGAGCGCTGAGAGGCTTTAATATATCTTATTGGTGAAAACGATCCGTTATCCAAAATGATCCGTTATACAAAATACTTCTGGTCGCAAGCATTTTGCACAAGGGATGCTCAACCTGTATATATATGAGATTTCTGTATAGTTTTGACCATTCCATCTTCAAAGATGTGAGCAACACTCACTCCCGGAGTTTAAATGGTTAAGAGTAGCATCAATTTAAACTCATTGTGATCTATTACCCTCATGAGTTACACGTGTGTGAGCCGCTCACAGCATTAACACGTTGTAGAGTATTGTTGTGCTCACATGTCTGTTCATCCATGAATGGCTTGCAGACTTTATCAGTACAGTATGCTCAATAGGAATTATTGTCCACAGGCAGACAAAAGAGGCAGAAAGAGATTAATGTGTTAATACGGGTTGTGAGTACCAGGAGGTGCAATATGTTTCTCTTCCCCCGTGAAACTAACAGATTTAATACTAGATTTTAAAAGGCCCCATTTTGCATTGTTAGAGTTCCATGTATACATTGTCACGACCAACGGGATACAATGTATAGATGACGGGTTATTTTTTTACAAATGTAATACTTACCTTGTCTCACTTCCAGGTCGTGGGCTCAGAGCTAGCTGCACTGACATCCAAAATTTGGGAGGTGTACCATTATTCTATCCTTGAGGGAAAGTAGGCGGTCCACATTATTTTTGTTCGACTGTTGGTCCTCAAGTGAAGTTCCATGGTCTTTGAGAGAGAGATGGGGGCGAAAAGAGAAATTACGGAAACTTTAAAAGAGGGATTAAACCCTTCCTTCTGTTTGATTCAAAAGGATTCTCTAAGATGCACAGTTCAGAAGAAATTAAAATTTCAACTGAAAGTCCAACACAAATAATTTTCCGCAGCCTGACAGCACTAGTTGGTGTGGGGTGTGACGCCTCCAGATTGTCTAATCCCCAGTGATTGGCTGTGTGCCACGCGATTGACACATGCCTCCACCAATGATGGAGGGAGAGGTCCATCGATGTTCCATGAGATGGCAGCCTCCGAGACTTAGCTTTCAACCTTTGTTTCTGTAATGTTTACAAAAATGTGAACAAAGAAAAGTTTAATGTCTCTTTAAATAATATCTGTCACATAATGAGTTCCACAAAATACAAGTCATATATCATTAGAAAAATTGTATAACTATTGAATTTGTTTTTTAATTAGACTGACTTCTTTAATTCTTTAATAAATGTGGGTAATGATAATAATCACAGTTTACGTACACTATCCTGTCTTTATGCTCTTTCCTTTTTACAGGTAATGTTGAGAAAGCCTGGAACTTTGAATTATACAACTGTTACAGCGTGTCACTTCGAATTTATCTGTTTGTGAGGATTATTCTTGCCTTAAGCTGCCTGTCTACAAGAAAAGCCCACTTTGTCAGATACTTGCCCTTGAAGACATCAGGTAAAAAAGAGAATATAACTCTCTTGGAATGTTCAAGTACACTGGAGTGCTAGACTAAAAGCTGCATTAAATGCCCATTTGTATGGCTAAGACTGCGTATGACAAATACCGGGGTATCTGCTCTGTGGTCCAAAGGAGTACGACATGCCCAACTATGCTGCAACACAAACTAACATTACAGAAATTCCTTAAACTGATGCTCTGGACTCATAAAGGAAATTATTAATGTGTTACGCATAGTTTAAAAAAATTACAATTGATTATTGAATAAGTATTTGTAGAGCTATTGAAGAAACATTTGTATTTTTGTGGATTGGTGGGTGGGGTTTCTTTAGATTGACATGCTGACCTTGCCCACACCCACCCATACTTCTCATGCCCCCCCCCCCCCTTTTTTTACCCATGGGGCCTGTCATGTGATTTTGCCCCTGATTCTCTGAGATGATCAGCTTTGGAAGGTATGCGTAAGACGTAGTCGCTGAGGAAGGGGTTCATGTGACAGGGAAACATTATTTGGGGGATTGCCATGGGGGGGGTAATAAAGGCAGAACTAAGAAAAATGGAGGGTGTTAAGTGGGAATTGTGAAAGGGAACTAAGGGAGAAGGTGCGGGATGAAGGAGGGGAAGCAAGGTTTTCTTAGCAAAGAAATGGAGGACAGTAGAATAGTTCATACAAGGCTGGGTGGCCCTGACAATCAGCCAAAACGTTGGGTGCCCTTCTGAGCATTTTTCTCAGCCCTGCCTGTCACTGCTTTTTCCTTACATTGTATTTTGGTATATTTGCACCATGTATTTTTTTTTTACATGTGTAATTGTGGTAATAGATTGAGCTATTTTTGTATCCCTTTTTTGTGCTTCCCCTGCCCTTTTGCTTTTTATGGATGGGCTTGCCGGATACAACTGTAGGTTTTGTTGCCATCCGAAATGTGTGCGAAACGCGTCATGTTCTATCCTCTCTTTTCTGTCCCTGGCACTGTGCTACTTATCTGATAAACTCTGTATTTCACAAGAGCTGCAGTGATGGTGATTCCTGTAAAGCTTTTGTAACGAGTCCCTGATATCTGATGGTGACCTCATTATGCTGCGCTTCTTAATTTATTTCTCAGATGCTATCTTAGCCCTCTTCACATCTTCCCAAAAATGAATCCTCAAATCTCTTCCTTCAGTTGGTCTTAATATTAACATATAATTGTACTAAATCACTGATATATATATATATGTAACAAATAGAAATCTCTAAGCAGGCAATATTATGCCAAATTCTAAATTGCCTCTATGAACATTACGGAAGTGAAGCCTTTTGTGCATAAAACTGTGAAACCTTCCTAAATACTACTGTCAATAATCTTAATGGGTTCTTCACATATACATGTACCTTCCAGACCTTATAAATGACCTTGTTGATTCTAACATGGATCATAATAATTTGACAGTACCACTTACTGTGGATTCTGATTGCCTACTTTGCCTCTAGGAAAGAACAGAGTTGCAGGCGCTATGGAAGGGGTTAAACGGGGGGGGATGGGGGGGCTTTCCTGTCCAATATCTTCCCAGTTTCATTTCCCACCTTTCAACTCCTTGACGAAAATGTTAATCTAATTGTGATACTATCACTTTTGATAAATATGACAAGACAGACAAATTTGATTTTATCCTCTACAGAGCAAGGCATATGCTGTTTGGAAAAAGAGTTTGACAGCAAAGAAGGGCAGAAAAACAAATGCAGTTTCATGAATATACAATTTTTTATTGCACACAACGGTGACATCCAAACTTTAGAGAATAGGCGAGTGAGACACTACCGGGAAGAGAAAAAGAAATAAATGAACTATTATTTCAAATAAATGCCCTGCAATTGACGTCGATGTGGATACAACTATTTTTTCTTAAAATGAATTATATTTACATATATGACTGCTATAATATTCAAGAGCTATTATGTTAAATATATGTGGCTTAGGTGTAAGAGGCAAGAGTGGGATAGAGTTCTAAAACTAGAGCAAAAATGGTAGACTGCACATCATAGAAACATAGAAACATAGAATGTGTCGGCAGATCAGAACCATTCGGCCCATCCAGTCTGACCAATTTTTCTAAATACTTTTATTAGTCCCCCGTTCCCGGTCTTATATCTAGGATAGCCTTGTGCCTATCCCATGCATGCTTAAACTCCTTCACTGTGTTTACCTCTACCACTTCTGCTGGAAGGCTATTCCATACATCCACTACCCTCTCAGTAAAGTAATACTTCCTGATATTACTTTGAAATCGTTGCCCCTCTAATTTAAGACTATGTCCTTGGAACATAACTGCTCAATGTGCTATAATTTAATTGTTACCCAAGAATATTTTTTATAAATAATCCCAATCATTTTTTAAGGGGAAAAAAGTCAATTTGATGAAAAGAATGACAACAAGAGAGGATTGGATAGTTTTGTGCAACTTTTTTTCATACAAATATCCTGTTTTGACCAACCAGGTAACCAATGTCAATGAATACTCACACTATTGTTTTAGTTTTTCATGACTCTCTCAAATACCATGTCTATTCATATTTAAATTCTGTCTGAATCGTAGAACCATTTAGTTCAACTCACCGAAATATACTCTGGTCAGAGGCAATTTTATTGGAACCCCTATTGTGACAAACTGCTAAAACCAATTTAATCACTATAGAAGAAAGAAAGTGAGATACTGAGTGCTAGTGTACACGTGGAGAAAACTGATCAGCAGATGGATAAAACATCTTCAGATGAAAGGGACTGTATCACCTAAACTTTGTTTGGACTTTGAACGTAAAAGAAAAAAAAAATATTGAAAATGATCTATTCATTGTGTTACCAAAATTGCAAGCACATGCCTAAATTAGGAGAAGAACGTGTTTTAAATGTGTCTGCCGAGTCTCCAGCTGATGACATCACCTGTGGCACGGTATGCAAATGAACTGCTTTCAGTGGGAAATGTGTAATCTGCATATTAAGTCACAGGTGATGTCGTGAACAGACACATTTTAGACATTTTCTTCTCCTAATTTAGGCATTTGGTTTGCAATTTTGTTTTTGCAATCTGTAGGCCATTTTCAATCCTTTTCCCCCCTCTACATTCACAGTAAAAACAATGTTTAGTTCATACTGTCCCTTTAAACTTATGTTCTCTTGAGAGACATTTTAGAGAGGAAGGGACATGGAGAGGCAAAAGAAAATACCTAATGCGTTTTAGTTTGTTAATAGGATTCTCATCAGGGCCGCCACCAGGAATTTCAGGGCCCCTTACTGAACAAATTTTCTGGGCCCCCTACCCAGAAAAAAATTCCCCTCTGTTTAGACGGTCCGTGGCTGTGAGGGAAGATTTCTGCGCTCATCCCCCAGCCACGCGGCTTCAATAAAGTTTGTAAAAAAAAAAAATGCGACTGGAGTTTTCCGCCGGGACGCCAGTATCGCCCGTCACCCCCTGATGGCTGGTCTGATTCTCATTCATCTCTTACCAAATGCATTTAATGGCTGAAACTGCCAATCAACCATGCTAGTCCCTGGCATAGTAGGAGTTGTATCGCATGTATAGACATATATATTCCAAACCTTATAAATGACCCCGTTGATTCTAACATGGATCATAATCATTGGACATTGCCACAATCCTGGGTAGCATGCAAGCCGGTTTTCATCTCTTTCCCATTGTGGCAAAGGGCAATGGGAGTTGTGGTCCAAGAACGCAGCAGTCTATACCTCCCTAGATGATAGTTTGTAGATGTTTCAGTGTATTTCAATGATATTTTGGTTTGAATGCAAAAAGAATAGAACAAGATAAATAGGCAACACTGTAACACAAAGGCTTAAATTAGATTACTTTCAGTAAGAATGTATCTACGGTATGTGTGGATTCTCTTTTGGAAGGAGAAACCTGAAGGTTAAGTGTACCTTTAAATGGGTAAGACTCATCTCCCAAAAAGTTGGGTCCGCCTCTAAAACATTACCCTTACCACTAAGTAAAAACACCTTCTAGAAAATAAATGACTGTGCATTTGCCTATTTTTCAAGTTTTTTTTTAAAGATCATAATGGAATTCCTTGGACGATAAAAACTCTTTTTAAAGATGTTAAGCAGTCTGTATTTGGGATTAATACACAACCATAAAAGAAATACTTAAACGTACAAAAAAAAAAGGACAAATAAGGTGCAGTATAATTACAGTGTCACTTAGTATGGAGGATCATTATTATGCATGATGCCATTGCACATTAAGGATTTGCGTCTGTATATGCCACCTACCATTTTATGTGGTCGTTTGCATTTAGGAAAACAATTCCTTTTGCTAAAGGTTTGTCTTGAGGAAAATTAGAAAACAGCTAAATAGAAGGTCAACTTCCTCTGTATTTTTTATTTTTCCCCCCGCTAAAAATTTCCTTGCAAATAACTGTTTGGAAATAATTGTAACATTTAAAACGCTCACTGACAAAGAGACTTGTCGCAGACTGTAATGCGGGTCACCTTAACGATGAAGCCGTTAACATTCACAAAATTAGGTTAAAAAAAAGACATTTTAGCATTTATTTATTTTTTAGAAAAGAGGAAAAAAGCTACTATTCTAAATAAAGAGAGAAGTATAAAAAACATTTGCTCAAATAACCAGTTGGTACAAAGGTCTGTTGTGACCTAATCTTACAATCTTACAACTATTTAAGGGACTGCTCAGACTTGAGAATGACCTATCCTTTTTCAGGCATTTTAAAATGAAATAGTTCTAAAAAAAAAAGTATATATTTCTAAAAATGTGAATATAGGTATTTTAAAAATGCACCAACTTTGCAGCTTCTACTGATCCTCTCACTCAAGTCTCAGCATTGGGGTGGAGTCTATAACACATTTACAGTGTTTCAATAAATTAAAAAATAAATACCAAATATTAACTATACCTGTAATGTGTGCAATCATATATTACACAGGAGTCTGTGCAGAGCACACATATAATAATACAAGGTGAATGATAACTATACTTGCAATGTGTGCATACATATATTACACAGGAGTCTGTACAGAGCAGACATATAATAATACCAAGTGAATGATAACTATACTTGCAATGTGTGCATACATATATTACACAGGAGTCTGTACAGAGCAGACATATAATAATACCAGGTGAATGATAACTATACTTGCAATGTGTGCATACATATATTACACAGGAGCCTGTACAGAGCAGACATATAATAATACCAGGTGAATGATAACTATACTTGCAGTGTGTGCATACATATATTACACAGGAGCATGTACAGAGCACACATATAATAATAACAGGTGAATGAGAACTATACTTGCAATGTGTGCATACATATATTACACAGGAGTCTGTACAGAGCAGACATATAATAATACCAGGTGAATGATAACTATACTTGCAATGTGTGCATACATATATTACACAGGAGCCTGTACAGAACACACATATAATAATACCAGGTGAATGATAACTATACTTGCAATGTGTGCATACACATATTACACAGGAACCTGTACAGAGCAGACATATAATAATACCAGGTGAATGATAACTATACTTGCAATGTGTGCATACATATATTACACAGGAGTCTGTACAGAGCAGACATATAATAATACCAGGTGAATGATAACTATACTTGCAGTGTGTGCATACATATATTACACAGGAGCCTGTACAGAGCAGACATATAATAATACCAGGTGAATGATAACTATACTTGCAATGTGTGCATACATATATTACACAGGAGCCTGTACAGAACACACATATAATAATACCAGGTGAATGATAACTATACTTGCAATGTGTGCATACATATATTACACAGGAACCTGTACAGAGCAGACATATAATAATACCAGGTGAATGATAACTATACTTGCAATGTGTGCATACATATATTACACAGGAGCCTGTACAGAACACACATATAATAATACCAGGTGAATGATAACTATACTTGCAATGTGTGCATACATATATTACACAGGAGCCTGTACAGAGCAGACATATAATAATACAAGGTGAATGATAACTATACCTGTAATGTGTGCATACAGATATTACACAGGAGCCTGTACAGAGCACGTGTATTATAATACCAGGTGAATGATAACTATACTTGCAATGTGTGCATACATATATTACACAGGAGACTGTACAGAGCACACATATAATAATACCAGGTGAATGACAAGTATACTTGCAATGTGTGCAAACATATATTACACAGGAGCCTGTACCGAGCAGACATATAATAATACCAGGTGAATGATAACTATACTTGCAGTGTGTGCATACATATATTACACAGGAGCCTGTACAGAGCAGACATATAATAATACCAGGTGAATGATAACTATACTTGCAATGTGTGCATACATATATTACACAGGAGCCTGTACAGAGCAGACATATAATAATACCAGGTGAATGATAACTATACTTGCAGTGTGTGCATACATATATTACACAGGAGCATGTACAGAGCACACATATAATAATAACAGGTGAATGAGAACTATACTTGCAATGTGTGCATACATATATTACACAGGAGTCTGTACAGAGCAGACATATAATAATACCAGGTGAATGATGACTATACTTGCAATGTGTGCATACATATATTACACAGGAGCCTGTACAGAGCACACATATAATAATACCAGGTGAATGATGACTATACTTGCAATGTGTGCATACATATATTACACAGGAGCCTGTACAGAGCACACATATAATAATACCAGGTGAATGATAACTATACTTGCAATGTGTGCATACATATATTACACAGGAGCCTGTACAGAACACACAAGCAGGAGGCAGTGTGATGCTTTGGACTAACAGGTGGCAAGCTGGCGGAGGCAGTGTGATGCTTTGGACTAACAGGTGGCAAGCTGGCGGAGGCAGTGTGATGCTTTGGACTGACAGGTGGCAAGCCGGCGGAGGCAGTGTGATGCTTTGGACTGACAGGTGGCAAGCCGGCGGAGGCAGTGTGATGCTTTGGACTGACAGGTGGCAAGCCGGTGGAGGCAGTGTGATGCTTTGGACTGACAGGTGGCAAGCCGGCGGAGGCAGTGTGATGCTTTGGACTGACAGGTGGCAAGCCGGCGGAGGCAGTGTGATGCTTTGGACTGACAGGTGGCAAGCCGGCGGAGGCAGTGTGATGCTTTGGACTGACAGGTGGCAAGCCGGCGGAGGTAGTGTGAGGCTTTGGACTGACAGGTGGCAAGCCGGCGGAGGCAGTGTGATGCTTTGGACTGACAGGTGGCAAGCCGGCGGAGGCAGTGTGATGCTTTGGACTGACAGGTGGCAAGCCGGCGGAGGCAGTGTGATGCTTTGTGCAATGTTCTGCTGGGAAACTCGTGCTTCAAAAATGTGTTTGGCGCGTCTCCTGTTTCTGACATCATCTTGTGGCTTGATATGTGAATGATACCTTTCCCACTGATTGTAGTCCATTTGCATCGCACACCACAGGTGATGTCATAAGCGCAGAGACAACTTCTTTTTATAATTATTTATTGGAAATTTTTACAAATACAAAGACGTACATAAGACAATGACCGTAATAGTTTCCATACCTATAAAATCCCATAAAAATCACTCTCTTGTTCGTGACATATTCCCATGAAACTCAAAACAAAACTCAACATAACAGACACTAACATAAAGCCTTGTGTTCACAAACATACCAGCAAACATCATGTACTACGGAGAAGCGAGATGTGAGGGACAGGGCGTTTTTAACTCATCAGGGGTGATCACAGGCATATTTAAAGCACATTATTTGCATATTTAAAATAATATAGCTTTATTATCTTATATGGAATCCAAAGCAAGATGACAAATAAAGAGAGTCAACCCAGGAAATGCCAAACGCGTTTCACACTGCAGCTGGACTTAGTCTTAAGAATATATCACAAATGAAATCCTAGGCTATGCAGTATGCCTGGATGGCTAACGCGGTTTTACAAAGTGCTTCATCGTCCAAACAAATTCTGGTAATTATTCCAGTGCGTCTCGCTATTCATTGACCTCAGCGATCAGCGATGGGCTGTCTTCCTGTGTAGCAGTGTCCATGCTACTCCCCTTTCTGCAAAACTCATCTGTTTCAAGGGCTTGGAATGCAGAGGGGTCATGGAATACCAGAAGGAAGGCGTGTAGAGATGGGCAGGACTGTTGCTACTAAACTTTATCTGTAGGCTTTAGGCAATGAGAAGTGCAGGGTGGATAAAAACTGATAAGACAGAACGGTTTCTTGTTATTTTTTTTTGCATGATACAGTACATATCTACAGATATTTTTGTTGACACTGTAGGACGGCATGGTACGTCCTGTACTAAACAGCTCATCGCGGCTCCCCGCGATGAGCTGTTTTCGGATCCTGCTGCAGGCACTTACAGCGGGATCCCACCTGTCAGATGAGGCCACTTTGAGTGGCCTCAGTCTGACAGGGAAAATGTAGCCGGTGCTCAAAGCGAGCACCGGCTACATTTTGCTAAATCGCGCTGTGCCCGAACTTCCGGGTTCAGGCACGCCTCCGTGACGTCATACATGACGTCTGTAGGTCTCGCGATTTTTTGGCAGGGACCCACAGGGTCTATTAAGACCCTGATCGGGTCTCTGCCAGAGTGTTCCTGGCTACCGATCACCTTGTGATCGGTGGCCAGGAACAAATCGTGACGTTTTGGTGCTTGCGTCGTTTGGGACGCAAGCACCATGCGTCACGAAGGGGTTAAAGGCTGTTTAGTTTTGACATTTCCATTTTGGGTTAAACCCTGGTCAAGTTTCTAAAGAATGCATTATTGACAAGACATGTGAAGCAAAAATAAATATATATAGATAGTTAAAAAAAAAAAAAAAAAAAATGGAACTTGCATAAACAACAGTCCAATCTTTTAACACAAAATGTCTGTGATTTAACATTTCACCCGTGGCGATACTTACCGAAAAGATACTGTGGAACCCTTCAGAGAGTGAGATAGCAATACCCAACCCTAATAAAAAGTGACACCAGATATCAGAAGATAGGATTATCTGCCAAGCATGCTGGTGAACTACTTCATATGACAAGTCTCAAAAAAAAAAAGGGAACATTCTTGCCCTGTCTCTAAACATTGTATCTAAAGGGTGAACTGCCACATACAGGAGACGTGTTACGATGAAGAAACCCTGTGTGTAGCTGACACGTTGTCCACTCACATACAGAAGTACGTCACCTCATTCTTCCTGTCATAAAACCCCAGGCTCATTCCCCCCCCCCCCCCCCCCCCTTGTTGTTTTGTCGCTGAATTCGTACTTGTTCAGTATTTATTTCGTCTTCTTGTTGTCACAAAGGCTTCGTACTGCACTGCATTAACGACTGTTATATGAGATATTTGGATTGTGTGGCTTGTCTGTATATATATTTAGAGAAATATTTTCTGCCCGGGGGAAAAAAACAAGTCGACTTTCTTCTTAAATGGACCCGCCATGGGAATATTATTTATACAATGAAGATAAAGGGTAATGTGTATATATACATTGTGTTAGCAGAAAGAGAGAATGTGTCATGAAGCTGTCTGTGGTGTCTCCTGTTTATGACATCACCTTCTGGTAGGTGGGTGCTGGAGAATGTCTTGTGGTGCTAAGGCAAGCCCTGGGTGTGTCCTGAGGTGCCGGGGCAAGTCCTGGTTGTGCAATGTAGGTACTGGGCCATGTCCTGAGTGTGCAATGTGGGTGATGGGCCATGTCCTGAGTGTGCAATGTGGGTGATGGGCCATGTCCTGAGTGTGCAATGTGGGTGATGGGCCATGTCCTGAGTGTACAATGTGGGTGATGGGCCATGTCCTGAGTGTGCAATGTGGGTGATGGGGCATGTCCTGAGTGTGCAATGTGGGTGATGGGACATGTCCTGGGTGTGCAATGTGGGTGATGGGCCATGTCCTGAGTGTGCAATGTGGGTGATGGGACATGTCCTGGGTGTGCAATGTGGGTGATGGGCCATGTCCTGAGTGTGCAATGTGGGTGATGGGCCATGTCCTGAGTGTGCAATGTGGGTGATGGGCCATGTCCTGAGTGTGCAATGTGGGTGATGGGGCATGTCCTGAGTGTGCAATGTGGGTGATGGGCCATGTCCTGAGTGTGCAATGGGGGTGATGGGCCATGTCCTGAGTGTGCAATGTGGGTGATGGGCCATGTCCTGAGTGTGCAATGTGGGTGATGGGGCATGTCCTGAGTGTGCAATGTGGGTGATGGGACATGTCCTGGGTGTGCAATGTGGGTGATGGGCCATGTCCTGAGTGTGCAATGTGGGTGATGGGCCATGTCCTGAGTGTGCAATGTGGGTGATGGGCCATGTCCTGAGTGTGCAATGTGGGTGATGGGGCATGTCCTGAGTGTGCAATGTGGGTGATGGGACATGTCCTGGGTGTGCAATGTGGGTGATGGGACATGTCCTGGGTGTGCAATGTGGGTGATGGGGCATGTCCTGGGTGTGGAATCTGGGTGATGGGGCATGTCCTGGGTGTGCAATGTGGGTGATGGGGCATGTCCTGGGTGTGCAATGTGGGTGATGGGGCATGTCCTGGGTGTGGAATCTGGGTGATGGGGCGTGTCCCGGTGTGCAATGTGGGAGATGGGCCATGTCCTGAGTGTGCAATGTGGGTGATTAGGCATGTCCTGGGTGTGCAATGTGATATACGCACAGACACAATTCAATTAATTAATCATGGCAGGTCCTTTGAGATCTCCACCCTGATTAATTAATTGGATTGTGTCTGTGCGTATATCCATCCTACATACTGCCAGGCTGCACTTTGCATGCTCTTTCTGCAGCATGTGGAACAAATATGCGTCCCTGGAAACATGGCCGATGTTGGAAACTATGAGATAATGGTAAAATATTATACAGATAATAATGTTTATTTTGTTTAAACATACCTGCACAGGTAGGATGGTGTCAATGTCTGGCCCCCTTACTATTGCTAGTGGCCATCGTGTGGCCACCCCAATATATGATTGCTGGAGACACCATGGCTGACATCTTGTTCGGAATCTTGAGTTAGATTTCACCTCATCCAACTCAGAATGACATGTCCACCGACTGATAGAGCTATATCCAGCTTAATTTGTCTTCTTTCATTAAAGCATTTGTATTTAAACCATCTACACTTGATGCAATCTTTCAATTAAACATAATTTAATGCCTAGTGGTCTCCCTCTCAGCAATACTTCCTATTGTACTAATAAGGACTTTTATTAGTCAGGCATCTATGACATATGACTGAGACAAGTGGATTGGCAAATGCTTCCAGCATTGTGTTGTTTTAAAGCCAGTTCCTATCTTTAGCACAGATGATGTTCTCTTCTAATTTGCAAAGTGCTCTATCATTAAACTGTCATTGACAACTGACACCACTTCATTTAAATAGCTTTCAGCCCTGGTTTGTTACCAAAGCGTAGCTTGAAAAAGGGGAGATGGAGCATTACAGACACAGATATATCTTTCCACAATCCTCAGCATTTTTATCATAGATAACATCCTGGGAAGAAGTGGCAATTTATTTAAAAGAAATATGGAATAATGATCTGGTGTAGTGTATTGACATGTTGAATGTGGGAGCATAAAACAATAAAATTCTTCATTTTCCCAGTTTGGCGCAGTGTGGGACTGGGGCTACCTTGGAGTCTGGACACGCAACTCCATAAAATGGCCTCCTTGAGTTCCAGACGTGCATGACCTCACATGACCTGGTGAAGCGTTCGTCCTATTTCGGCAGCTTGCCAATCACACCTGACAACGCTATTCCCTGCACAGTGAATCCCCCAGGATGATCTCCAACTTGCCGGGACTGTCCCCGCAATAATCTGACGGCTGGTAACTATGGCGTGGCCAGCAGGAAGCAGTGTATTTATTGATAGTGTACACATCACCAACCAGTTTCAGAATTCCTGTAGCCATTTTCAAAGTGAGTAAAAAAGTGTATTTTAGGGGATACAGAGGACTTTATCAATGAAAGAGAGAATAGCAGGGAATTGAGAAGGCAATTTCAAACTTAAGGCTAAATTAACCTGAAAATCTCGGAATGGGAGAATATACCCACTCAGCTACTTTGGGTAACCAAGTTGGGTATATTCCTTTCTCAATTCCATGAAAAATGTATACGTGTCCTCGAATAAAGTGTCAATGTAGTATACACGCATCCACAAATAAAGTGTCAATGTAGTACACATGCATCCACGAATAAAGTGTCAATGTAGTATACACACATCCACAAATAAAGTGTCAATGTAGTACACATGCATCCACGAATAAAGTGTCAATGTATTATACATGCATCCACAAATAAAGTGTCAATGTAGTATACACGCATCCACAAATAAAGTGTCAATGTAGTATACACGCATCCACAAATAAAGTGTCAATGTAGTACACATGCATCCACGAATAAAGTGTCAATGTATTATACATGCATCCACAAATAAAGTGTCAATGTAGTATACACGCATCCACAAATAAAGTGTCAATGTAGTATACACACATCCACAAATAAAGTGTCAATGTAGTATACACACATCCACAAATAAAGTGTCAATGTAGTATACACACAATCACAAATAAAGTGTCAATGTAGTATACACACATCCACAAATAAAGTGTCAATGTAGTATACACGCATCCACAAATAAAGTGTCAATGTAGTATACATGCATCCATGAATAAAGTGTCACTGTAGTATACATGCATCCACGAATAAAGTGTCAATGTAGTATGCATGTATCCACGAATAAAGAATCAATGTAGTATGCATGCATCCACGAATAAAGTGTCAATATAGGATACACTAATCTACTAATAAAGTGTCAATGTAGTGTACACGCATCCACGAAAAAAGTATCAATGTAGTATACATGCATCCACGAATAAAGTGTCAATGTAGTATGCATGCATACACGAATACAGTGTCAATATAGTATACACTCATCCACTAATAAAGTGTCAATGTAGTATACACACATCCACAAATAAAGTGTCAATGTAGTATACACGCATCCACAAATAAAGTGTCAATGTAGTATGCATGTATCCACGAATAAAGAATCAATGTAGTATGCATGCATCCACGAATAAAGTGTCAATATAGGATACACTAATCTACTAATAAAGTATCAATGTAGTATACATGCATCCACGAATAAAGTATCAATGTAGTATACACTCATCCACTAATAAAAGTGTCAGTGAAGTATGCATGCATCCACGAATATAGTGTCAATGTGGTATACACGCATCCACGAATAAAGTGTCAATGTAGTATACATGCATCCACGAATAAAGTGTCAATGTAGTATACACGCATCCACAAATAAAGTGTCAATGTAGTATGCATGCATCCACGAATACAGTGTCAATATAGTATACACTCATCCACTAATAAAGTGTCAATGTAGTATGCACGCATCCACGAATAAAGTGTCAATGTATTATACATGCCTCCAGGAATAAAGTGTCAATATAGGATACACTAATCTACTAATTAAGTGTCAATGTAGTGAACACGCATCCACGAATACAGTGTCAATGTAGTATACATGCATCCACGAATAAAGTATCAATGTAGTATACACTCATCCACTAATAAAAGTGTCAAGGAAGTATGCATGCATCCACGAATACAGTGTCAATGTAGTATGCACGCATCCACGAATAAAGTGTCAATGTAGTATACATGCATCCACGAATAAAGTGTCAATGTAGTATACACGCATCCACAAATAAAGTGTCAATGTAGTATGCATGCATCCACGAATACAGTGTCAATATAGTATACACTCATCCACTAATAAAGTGTCAATGTAGTATGCACGCATCCACGAATAAAGTGTCAATGTATTATACATGCCTCCAGGAATAAAGTGTCAATATAGGATACACTAATCTACTAATTAAGTGTCAATGTAGTGAACACGCATCCACGAATACAGTGTCAATGTAGTATACATGCATCCACGAATAAAGTATCAATGTAGTATACACTCATCCACTAATAAAAGTGTCAAGGAAGTATGCATGCATCCACGAATACAGTGTCAATGTAGTATGCACGCATCCACGAATAAAGTGTCAATGTAGTATACATGCATCCACAAATAAAGTGTCAATGTAATATACATGCATCCACGAAAAAAGTGTCAATGTAGTATACATGCATCCACGAATAAAGTGTCAATGTAGTATACACTCATCTACTAATAAAGTGTCAATGTATTATACACACATCCACAAATAAAGTGTCAATGAAGTATGTATGCATCCACGAATAAAGTGTCAATGTAGTATGCATGCATCCACGAATAAAGTGTCAATGTAGTATGCATGCATCCACGAATAAAGTGTCAATGTAGTATACACGCATCCACGAATAAAGTGTCAATGTAGTATACATGCATCCACGAATAAAGTGTCAATGTAGTATACACTCATCTACTAATAAAGTGTTAATGTAGTATATCTGCATCCACGAATAAAGTTTCAATGTAGTATGCAATCATCCACAAATAAAGTGTCAATGTAGTATACACGCATCCACGAATACAGTGTAAATGTAGTATACACGCATCCACGAATACAGTGTCAATGTAGTATGCATGCATCCACGAATACAGTGTCAATGTAGTATATATGCATCCACGAATACAGTGTCAATGTAGTATATATGCATCCACGAATACAGTGTCAATGTAGTATATATGCATCCACGAATACAGTGTCAATGTAGTATACATGCATCCACGAATAAAGTGTCAATATAGTATACATGCATCCACGAATACAGTGTCAATGTAGTATATATGCATCCACGAATAAAGTGTCAATATAGGACACACTGATCTACTAATAAAGTGTCAATTTAGTGTACATGCATCTAAACACGAATAAAGTATCAATGTATTATACATGCATCCACGAATAAAGTGTCAATGTAGTATACACGCATCCACGAATAAAATGTCAATGTATTATACATGCATCCACGAATAAAGTGTCAATGTATTATACATGCATCCACGAATACAGTGTCAATGTATTATACACGGATCCACGAATACAGTGTCAATGTATTATACATGCATCCACGAATACAGTGTCAATGTATTATACATGCATCCACGAATACAGTGTCAATGTATTATACACGCATCCACGAATAAAGTGTCAATGTATTAAACATGCATCCACGAAAAAAGTGTCAATGTAGTATACATGCATCTACGAATAAAGTGTCAATACAGTATACATGCATCCACGAATAAAGTGTCAATGTAGTATACACTCATCTACTAATAAAGTGTCAATGTATTATACACACATCCACGAATAAAGTGTCAATGTAGTATGCATGCATCCACAAATAAAGTGTCAATGAAGTATGTATGCATCCACGAATAAAGTGTCAATGTAGTATGCATGCATCCACGAATAAAGTGTCAATGTAGTATGCATGCATCCACGAATAAAGTGTCAATGTAGTATACACGCATCCACGAATAAAGTGTCAATGTAGTATACATGCATCCACGAATAAAGTTTCAATGTAGTATGCAATCATCCACAAATAAAGTGTCAATGTAGTATACACGCATCCACGAATACAGTGTAAATGTAGTATACACGCATCCACGAATACAGTGTCAATGTAGTATGCATGCATCCACGAATACAGTGTCAATGTAGTATATATGCATCCACGAATACAGTGTCAATGTAGTATATATGCATCCACGAATACAGTGTCAATGTAGTATATATGCATCCACGAATACAGTGTCAATGTAGTATACATGCATCCACGAATACAGTGTCAATGTAGTATACATGCATCCACGAATAAAGTGTCAATATAGTATACACTCATCCACTAAAAAAGTGTCAATGTAGTATGCATGTATCCACGAATAAAGTATCAATGTAGTATGCATGCATCCACGAATAAAGTGTCAATATAGGACACACTGATCTACTAATAAAGTGTCAATTTAGTGTACATGCATCTAAACACGAATAAAGTATCAATGTAGTATACATGCATCCACAAATAAAGTATCAATGTAGTATACATGCATCCACGAATAAAGTGTCAATGTATTATACACACATCCACGAATAAAGTGTCAATGTATTATACACACATCCACGAATAAAGTGTCAATGTATTATACACACATCCACGAATAAAGTGTCAATGTATTATACACACATCCACGAATAAAGTGTCAATGTATTATACACGCATCCACGAATAAAATGTCAATGTATTATACATGCATCCACGAATACAGTGTCAATGTATTATACATGCATCCACGAATACAGTGTCAATGTATTATACACGCATCCACGAATACAGTGTCAATGTATTATACACGCATCCACTAATAAAGTGTCAATGTATTATACATGCATCCACGAATAAAGTGTCAATGTATTATACACGCATCCACGAATAAAGTGTCAATGTATTATACACGCATCCACGAATACAGTGTCAATGTATTATACACGCATCCACGAATACAGTGTCAATGTATTATACACGCATCCACTAATAAAGTGTCAATGTATTATACATGCATCCACGAATAAAGTGTCAATGTATTATACACGCATCCACTAATAAAGTGTCAATGTATTATACATGCATCCACGAATAAAGTGTCAATGTATTATACACGCATCCACGAATAAAGTGTCAATGTATTATACATGCATCCACGAATAAAGTGTCAATGTATTATACACGCATCCACGAATAATGTATTGTGCTAGTGATCAATCTGTTAGGAGCCACTAACCACACCATATCATCTTGTCTCCCCATTATCTGTAATCTCTGCGCAAGAGAAACATCCCAGCCATATTTAAAGGGTTAACCTGTGGCAGGATGTGAGATGGGTTTCAGTATACATATGATTGGTATTTTATGTAAGGATAGATAATACCATTTCCTATACGTTCCCTGGAGACCCCACAGGAACATGAATTTGCAGAATTAAAAAAACATAACACCCCACATAGATTTCCTTCCATATTAATGGAATAATTGCTTTTCTCACATAAGGTAATCTGAGCGGCTGGGATTTCAGAGAATCACTTAGAGAGAACAAACAATATATTTTAACCCTCGTGTGCCTGTTCCCTTCGTTAATTGCCATGAGAAAGCTAGTGTTACCCCACAGAGGGATCTCACCTTTGGCTTTCGAACGTTTAGTCAATTAGGGAGTACTGAGTAAAGACATTTTACTTCCATTATGGATTTTCTCTCTTTCCTTTGGAAAAAGTCTTTGTCAATTACTTTCAATTTACAATCTATTTCTAAAAACATCAGCAGGCCAGGTGACAATGGAAACATCCTAGAAAAATGGCAGCTCGGCTTGGAAAAGGGAATTAAAACGACAGTATCCATTAATTGATGAAATCATGGTGTAATTCCCATATGCTGCAAAATATAATAGCCAGTGGGAGGCTGGGGAAATGATAAAACCCATAGTAAATAAACATTTGTTTTCTTAGAAATAACTGGAAATTATACCTTAATATTGCATATGTATTACCGCAATATATATTCAAATAATTGAAATAAATGATAGCGTTTAAGCCGACATAGGAGATATATTGGTGTCATCTATGGAGAAATTGGGCACAAATAATATGTATTTGAAAAATCTAGAAATAAAATCTATATATACCAAACAATATTATTACACAATGTAGGAAACAAATGTCATACCCACAGAAATGTTATAATGTTGATGAAATATATCAAGAAAGCTAGATAGATATATAGATAAATAGACAGACAGACAGACAGATAGACATATAGATACATACATACATACATCCATACATACATACATAGATGATTGATAGATAGATAGATAGATAGATAGATAGATAGATAGATAGATAGATAGATACATAGATAGATAGATACATAGATACATAGATAGATACATATATAGATACATAGATAGATAGACAGATAGATAGATAGATAGATAGATAGATAGATAGATAGATAGATAGATACATAGATACATACATAGATAGATACATATTTAGATAGATAGATAGATAGATAGATAGATAGATAGATAGATACATAGATAGATAGATAGATAAATAGATAGATAGATAGATACATACATAGATAGATAGATACATAGATAGATAGATAGACAGACAGACAGACAGACAGACAGACAGACAGACAGACAGACAGACAGACAGATAGATAGATAGATAGATAGATAGATAGATAGATAGATAGATAGATAGACAGACAGTTAGATAGATAGATAGATAGATAGATACATACATACATACATACATACATACATAGATAGATACATACATACATACATACATACATAGATACATAGATAGATAGATAGATAGATAGATAGATAGATACATACATACATACATACATACATACATACATACATACATACATATATAGATAGAAAGATAGATAGATATATAGATACATACATACATACATACATACATACATACATAGATAGATATATAGATAGATACATACATACATAGATAGATAGATAGATAGATAGATAGATAGATAGATAGATAGATAGACAGACAGATAGACAGATAGACAGATAGACAGACAGAATATAAGTATGTAGGGCTTTATTTATTAAAGATGGAATTTCAGTGAATTGATAAGGGAATTACAACTTACAACTTTACAACCTAAGACCAAAGTAGCCAATTAGGAAAAATTCTCCCATCCACCTACATTTTTCCTACTTGACTACTTGTTTGTCCGTAATACCCTGCAATTCTCTCTCTCACGGATAACACGCACACACAAATCATACATGTACACGTTAGATTCACTGAAACCAGCAGTAGAGTAGTGACGTTTATATTTAATGATTAATGTATATATTTGCTCCGTCCCATCCTCTTTCAAAAGGGTTTACTCACAGTCGCCTCCAGTTCTAATATTTTGAATATGTCTCTCTCAAGCTTACTATCATTTAAACACAGATCTGATGTTTCAGCTTTGCTGACGTTCCCTGATGTTCCATTAAGAGTTAAGTCTCTGATACACATATGGAATTTAAGGTCCCATCAAGTACCAACCCCCTACGCATTTCCTCCAAGCTATACATGTTAAGATGCTTTAACCTTTCCTGGTAAGTTTTATTCTTCAACCCATGAACCAGTTTAGTTGCCCTTCTCTGAACTCTCTCCAAAGTATCAATATCCTTCTGGAGATACGGTCTCCAGTACTGCGTACAATACTCCAAGTGAGGTCTCACCAGTGCTCTGTACAATGGCATGAGCACTTTCCTCTTCCTATTCACTAAAATTCGACTTTGGAGGTTGACTTTCATTTTGAGACTAAGTCAAGTTTGACTTATAAAACCCAGGTTTAATTCTTCCCCACTGAAAGTCATGGGGGGGCAAATGATTGAAGCTATTTTTGAGACTAAGTCGAATTTGACTTAGTCTCAAAGTTGACATCCAAAGTCGAATTTTAGTGACTAGACTCGTATGTCTATCCTCATGGAATCTACACTACCAGAAGTCACATTAAAGCTTATACAATTATTATGGTCACCTATATGTGTCATGTTTTGCATGTATGTCATCTTATTGTTCATGTGTCATGAAGCAACCCTTGTCCCTAATTTTCCTCCATTTACAAGAGTCTGGAAGATTTCAGTATTTTTTTTATAACTGGATAAAAGGATTAACACTTAGCACTAATACTAACACCAACCAAATGTGTTATTTTATAAAAAAAATAACAGTTTTATTAATTACATATAAAATATTTATATATATAAAACACATTTAAAATAAACACAGTCGATTCAGGTATTTAATGATAGTATAAGATCTCCCAGCAAACAACTTTTATATATCATATTAGTAAGTGCCCAAAAATGTATACACATGAATCCCCTTATATAAAGTGCATGGTCAAGCCATTTACACACTCCCAAAAAATGTTGAATTATTCTGCAATCCCAACTACCTCTAAAACGCCAATTTGGCACAAACCAGCATTTTTTTTTAAATTATTTGTTATCACTGATTTGTAACTAGGAAAGGTTTGTTTAAATAATCTTTTTTTTTTTCAAGCATGACCTGGGGATGTTACTTTTGCCCAACATCCAGAAGATGTTGCTATTACCCAATTTAACGTCACTATGAAAAAGTGAGTTGACCCATTCAGGAATGAATCTGCAACCCTGAGGATTGAACACATTCTGAAGCAGGGTGCATTAGCCCCCTTGGCCATCTCACTGGTTTATCACTGGTGTTTCCTGTTTCGTCCGATACTATATTTTCATTTTGCCATATTACCGTATTTGCTCGATTATAAGACAAGGTTTTTTTCAGAATTTTTTTTCTGAAAACTACCCCTCGTCTTATAATCGAGGTCTTCTTATAATCTGACCTCAAATTGAGGTCAGATTATAAGACATGGATCCAGGTCCCCAGCAGAGCTGCAGGGGACCTGGATCCCCCTCTCTAACAGCAGGGGAAGTCTGCGCGATGAGCGCAGACTCCCCTGCTTCTGCCCGGCAAGACCGCCGGGGCTTCTGTGAAGAAGCCGGGTACTTGCGCTTTCGTCACAGAAGTCCAGGCGAGCGTGCCGGGCGGCAGCAGGGGAGGTCTGCGCTCATCGCACAAACATCCTCTGCTACCCCACTAGGCACCAGGGAGATGTCTGCACGATACGTCATAATAGACTGCCGTGTCGGGCAGCATGGAGGATGTCTGCACGTATCGTGCAGACATCCCCCGGCTGCCCCAACTAGCCACCAGGGATCGACTTCCAGGTGAGGGAGAGGGAGGGGGAAGAGAGACAGGGGAGGGAGCAGGGACAGAGACAGGGGGAGGGAGGGGGGCAGAGAGGAGGGGGGGAGACAGTCAACAAGGGAAGGGAGGGGGGAACAGAGCTACAAGGGGGGGCAAGAAACAGAGGGGGGGAGAGAGAAACAAGGGGGGGAAGAGACAGAGGAGAGGGGGGAATCAAAGGGAGGGGGAGAGAGACAAAGCTGGGGGAAAGGGAAAGAGAGGCAGAATTGGCACATAAAAGGAAATAAAAACAAATGCATTTTTTTTTATATAATTTTTTATTAAAAAAGCAATTTACATGTGAATATATACAAGTTTAACTTTTTTCCTATAGGGTAGTCTTATATTCAGGCTTTTAGTTTTTTTCCTAAAGGAATATCCAAAATTTGGGGGGTCGTCTTATAATCAGGGTCGTCTTATAATAGAGCAAATACAGTATGAATCTGCACCCTAACATTTTGCATTGTGTGAAGTGTATTAACCAACAAGTTAATCATTCATGCCCTTTAAATTATTTGCATTGTAGCTGACACTGCCAAAACCCATCAGACTATATTTACTGGCAGCTGTGATACTCCTGCTGAGCAGCAGGTCATGCTTGATCTTCTGAGGCCACTGCGATGAACAAAGTTGAGATATAAAAGAAGCAACCACGGTTTTCAGACAGTTTTCGCATGTTCCCAGTAGTTTTTGATCTCGTTCTGGGTGATTTCTCAGTTTGAATGAACAGGAAGACAATGGAAGTGAGAAGGGACACATTCCAAAGGAGAAAGACATTACAAAAGTATAAAACAAACAATAAGAATGTCGTGAACACCGGCAAATTACCTTTCCGAAAGAATTTAGAATGATCTTGAACATTAGTCAATGCTTAAAGGATTTGCACCTGGGCATGTAGAGAGTCCACACTGTGAGTGTAAAGAAGTTAACGTCAATAACTTTATTTAAAATAGACAAGGCAACGGGGTTACGCATCGAGTAGGCCAACAAACTGACCCCATGCGCTACACTCTCCTGTAATAAGTTTGAGGCTCAAATAACTTGTGCAAAACAGTAGAAAAATCAAGTGTTTTTTATCTGCTGTCGAGGATTGTTTCTATCAACAAGTATTGCATGCATACATTTGGCAAAGTTCATATTAAACCATATTCATCTACACTGGCCTAACACTATAATACATTAATGCTGATTACAGGTGATAAAGGATAATATATATCACAAATAAACAGAAAAGTACACAGAGTTCTGCTCAAAGCTTACCTATGGGGAGCGGCAAACCACAACACAAGATGAGATGTTTTGCCGAGCTAGTGTGTCAACTGCAGAATCTTTCAATCCTCAAGGTTGTCGGTTCCTATCCTTTTGTACCCGACCTTCATCCGTTTGAGGTAGATAAAATGAGTGCCATTAACTTGAACAATAGTAACATCATCAGAGCGTACTTCAACACAAAAGGATCTCTTAATGAACATCAATGAGGAAAGGAAGGGAGAAGGCAGTTGTGGAGGGTACGCGTGGAACTTCTCAGTATGGAATACTTATGGGGTCTACTAGGTAAGTAATCACCCTGCTGACTCCTTTTTATTGGCACTGTACTTTTTAAGAAACAGTAAATTACTTGGTGCCACACAGAATCTCATCCCCTCAATCCATAAGCAACAATTCACTAAGATTGTTTTTGTTTTTTTTATCTACTGTTAAATGTGAAGCATCGTGTAATACCGTTCTGGACTTGGTCCCCAGGGCATACCTGAAAACGAGAGAATTCTCAATGTATTCTTCCTAGTAAAACACTTTCTAAATAAATAAACACAATGAGATTATTTAGATAAGTCAGTACCATGGCAACCAATAGAATTTTGCTACAGTTCTACATGACTTTTAGAATCAGCTTTTATAAGTAACCCCCCAATATGTTGTGCGTTGTAAAGTGGGGAGGAGGGGAGCGAGAGAAGGCCACGTAACAACCCCAAAAATAGAACTTTCTAAGATCCCGGTACTTAACATAACATTTTCATGACGATCTCTTCTCATCTTGCAACGTTTGCAGAAATGGCCTGAGCCCCCTCCACCTTTCCCTTTTTTTTTTCCTAAAGTCGCCTATTTTACCTTCAAATCTGATGAAGTGTCAAAGTCATTTACCAGTAATGAGTTCTGCGGCAAATTTTATTTTGCTTGGAATTTAATTAATGGCCCAAAGACTTTCCATTGTGATCTGAGCAAATGAATAATAAATCAAGAAAGGAGATTTGTCAGGGAAGGAACATCTGTTTCGTACAAGCATTACAACATGACTACAGCCTGCCAATGCATTACCAAGACAAAGACAGTAGGAGTTCTTTCCTATGAAGCTCTCTTCATTTATTGCTTCAATGAAGGTGAACACAAAACATTCTTATGGGCCTCTGGTGTTAATAAAGCTTTGTGCATCCTGTAGCCTCTTCCACTCAGGTGCGACTGTCCTTAATACATGGTTTGTTGGTCAGCTTCAGCAATTCTGTGCTGTCAGGGCTTTAGGAGACAATTAATAAGAATAGGACAAATTTATAACAAGACACATTACCAAAATTACCATCTTATTAGCTTCAAGTGTCAAGCCTTTTGTGCTTTCCCCCGAAAAAAGGAGGAGGAAGGAACTGAAGTCAGATATCAGTGCTCGGAATTGGCCGCTGGCACACAAAAAGTTAAAGAAAAATAGACAAATAAAATACCTTATTGAGCTCTCTTTGCTCTGCATGGCTGTATCGGGGGCGGCCATGTTGTTTATTTCTGGGTCAGATTTTTCTCCATCCTACATGATATATCAGCCCCCAGATCGTGGGAAAAGGGGGTCAAATAAGGTAATTTATTTCCGCTCTGTCATTAAAGCTTCTTACATTTAATACAATATCAATATTAAATATATCTGAATTATTGGTGGCCTTTAAATACACAAGATCCCTCTACATAGTAGTTTAAGGTTAAGAAAAAAATACTTGCCTGCTTCAAGTTTGACCCTTTTCCTATTCCTTATTTACCACCGTTGATCAGATTTCTCTTTGGATCAACAATAATTAAATATTAATGCCTATACTAACATGCATAGCCCTTTATGCTCTGCTTCATTCAAAAGTATCCAGGCTCCATTTAATGGCATCTAACGTATTTGCTAGCACCACCTCTCCATGCACTGAATTCCATAACTTTATTGTCCTTACCGTAAAAAAAAAAAACCCTTCCGCTGTCATAGACTAAATCTCCTTTCTTCGAGTCTTAGCAGGTGACGTCTTGTCCTTTGTACTGTCCTGTTAATGAACAGGTCTCTAGAAAGCCCATTGTAAGGGCCCTGTATATATATTTATATAACATTATCCTATCCCCTCTATGCCGTCGTTTCTCTAACGTTGTACAAATGTAACTTTTCTAACCTAGAAATTGTATAAAATCCAATTAGTAAAATTGAGCTGGATGGTCCCTATATGGTTAACCAGTAGAGTGTTATTTGACACAGAGAAGATTTTTAATGTCAATGCAACATATGAACAATTATATAAAAGAATGAGAGCCTTATGCACAAAGGATTTGAACACATAAAAAATAGGCTCTATAGCGGTTTTTACCCTATTTATTGCCAGCACACATTTAACTGCTATACACAGACGAGGCATTAAGTGCCCACAAGTTAGGGATAAATCGCCTTATAAGAATTGGCTCTGCAGGGCCTTTTGTGGCCCTAGTGTAATGCGTATGATATATGCAGAGCATAAATTGCTTGCTCTGTTAGACAGACATACGGAGCCATTCCCTAGAAGCATTTGTTCTTCAACTTTTGTTTCGATATAAAATGACACTTTAGATAAACATATAGATGGATTTTTGTTTTTTTTCTTTTGCAGAACTATCTGAATGTATTGTTTTATTTCTTTCCAGCTGTTCGGTTCACTGAATGATTGATTTTTGGCTTGTGGTGTGAGGGGAAGCAGCTATTACCCAGCGTGCAGAGCAGAGATGGTTATCTCTAGCTACCGTCGAAAATCTTTGAAACGGGAGGGGGAAAAAAAATGAAAAATTTCAGAGACGATCCCATTGTCGCTACATCTCTCAATGTGATTGGCTGCAATAAAAAAAAAAAAAAAAATAACGCAACCGGAGACTGGCTGTAGGATAGGGATGGTAAACTAAGGTCCTCAACCAATGGAGAAGTACATCTCCCCTTGTTTCTCCTTTCAGCTGACAAACTATAATTGCGAATCCGGGGTAACTATAGACTGTTCCTCTCACCCTTAAAAAGCTACTGGTGTAAAAACAGAATAGAAATAGGAGGTTTGCATTAAATGAATTGGCCAAAGCAAAAGTAAACTCATCTTCCAGATCAATTCACACTCCCCGTGGGGTGAGACCCTAACCTCCTCTACCATCTACAGTCAGACAATGCAGTTTATGCCCTCATGCAAGCAGGAAAATGCTGGTGTGTATTATAATATTTTGAAATGTTTATAAAAAAAATCAATTCATATTCAAATAACCAGAATACCCTCAGCTCTGCATCTCAGTTGAGGCAGAGCGGATCTGACTAATAAGACTCATACTGATCGCATGCTCAGCCATGCACTGAAAACAACCCCTTTTTGCCTGAGACGATCTGATTGCACACCAAGAGATCCGTGTATTGACATGCCTTCAACAGAGGATAACTAGCTGGGGTTCTCTCTATTGAACGCATGTACAAGTAAGTGTCCTATGTAACTCACTTGCGGGGACTCCTTTTTTGATTGCATAGACTCTCAAGCAGTGAATGACACTCGGGGGCTGGATCCTGTATTTCACAATCAGGCGAGGAGGCTGCCAGTCGGATGAGGAAATGACATGTCATAAAAATAAAGTCCATGTTTCCAGGGACACATACCGTATTTGCTCGATTATAAGACGACCCTGATTATAAGACGACCCCCCAAACTTTGGATATTGCTTTAGGAAAAAAACTAAAAGCCTGAATATAAGACTACCCTATAGGAAAAAAGTTAAACTTGTATATATTCACATGTAAATTGCTTTTTTAATAAAAAAAATTATATCAAAAAATGCATTTCTTGTTTTTATTTCCTTTTAATGTGCCAATGCTGCCTCTCTCTTTCCGTTGCCCCCAGCTTTGTCTCTCTCTCCCTCCCTTTGACTCCCCCTCTCCTCTGACTCTTCCCCCCCTTGTTGCTCTGTCCCCCCTCCCTCTGTCTCTCCCCCCCTTGTTGCTGTCTCTTCCCCCCTCCCTCCCCTTGTTGCTCTGCACCCCTCCCTCCCCTTGTTGCTCTGCTCCCCCTGTCTCCCTGCCCCCTCCCTCCTCCTGTCTTCCTGCCCCCTCCCTCCCCCTCCCTCCCTGCCCCCTCCCTTAACTATACCTAGATCCCTGGTGGCTAGTGGAGGCAGCTGGGGGATGTCTGCACGATACGTGCAGACATCCTCCATGCTGCCCGACACCTCCGTCTATTATGACGGACAGCTGGTCCGTCATAATAGACTGAGGTGTCGGGCAGCATGGAGGATGTCTGCACGTATAGTGCAGACATCCCCCAGCTGCCCGATTCTCCCTGGTGCCTAGTGGGGCAGCAGAGGATGTCTGCGCGACGAGCGCCGACATCCCCTGCTGACGCCCGGCACGCTCGCCAGGAATTCTGTGACGAAAGCGGAAGTTCCCGGCTTCTTCATAGAAGCCCCGGCGGTCGTGCCGGGCGGAAGCAGGGGAGTCTGCACTCATCGCGCAGACATCCCCTGCTGCTAGAGAGGGGGATCCAGGTCCCCTGCAGCTCTGCTGGGGACCTGGATCCATGTCTTATAATCTGACCTCAATTTCTGAAAAAATCCTCGTCTTATAATCGAGCAAATACGGTATTTGTTCCAAATGCTGCAGAAAGAGCATGCAAAGTGCAGCCCGGCAGTATGTAGGATGGACATATGCACAGACACAATCCAATTCATTAATCATGGTAGGTCCTATGAGATCTCCACCCTGATTAATTAATTGGATTGTGTCTGTGTGTATATCCATCCTACATACTGCCTGGAAACATGGCCGATGTTGGCAACTATGAAAGCAGCTTGTGTACAGAGCACAGCCATTTCTCCTGAGGAAGCAGACACAGTGAAACGCGTAGAGAGGCTTGTTTTTTTATATTTGTCTGTACCCTGCTTTGGATTCCTGTTCCAGACCTCTATATGCTGTTTTAGCCCATTTGTGGGCACTACAATTTTAAACAACATCCAGAATACCCCGAAAACTATTATCTATTGATTCCTGACATTCACCTGCGTTTGTAAGTGTGATACTGGTGATACTGCACTTTATCAATAATATTATTTTGTATCATACATATTACACATCTATTTATTGTTGTTGCAAATCCAGGACTGTTGGCAGGTATGAGCATGGGGTACATTAGTGGAGAAATATGCAGATAAGGGACAGGATTTTAAGCATAAAATAGGAGAAAAATATGTTTTATTTGTGTCTGTGGAGTCTCCTGTTTATCACATCATCGGGGTCTTGCTATGTAAATGTTACCTTTCCCATTGACAAGTAGTTCATTTGCATACCAAGCCACAGGTGATGTCATACACCGGAGACACATCTAAAAACTTATTTGTCTTTTCTTTTATGTATTTGCTTGCAGTTCTGATAACAGAATGTATAGATCCTTGGTTTCCCTTCTTCTACATTCAGTGTATAAGACTTGTTACAGCGTCCCTTGAAGGCTTGAGTTGAGGTCTGACTAAGGGTAAGTCATTTAAATAGACCACCATGTTTCCTTTGCTATCCTCATTGTAATCAATTAGTTTTATAATTCTATGTGAATTCAATAAGCTTGTACCAAGTAGATGCCAAAAATGACAATTCTCCAGAAAGAATCTCTTGAAAAACTCACTAAATCAGAGCTCAGTGAGTAGCTATGTGGACTTCAGGCCTACTAAGCTCAATATAAAATACAGTGACAGCCACTTCAAGTACATGAAATTAGGGGTAAGTCACAACAGTGGCCAGTGGGATCTCAACTCAGCAGTATTTGTGGATCCTGTAGCCTCTTAAAGGGACACTACACTTTTTTTTTCACTTATGCTTCTAATATAGAAGCACAAGTGAAAGTTAGTTGCCCCTAGTATGAGGATGAACTGGCGTGTACTTTTGATAGTACTTTTGATAGTACACGCCAGTTTATCCTCTGACCGACAGCTGCCATGTTTCCATAGGAAGCAGGCAGCCGTCTGGTCGGCGACTGGATCTCTCTGCTAGCGCAGAGAGAGACCCTCGTTTTTGTATGAGATCAGCAGGGGGGACCTTAACTGTGCTAGCAGCGAGAGACCCTCACATTCAGCTGTCAGGGTTCCAGACGACAACCGGGAACTGCTGTGTCTCGCATGTGGGACACAGCAGAAAGTAAACCCGCGTGTAACTATTAAGATACACGTCAGGTTTACTTCATTCTACCGGCATATTAATTGTTTAAACTTGGAAAATTCTCCAGCTAGAAACAGGAGAATTTAAATTAAAATTGTGAAAAAAAAATAAACTCTTAGAAAGAGGGCATTGACAAAAGTTACATGTACACTATTGTTGACCAACATAATATTTTTGTAGGTACCGTATATAATCGAGTATAAGCCGAGTTTTTCAGCACAATTTTTGTGCTGAAAAATGCCCCCCTCGGCTTATACTCAAGTCGGTGGGGAAAAAAAAAAAAATCTAAAACTTACCTCGTTCCTGCTCTGTCCCCCGGTGCTCTGAAGCTGCGTGGCTGTGAGGGAAGCGTTGTGAGCTTCCCTCCGGTCGCGCGGTCAATAAAGTGTGTTTTTTTTAAACAAACTTTATTGACCGCGCGGCTGGAGGGAAGCTCACAACGCTTCCCTCACAGCCACGCAGCTTCAGAGCACCGGGGGACAGAGCAGGAACGAGGTAAGTGCTGGGGTCTGGGGAAGGGGGGGTTGAGGGTGGCATAACGAGCATACTAAGGGGCAATATCCTGGCATGTTGGGGGCAATATCCTGGCATATTGGGGCAATATCCTGGCATATTGGGACAATATCCTGGCATATTGGGGGCAATATCCTGGCATATTGGGGGAAATATCCTGGCATATTGGGGGAAATATCCTGGCATATTGGGGGAAATATCCTGGCATATTGGGGGAAATATCCTGGCATATTGGGGGCAATATCCTGGCATATTAAATGGCATATTGGGGGCAATATTTACCAGTAGCTGCCTCATTTTCCACCCTAGGCTTATACTCGAGTCAATATTTTTTCCCAGTTCTTTGTAGTAAAATTAGGTGCCTCGGCTTATATTCGGGTCGGCTTATACTCGAGTATATACGGTATTTTAATAAAGCGTGAAACCTTTCATTCCATGACGCGAGCGATAAGGGAAGTGTCCGTACAAGAATATACCAGTATCCTTTCATCTAATGGCTTGTGTATTCCATTGCTGAGGATGGAAAGTCCAAGCGGGTTTTAGAAAACGTTATTTAACAATGAAAACTGTGATCTGTGGCAATTGCCGGTGTTTCCTACTAAAAATAATTCCTACTTGTTACAGCTGAGTTAGATACAAACAAATCACAAATTGCCTCGACTGACTAAAATTACAATAGTTATCTCATTTTTAAAAAAAAAAATGGGAAATGGTTTAAATTATTTTTGAAATGTGGGATTGTATGCAATGTATGTATAAGGTACAACTGTATCCGTAAAACATATAATGCTTGCTGAGTTCATTGGGATAAAGCAAATGAATTTGTGAAATATTAAAAAGGCCAAACTGCTTCTCACTTCATCATTTACATGAAATGTATAATTATCAAGTGGTGAAAGTGGAAAACAGATTTCAATAGAATCCACTCAATATAGAAAGTGAAAGTAGCTACATTTCTGAATTTTCCAAAATTCGGCCACTCAATAAAGCCGATTTGGGGCTGAAATTCGGTTTGGTGATTTCGCCCTGCGATTTGACCCACTCAATATGGGTCAAAATCCCTCTAAAATAAATGGGCTAGAAACTGGAAAAATTATACAGCTAGATACAGGAGAAATAAACATTTTAAAAATAATAAAAAAGATGTCCCCCCGGTGGCTAGTAGCCTCAATAAAAAAAACTATCCTATCCCCTATTAAATTTATGGAGGGCCAGGGCAAATAGACCTGCCCATCTCTCTGTAATACATGGTTTGGCCTCCCCCCTTTTGATGAACGGGATTGGGAGACACCCAAATGGCTCTCACCCCTCCACACTAAAATAGAATAGCACCCCTTTCCAGAGACTGCCCAAATGCTGATCTCCCCAAGTAAGGGCCCAGAGGGTAAAATTTTATGTAATAATGGGAGTAAGGGCATTTTGCTGGCTCTAGCCCTAGGGGCTATCATTTATTTATTTATTTGGGACCAATAGCATCTTAGACAGCCCCTGGTCCTTGTATTGTTTGATTTATTGGGAGGGAGAAAGCCAGGAGAATGGGGGTGGTGATTACACCCCTAGTTCCATAGAATTAAATTAACATTTCTCTGAGGAATAAGGCTGTTTTTTTGTATAAACCACCATTATTCCCCCTACCGCTAAACTAGTGCTTTAAATCAGGTTTGTTCATAGCAGTCTGCTGCCATTGAATTGCACATTATTACCTTAAGAATAATGGGGGCCGTGTATAAATGTAAAGCAGACTCGCAACCCCTGACAATGCTGAATAAGTACATTTTGGTTGTGCCGCCGCTCATTGCTCCAGCACAGCCTATGTATAAGAAGTCAACGCATAATTTGCGTCTGGGATCTTCACCAAACACTGACTGGCAGAGGTCCTTCTCCCGCACTGCAGGATTTATAAAAATTCCCAATCGCTGTTATACATAACAAACGCCTTCTTTTTTTATAAAACTCACAACACTTTGCAGTGCAAGAGTTTTTATCAATAACGACCCATTGTGTGCTGTAAAATCTTTAAATTTTGCTGGCTTTAACAGCTGACATTGAATACAGAATGGCACCACAACATTTTAAAATTAACAGTTTTATATTGAGTCTGCAATGAGGCAGCTAGGTCTTAAAAGGCACCATTAAGATTGCAATTTTAATCTTCTTCTACCTGCAGCTTGCTGGCCACATCAACATCCATTGATCAGATGCCCCAGGTGCTGGGGAGAAGTGTCTGGTAACTCCATATATGCTCACTGCTTCTCCTTCGAGGTAAATGCTACAATATAATAACTTTTGCTTCTTTTAAAATGTAAGGGCTCTATAACAACCTCAATGTTTGTTGTTTCTGAAAGTACAAATAAAACAAACAAAGATTGCGTTGAATACAAAGGACCTATTTGTTTACACAAAACGTTTCCTCCGAAGTGTTTCTAAAAAAGGAATCTTGGTTGTCCAGGTCCAAACAAAATACAACGCCTTTTGTTCTCGCTAGGAAGCTTCGAACCCATTGTGAGATGCTCTCATTCTAATAGCTTTTCCAGGAGAACAAGAATTTGTTCCAGACCCTGGTTTAAATGTTTATGGCTAATTGCTATTTATTGGCTCAGATGCAAATCATAGGCTGGCCAAAGTGAAATTTTATGACGATCAACACTCCCCCCCTTTTGAGCAAATTGAAAAAGTGAAACAAGAAGGGGATGCAATGAGCCGGATATGGTCTTAATGGTTTGCCTTTTAATGGGGAAGATGAAATTAAGACTGATTTACGTGTGCAACTCCCCCTGTTTTCTCTTACCAGCTCATTTGGCAGGAAAAAATGGAAAAGTAATTGTTCCTCTTTCTCTGTAAGCTTCCAAACCATTATTTATTAGGGAAAATGAATAGCTGTTTATACTTGATCCACACTGAATCTGCTCCATCAGCATTATAAACCCCATACGTAGTCCCCAGGAAATTAGCCTGCGGCAGCAGTCACGGATCCTGATGAGGCATGCCTTAATTTTCTGGGCTGTGGGAGTTAATGAAGACTCCTTTCAGAGGTAGACATATTTGTATTTCTACTACATTAATAACCAAGGGCCTATAGCATGTAAACTGTTTGTTATAAGGCTTTGCCTAGCCATGCCAAATATGCTTAATCGGACAAACCGCTATTTCAGAAAGTTATCAGTAGCTTTTGGGGGGGGGGGGGTTTGCTTTAAAAAGCTCTTTGACGTGTGAGCATTCCCATGATCCATGACCCCATGCATGGTGAACTAGAACTCATCACAACACATGTTTCCGACTTGCACTAGTTTTTGGTTTAGGAAATTGCCGTAGAACTTTGACGCTGTGCTGGCCAAGAGAACTTCCACGTTCCACTTCCTATGTGGGCACGAAACGCACAGTTCCAGCCTCATGACGGGGGGGTGGTCAGACAGGAAGTTAGGCAAGTCTGATTTTACCCTACACAGAGCTATTTCAATTAGCATAATTAGGGGCTGAGGAATACATTTTATTGGCTCTTTGTAAGAAAGAACAATTATTTTGTCACATCCCCATCTTCTAAGCCAGAGCTCGTCAACCTACAGCCCGCCAGCTAATATTAACCAGCCTGCCGTCTCCAAGCCAAACATGGTATCTGCTTGCGGTTTGGATCCGGCTGTCTCACCATGCTCTACCTGAACTGTCCTATTTTCGGAGCTTGGCAGGATAGGGGAATTCTGTACCACTCACCAGCTCTTTCTCCGTCGCCAGGGACACCGAAGAATGAGTAATGTGCATCCGCTGGATCGAGCTACTCATTTGAGTGACCTCCCAAGCTCAGCCCCCAGCGTGACCTTTTTGTGGCCCGCCATCCCAGGGTATGGTTCTGGCCCGTGAAGTTCTAGGCTGATGTTTTGTCATTTTTTTTTTTTTTTACAGTGCTCTTCCTTTTCCTCGCAAATCTTCTGGTTAATTTAATTAATACATTAGCAGTGCCTCCTCTCCAATGCTTTAGCATTCCCAAGGAAACTTAATAGATTGTGATTGAATTCTCATTATAGCCAATTAATGTACATCAAGATGAACCAGAAAAAAAAAAAGTGTACTGAGGATGTATTAGTGGAATCATTTACCATCCAGGAATTTCAAAATGTATGAAAAAATAAATGGTACAAATCCCATTAAGAAAAAAAAAAAAATCAATATTTCTGTCGTCTCTTAACTCTTCTTATATGAGTTGGTCCGCCAGTGCCAGAAACGTGCTCTGCCATTAAAGTTGTATGCTACATCAAAACTGGTTTTCAGCCCAATTTTCCCCCCTACTTCTTTTGTTTTTAATTTATACTAGTGAATAATGTCTCCCACGTTTCTAAAAAAAAAAAATGTATATTTTGCATAATCAAGATCCAATACTCAATATTTCATCGTGTCCATAGTGGTAAATTTTGGGATGGAAAATAAGTTAGAAAATATGTTTAGATTTATGATGGATCCAGTTATTAATCCTGTTGTGTAGTCTTTCATGTTTCATAACCGACGTCATAAGAATCAATCTTATATCAGAATCTTGATTAATACACACATGTATTTCTGCACCGGGGCAATGTATCTGATCATGTGCAGAGATCGTGATACATTGTTAACCAACAAAATAAAAGGTAGGTCACTATCTATAGTTTGCCATATTCAATGCATTGAGAGGTCCTCACCCCATGTGGTATGATGAAAGAATTACCCAAATGCGATACTCCTTTCAGCAAACTATGGGCAGACATGCAGTTAATGCTACAAAAGTAACATGGCATTTACTGATGAGGAAAGTGCCATGTTTCCCATTACCACTAGTGAGTGGGACTGATTTCTACAAACTGCTCTGCTGCAGGAATTTTAATTTTTTTTATTTTAAACTCTTTATTTGTCAAAAAGATCTTAAAATTTGACTAAAAAAAAAACAGATCAATAATTAAAGAAAAGAAAAAAAAAACATGACCATAATGTACTGTTAAATAAATATATAATAAATAGGGAGATATAAAAGGCGTTTGAAACTACAAGTAGATAACATAATACTAGCATTATAAAAATACATCAGTTATCAGTATTGCCAAGCTGAGATTTGTATTCTATGTTAGGGACTCCCACCAGTTACATTTGCCTCAGAGATTAATTGGATTCCAGTCCTGCTGTTACTCTGTCTACATGAAAATATATTTTCTACCCTTATATAATTATTATTGCCAAAATTACTGTGTTATAATAACCTATGTGACTTGATTTCAAAGCCTACTCGTTTCACCCCTTGGTGTTCAGCATTCTACTTTTTCACTGCATATTGCGGTACAATGTTTAGCTTAATACTAGAGTTGACCGGACACCTGGATGTTTGGGTTCGGCAGGTTCGGCCGAACTTCGGAAAAATGTCCGGGTCCGTGCTCAAACTTGACCCGAACCCGATTGAAGTCAATGGGGACACGAACTTTTGGCCACTAAAATGCCTCTAAAAAAAGTCCTGGAAAGGGCTAGAGTGCTGCAAAATTAAGTAACATGTGGGTCAATTAACCTATTCTTATGAATGGGGACTCTATTTCAGTTTATAGAAAGCCAATAGCATTACATGTATTCCATAAACCGAAAGTCTATAAACTGAAAGACATTCTGTTTGTAGACTTTCGGTTTATGGAATACATGTAATGCTGTTAGCTTTCTATAAACTGAAATAGAGTCCCTATTCTTATGAATGGGGACTCTATTTCGGTTTATAGAAAGCCCATAGCATTACATACAATGTAATCGCCGAACCCCGAACTCCAACCCGAACATACAGTGAAATGTCCGTGTTCAGGTCCGGGGTCCAAAAACCGTAATGTTCGGTACGAACCCGAACAGTGCGGTTCGGGTTCGCTCAACACTACTTAATACATTAATGCATATTGTGACATTCTGGACTTAAATGACCTGAACTATCACTTTTCAATGGCTTTTAATTCAACATTTTCTAGTGTAGTGTATTGAGTTACAGTGTATTGAATGATCTGTGATCAAATATCTCAGGTCATTGAATATAACTCAGGGATAGGTAAAGGAGTCTAGTCACTAAAATCCGAGATTGGACGTCGAGAATTTATACATTTTCGGAAATACTAATTTTCCTCTGGTGGTTCCATATTGTACCTGGTGCCTCCTTAGATTCTGTCTAGAGCTGTGGATGTGTGATCGAGTCTTCTTTCACTTCAACACCCTGGGTATGTGTGATGGATTTTGCTGCCAAACTATAATATTGGTGATTAGGAGCTGGCATTTTGGACCTGTGAACTTTTGCTAGACTTCCCCCAGAGGAAGTCAGTCAATATTGCAATAGTAGAAGAATATCCTAAATTAGCTATAAATCTAGGGCTAGGGTTAGAATAACATTAGGGTTTCATTAAGGTTAGATTTAGCATAAGGGTTAGAGTTAAAGTTAGATTTAGGATTAGGTTTAGGATTGGGGTCAAACCATCACTGTAGGAGAAAATGGTTAGGAAACAAAAAAAAAACACTACTTTTAGTTATTGCCCTATAAACAGGAAAAATGTAAATATGGCATATTTCTAAACTCAGGTCAAAATTTAGACAGGATCTTATTTACCATTTGTAATGGTTAGAAGAAATTGTGTTTTTTTCAATCATATCATCATATTTGACTAATATTGTTGTAGTAAATTATTGGCTATGATGAAAATAATGGTGCCTAAAGAAAGCCCTTTTTACGGCGAAGTTGGACAGATTTTAGTGAATAGATAGGACAACGAGATGGACTTTGCCGAGGAGAGGGAGGTTGAGTGTATTTTAGTGACTAGTGGGAGGAGTTTGACTTGGGAGGTCAACTTTTAAAGTCCAAGTCGTCCTCCTCGCACTATTCTCAACTTTTAGTGACTAGACCCCAGAGTGTCAGTACAAGGTTACAAAGTGCCTGTGGCAAGGTCCGTGAAGGTCCAGAGAACATTCAGTTAAAGTACATTAGGTGTCCGTCATGAACAATCTTGGTCAACTTTGCAAAAACTCTGCAATTCCTCTGCAAATCTGTAAAGCCCAATATGTAGATCCATGATGCGCGCACACACACACACCGAGCAGGAAATGTGTCATCAGTGGCTGACATCACTTTGTATAACATCATCATCGAGAAAGCTCCTTTAACGATAAGCAAAGTATAGTTTTCAACTAATTATTTTGGGGCTGAACACACGAACATCCAATTCCATAACTTTCATTCGACTTTGCCATTTCTACCCAACTACAATTGTTGAATGTTAAAAGAAAGTACATGTAGCAGAGAATTGAGACATCTTCGGTAGTAAAAGCTTTTTTAATATTATTTTTATGATTAAAATGTAAAAATGATATAAGATTATTCCCAGCTACTTGAAACTATTCTCATTAGCTTTTATAATTATAAGAGTTCACACAAGTAATTTATGGGTGGGTCTTTAATGAAACTATAGTGATAATTGAATACTTTTTTTGGCCTTTGCTGACCACAAAGCTCTTCACCTTAATGTCTTAATTGATGGGGGGTACACACTTTTGTTACTGGGGATGTGCTTTATGTGCATTGCACTGAAGTACTAATCGATAGAACAATACAGCAACATTTACTGTGTTATGTAAAGCATAATGCATAATGTACAGTTAATGCAATGTATTTTATTAATACAAAGTGTTGTCTAATTGATGCTATGCAGCCTTGTCCCTATCCCACGCATGCTTAAACTCCTTCACTGTGCTTACCTCTACCACTTCCACTGGAAGGGTATTCTTTACATCCACTACACTCTCAGTACAATAATACTTCCTGAATTTACTTTTAAACCGTTGCCCCTCTAATTTTAGACTATGTCCTCTAGTTGTGGTAGTTTTTCTTCTTTTAAATATACTCTCGTCCTTTACTGTGTTGATTCTCTTTATGTATTTAAATGTTTCTATCATATCCCCCCTGTTACGTCTTTCCTCCAAGCTATACATGTTAAGATGCTTTAACCTTTGCTGGTGAATTTTATCCTTCAACCCATGAACCAGTTTAGTAGCCCTTCTCTGAACTCTCTCCAAAGTATCAATATCCTTCTGGAGATACGGTCTCCAGTACTGCGTACAATACTCCAAGTGAGGTCTCACCAGTGCTCTGTACAATGGCATGAGCACTTCCCTCTTCCTACTGCTAATACCTCTCCCTATGCAACCAAGCATTCTGCTAATACCTCTCCCTATACAACCAAGCATTCTGCTAATACCTCTCCCTATGCAACCATACATTCTGCTAATACCTCTCCCTATGCAACCAAGCATTCTGCTAATACCTCTCCCTATACAACCAAGCATTCTGCTAGCATTTCCTGCTGCTCTATTGCATTGCCTACCTACCTTCAAGTCCTCTGAAATTATTACTCCTAAATCCCTTTCCTCAGATGTTGAGGTTAGGACTATCCCAAATAGTCTATATTCTGCTTTTGGGTTTTTACTCACTGAGCGATTCGCGGGCGCATTTATCGGAGAGCAGCATGCCCCTCCAATAAGGATGCTGCTCTCTTGTGGGTAAAGCATCGAAAGTGAAAAAAAAATTAACTTGTGTCCCTCTGATGCTGTTGCTAGACTGCCCCTAGAGACAGTCAGCAATATTCCAATGTAAAAAAATTAGCTAACAGTCTAGGATTAGGTTTAGAATAATGGTTAGGGTTACAATCCCCCTAATGTGTTAAGCCCAGAAATTAAGAGACACATTCACATACATAGAAACATAGAAACATAGAATGTGTCATCAGATAAGAACCATTCAGTCCATCTAGTCTGCCCAATGTTCTAAATACTTTTATTAGTCCCCAGTTCCCGGTCTTATAGCTAGGATAGCCTTGTGCCTATCCCACGCATGCTTAAACTCCTTCACTGTGTTTACCTCTACCACTACTGCTGGAAGGCTATTCCATATATCCACTACCCTCTCAGTAAAGTCATACTTCCTGAATTTACTTTTAAACCGTTGCCCCTCTAATTTTAGACTATGTCCTCTAGTTGTGGTAGTTTTTCTTCTTTTAAATATACTCTCGTCCTTTACTGTGTTGATTCTCTTTATGTATTTAAATGTTTCTATCATATCCCCCCTGTTACGTCTTTCCTCCAAGCTATACATGTTAAGATGCTTTAACCTTTGCTGGTGAATTTTATCCTTCAACCCATGAACCAGTTTAGTAGCCCTTCTCTGAACTCTCTCCAAAGTATCAATATCCTTCTGGAGATACGGTCTCCAGTACTGTGTACAATACTCCAAGTGAGGTCTCACCAGTGCTCTGTACAATGGCATGAGCACTTCCCTCTTCCTACTGCTAATACCTCTCCCTATGCAACCAAGCATTCTGCTAATACCTCTCCCTATACAACCAAGCATTCTGCTAATACCTCTCCCTATGCAACCATACATTCTGCTAATACCTCTCCCTATGCAACCAAGCATTCTGCTAATACCTCTCCCTATACAACCAAGCATTCTGCTAGCATTTCCTGCTGCTCTATTGCATTGCCTACCTACCTTCAAGTCCTCTGAAATTATTACTCCTAAATCCCTTTCCTCAGATGTTGAGGTTAGGACTATCCCAAATAGTCTATATTCTGCTTTTGGGTTTTTACTCACTGAGCGATTCGCGGGCGCCATATCGGAGAGCAGCATGCCCCTCCAATAAGGATGCTGCTCTCTTGTGGGTAAAGCATCGAAAGTGAAAAAAAAATTAACTTGTGTCCCTCTGATGCTGTTGCTAGACTGCCCCTAGAGACAGTCAGCAATATTCCAATGTAAAAAAATTAGCTAACAGTCTAGGATTAGGTTTAGAATAATGGTTAGGGTTACAATCCCCCTAATGTGTTAAGCCCAGAAATTAAGAGACACATTCACATACATAGAAACATAGAAACATAGAATGTGTCATCAGATAAGAACCATTCAGTCCATCTAGTCTGCCCAATGTTCTAAATACTTTTATTAGTCCCCAGTTCCCGGTCTTATAGCTAGGATAGCCTTGTGCCTATCCCACGCATGCTTAAACTCCTTCACTGTGTTTACCTCTACCACTACTGCTGGAAGGCTATTCCATATATCCACTACCCTCTCAGTAAAGTCATACTTCCTGATATTACTTTTAAATCGTTGCCCCTCTAATTTAAGACTATGTCCTCTAGTTGTGGTAGTTTTTCTTCTTTTAAATATACTCTCTTCCTTTACTGTGTTGATTCCCTTTATGTATTTAAATGTTTCTATCATATCCCCCCTGTTACGTCTTTCCTCCAAGCTATACATGTTAAGATGCTTTAACCTTTGCTGGTGAATTTTATCCTTCAACCCATGAACCAGTTTAGTAGCCCTTCTCTGAACTCTCTCCAAAGTATCAATATCCTTCTGGAGATACGGTCTCCAGTACTGCGTACAATACTCCAAGTGAGGTCTCACCAGTGCTCTGTACAATGGCATGAGCACTTCCCTCTTCCTACTGCTAATACCTCTCCCTATGCAACCAAGCATTCTGCTAATACCTCTCCCTATACAACCAAGCATTCTGCTAATACCTCTCCCTATGCAACCATACATTCTGCTAATACCTCTCCCTATACAACCAAGCATTCTGCTAATACCTCTCCCTATACAACCAAGCATTCTGTTAATACCTCTCCCTATACAACCAAGCATTCTGCTAATACCTCTCCCTATGCAACCATACATTCTGCTAATACCTCTCCCTATACAACCAAGCATTCTGCTAATACCTCTCCCTATGCAACCATACATTCTGCTAATACCTCTCCCTATACAACCAAGCATTCTGCTAATACCTCTCCCTATACAACCAAGCATTCTGCTAATACCTCTCCCTATGCAACCATACATTCTGCTAATACCTCTCCCTATACAACCAAGCATTCTGCTAATACCTCTCCCTATACAACCATACATTCTGCTAATACCTCTCCCTATGCAACCAAGCATTCTGCTAATACCTCTCCCTATACAACCAAGCATTCTGCTAGCATTTCCTGCTGCTCTATTGCATTGCCTACCTACCTTCAAGTCCTCTGAAATTATTACTCCTAAATCCCTTTCCTCAGATGTTGAGGTTAGGACTGTACCAAATAGTCTATATTCTGCTTTTGGGTTTTTACGCCCAAGGTGCATAATCTTGCACTTGTCCACATTAAATGCCAGTTGCCACTGCTCTGACCATTTTTCTAGTTTAGCTAAATCATTTGCCATTTGGCTTATCCCTCCATGAATATCAACCCTGCTGTAAATCATCAGCAAAAAGACATACTTTGCCAACAAGACCTTCTGCAATGTCGCTCATAAAAATATTACAGAGAATGGGTCCAAGAACAGATCCCTGAGGTACCCCACTAGTAACAAGACCTTGCATCGAATATACCCCATTGACTACAACCCTCTGGTGCCTGTCACTCTTGCCTTCCTGGCCACTGCTGCACATGTAATGGCTGCCATCTTGCCTCCTAGCTTGTTTCAGATGTCTGATTCTACATTCAAAAACACCCTACAGTCCCGCCTCTCAACTTTGTGTAATCCTGCCCCCATATTCTACACCACCACCTTCTGCATGGGGGCCCGGCTCCTCCCTTGTAGCCCCCCCCCCCCCCTCCCTGCAGAAGACTTGTCTGCTGGTAACAGGGCTGCAGGGAGAATCAGAGATCTGTCCTAAGCTAGGAGGCAAGATGGCAGCCGTTATATGTTACTAAATGGTAAAAATTGTTTATAAGAGTGGCACAGCTTATATCTTAGGACGTATTCATTTATTTCAGGCAAAGTTACTTAGGACATGACAGTGGTCCTTGAAGGGATAATATGCTATTCAACTGCAATTTCCCCTTTAATATAATGCTTGGGGCCTGGGTCTGTAATAGCCACCCCCCAGTCCCTTAGTGTCCCTCACCCCAAAAATTATAATATTTGCCTCCTCCTAGCGCCGTCGGACTCCTGCTGGCCCCTAGTGACTGCATGCCAGCTTCATGCCAGCAGTCATAATTTTGCCTGTAGCCCTCAATATATTTATTGGCACCATTGGACCACTGACTGGTGCAATGCCTTCACGAGTAAGCCCATACAGGAATGCAAACAAAAATGGCCACTGGGACCTCCCGTGGGCGTGTTTAAATTAACAGGTCAATGTCAAATGTGCAGAAAGTTGATCACTTTTTATTAGACTGCATATAATAATATATAATAATGGTGCTTGCCATGTACACTTTAGGTGTGCTTAACATATTTGGCACTGACGGAGGGCCATATCTCTGACACCAGCTCTGCCTTCCAACCAGCGCTATATTTAAGAGCCGGTGGAAAATCGCTTGCCAGCAGAGACGATGGCTGGGGAGATCAGAAGATCTCCTCTCACCCCCGCTCTGCTTGCAAGCAGACAGCATGGTACCACACAGGTCCTCAAAGTAAACACTTTGCAAGAGACATCCACACACAATGCACTTCACATATTATATACTGTGCCAGATACATAAACATGGTGCCACATAGGTTCCCATCCTCGCTTGGCTCTCTCCAGCCCATCTATCCTTTATCTGTCCCTCTTCTCCCCTCCTCATCTGTCTCTCTTCTCCCAACTCTCCCTTGTCTGTCTCTCACTCCCCTTTTGTCTGTCTCTCTTCCCAATCTTATCCTTGTCTGTTGCTGTCCCTCCCCCATCTGCCCCTTATCTCTCTCTTATCTGCCCTTTTGTCTGTCTCTCTCCATCTCCTCATTGTCTGTCTCTCTCTCTCCCTTTTCCCCTTTTTATCTGTCTCTCTTTCCCATGCCCCCTTTGGTCTGTCCCTCTCCCCGGTTTAAATACTACATCTATTAGTATGTGGCAGTCTCAGACCTCTGTCAGCGCTGCCTCACATTTCAATGCTCTGAGTCTTCACTATATGCAGGAAGCACGAGGCAGGAGTGACTGAGGTCTGAAACTGGCACTCACTCTATTACACCTGCAGCTACTGGGTGGGTTCAACATGCACCCCTGTCAATGTCACCCGATGTTAACCAAAGAGCACACCAACAAATGGGTCTCAGAAGACTTGTGAAGAAAACCAAATATAATTATAAATAAATAAAATATAAAATAGTAAAAGTTAACAAAACATTATGTTAGTATTGTCTAAAAATGTATTCTCTCTGTTAAAGGGACAGAATAGTCCCCCAAATCACATTGGTGCATGTTGAAGGCTACAGCTTGCACAGGCTTTTGTTTTCCAGTGTGATTTGATGCAGGCATTCTGTATAAATCACATTTTTAATATTTGACTCAAGCCCTCCCCCAGTAATTCATCTGCATGTATACTTCAGGTGATGCAGCACTGATAATTTACACTGAGCATATAAAGTGTTGTTCTCCCTATGCTGCTGGAATATAACACATTGTGTGGAATGTGATTGACTTGCTCTTGTACACAGTAGGATCTCTTAACAGTGCAATACATTGTCTGATGACATCACTAGTGACATAGGAAATTCCATTCATGTAAATGAAATTATTCTTATTGGTTCCTGCAGCAAAAAAAAAAAAAAAAAATTGACTTTTACTCAGCCAGCATTCCTGGGCATTCCTGGCTTCTTGCAAACTGCTGTAATTTCACAAATTCATCCAACTGTACATTTTTTATATTTCAACCAATGCAAAATCTAAAACATGCATTTTAAAGTACTTTGAAAGCACATTAATTTGCATTAAGATTTGAAGGACGCATTTTGCGCACCAGACAGTCCCTTTAGCACATGAAATACTATTATTATACCTTTATCTCAAGCTAGTAATCATAATTCAATTCACAGATAAATTCTACTCTGCTGGAATTAATCTCATGCTTATTTTTCGTGGTACTGCAAATGTCTACAGATAATTGGTAGTGTGCTAGCCAATAAAAAGATCCGAATGATTTGCTGTTGTTAAACTGTGTTCTCTTTTAGCAGAGCCCCCTTTCCTTGCCGTATTTGGTGCCTAGCATGCCTTATTGCTTACAGAGGCCCCTGTATTAGGTGTCTACTTTTAACTGCCCTTGTACAGCATGAGGCAAGCATGGCTATCTCCAGGCTTCCAGAGCTCCCTTTAATAACTGTAATCCAATCTATGAAAAATGTCTGTGCATATTAAAAATCCATCAACCTATGGGTACTAATGGGAGCAGGACCCAAGGCGAAGATGCTTCTAGTGCTACTGTTTTTAGCCGGAGTTGATGCAAGGTTTAAATGACCTATGGTAATAAATGCCATATCTATTAATAAAAAGAGAAAAATTGCATGCTGGATGTTAAGGTAAAATTGCAGAAGCAGAGTCTCTTTCTCTCTTAAGTAAAAAAAAAAAAAAACTTTGATAAAACCACAATAAATCTATATGCTCTAATTTAATGTCTCCACCTAATATCGAACATTGATATTTCCAATGATCTTTATAAATCACCCAATAAGCGATCAATCAATGCATGGTGCAGACCAATTATGTCCACAGGAAAGAGATAGCATTAAAAGTTTAGACTTTACAATAAATCGGAGAAAATACAGTACTCGGAAATATAGAAGAGCAATAATGTTAAACTAAAAAATAATAATTTGCAAGCACTTCAGTATTACTAGCCTTACAGTACATTCCTAAATGAGGAGAAAAATGGGCTTTCAATGTCTTAGCGGAGTCTCCTGCTTATGACATCACCTTTGGCTTAATATGCAAATGACACATTTGCCATTGAAAATCAGTTAATTTGCATATCAGGCCACAGGTGATGTCATGAGCAGGAGACTGTACAGACACATTTAAAACACATTTTTCTCATAGTTTAGGGATTTGTTTGCAGTTTTGCTAACACGATATATATGGGTCATTTTTAATAATTTTTTATACTCTACATTCGCAGTAAAATCAATTTTCAGATTGCTTCCAGATTTGCACTGACAGGACTTTCCCCTGCCCCCACATTTGCACTGACAAGACTTTCCCCTGCCCCCACATTTGCACTGGCAGGACTTTCCCCTGCCCCCACATTTGCACTGACAGGACTTTCCACTGCCACCACATTTGCACTGGAAGGACTTGCCCCAGCCTTTTTAAGACCCTAGTGGGCCCTGGGCAAAGTCTTTAGCAGTGGGCCAACTCGACCCATTTTGACTTTTATTAAGTCAAAATGTAAAACTGTATGTAACTGTAAAGTATTTAATACTATATGCTACTATTTTCATATCATATTCAACTATTTTTGTAATGTAATTTCTTGTTTTTATTCCATTCTTCTGCACTCACTTTGCACCTTACAGTACCGATAGCACTTGCCATGCACTTATATTGCACCCACAGCGCTTGACTTGCATTCATAGTGCACCCACATGATTTGACATGCCACAGTGTCAATTTGTCCCACAGAACTGGCCCTGCAGAACATGCCACAGTGTCACCTAGCCCCATAGTCCAGGTTATTTTGCCCAACAAAAGATGCCACACCATCACTTGCCATTAAAACGAGCCACAGTCAGTTACCAACTAACATGCCACAGTCACTTTGCAATTAGCATATGCAACAGTTTGTCCATTAAAATGTGTCACTCTTTTTCCGTTACTAAGCCACAGCCTGGTTGCCCATTAATATGCCAGTGTTAGTTTGCCCATTAATATGCCACAGCCAATCTGCACAATAATATGCCACACACAATTTGCCCATTAATATACCACTGTTAGTTTGCCCATTAATGTGCCACAGCCAAATTGACCATTAATATGCCACTGTTAGTTTGCCCATTAATTTGCAACAGGCAATTTGACCATTAATATGCCACTGTTCATTTGAAAAGACCGCTTTGTCAATAAAATAATTCCCCCTCCCCATTACTCACCTTGCTGCTGCTTTCTGTGTCACCAGTTGTCTCCTCCGCAGTATTCCCCACGCTGCGTGCATCCACCTTTGTACATTGAAAAAGTTGCACAAGTCCATTCTTGTAATTCTTGATGTGTCATTTTAAACCCCATGGTTTTCCACATACCTGTTTGTTTATCCACATTTTGTGATTTTTACACACTCTGGGATTTTTAAGAAATGTGATACTGTTTTAAACTATGCAAAAAAAAAGTTCCATTTTAGGATTTTGAGACAGAAGAGGTTGTGTCGTTGAAAGTTTAAGACTGAAAAGAAATGTAAAAAATACGGTACTACTTGAATAAATAGAGTAGTAGATGACAAGAATAACTGCAGGAGAGGTAGTAAAGTGAAGGAAATCTCTAATGTCTGGGACTTGCATCGAGTCATGCTGGCTGGAGAAAAACAATAGATGTTATTTTCTAATGGGTACATTAAATGCCACCTTTTTTTTGCACCTGAGATTTTCAGCACAATTTTAAGTATAGTTATTTGTGATAACTGGGTTGCGTGATTTTTGTTGGGAGTTTCAGTCATACATTGGCACAGATTAAACTATTTTTGCATGCTCCACTTTTATAAATCTACCCCCATGTTTCAGTGTGTCGTGCTACTCTTCTTTGCTAATCTTAAAGGGACACTCCCAGCAAATTAAACGGGTTAATTTTTTTTATTTTGCATTGCTGTTTTCAGATATGTCTTTTGTTTTTGTTATGTGAGTTTATTTTATGAAATAGTTACTAAACAAGTTGTACTGGGCGCCGCCATTTTGTGAAATATAGTGTTTTTGGGTGCCACCCCCCAGTGACTTTACAGCACTAGTATCTCACTTTGGGGCTGGGGACACAGAATGCAGTCTATAAGTCAGAATTCTGACCAAAGCCTTGTATTGAATGGGAGGGTAATGTAACTATTACATCACAAGGGGGAGGAGTTATGATCCTGTTTGATCAGGTTAATCTCCTCTCTTTGTGTTGGAAGACAGGTAAAAATAAGTTGCACACAGCCACCTAGTCCTGACGACTATGATACACAGGAGCCAATAAGAGAGCAGGAGAGTATCTTATGACATCATCATGCAGGCTTTGGCCACAGCTGTAAAGTGAGACTTTCTGGAAGATTTTGGAGAATGTTGCATCATGGGTAAAAAAATAATAATTCAATGGATGCTGGAGATAAACACCTAATTTATTTTTTACTTTTATTTGCACTTAATTCCAACATAGAAGAAAAAAAACAAACAGTGGCATATGTCTTTTACTCCATTAGAGACTAATACAGTATCCATGAACAAATTTGGGAACTATGGTTAAAAAAATATTGGAGCAGACAGATAATAAGACTTCACATGGGAGCCATCTTGTCAGCTCCTCCCTTGGCTATCCAGTCCCTTGTATGACTATGACATCTTCTGTCTCTTCTTAAAGTAGAGACCAGTCGGTGGGACAATAAGTATAAAAACCCTACTGGATGGTTATGTATAGCTATAATTATTTATTACATTGTACTTTAATTTGTAAATTGATGAACAACTGATAAAGTTATATATATACTGTTGAGAATATTATATTCCATATGCATGTGACTTAGAAAAAATATATTGATGAATTTGGGTAAAAATAAATGTAAACAATGTGTACATTTGTCTTCCTCCTCATGAGGCTTGCAGAGAGTTTGTGATATCACCCTGCTCATTACAGGTGAGCCCTATTTAAAGCAGTGTTAGGTCAATTTAAAATGCATTAATGTAGAATGAGTTAATGGCAAATCATTACGGTGTAATTAACTCTCCTTTATCACTAGAACAGAGGTTCAAGGCAGAATCCTCTTAAAGGGGCTGTCTAGTGCCCAAAATGGATCTTCCAAATATGAATGCTTTCAGAGTATTTTAAAATGCATCTTTTAGATTTTGCATTGCTTAAAATATCAAATACGTGCAGTTAGATGAAATCGTGAAATTACAGCAGTTTGCAAGAAACCAGGACTGCCCACACTGAGTAAAAGTAATTTCCTTTTATTATTTTATTTTTTTGCTGCAGGAACCAACGAGAATAATTTCATTCAAATGAATGGAATTTCCTGTCTCTCAAGTGATGTCATCAGACAATGTGCTGTTAAGATATCCTACTGTGTACAAGAGCAAGTGTGTCAGTCACGTTTTTTTTTTTAACTTTATTGATGCTGCACGACTTCAATAAAGGTAAAAAAAAAAAAAAAAAAACACTACCGGAGTTTCCTTCCTCCGTGCAGGAGGGAAGATGCACGGAGGAAATGATTGGAGAGCAACAAGGAGGTAAGTGCTGGGGAATGGGGGGGGAGAAGGGGGGCAAAAAAACTAGCAAAACCTGGCATATTGAGAAGCAAAACCTGGCTTATTGAGGGGCTAGATCCTGGTATAGAGTGGCAAAATCCTGGCATATTAAGTGACAAAATCTGGCATATTGAGTGACAAAACCTGGCATATTGAGGGGCTAAATCCTGGCATATTGAGGGGCAAAATCCTGGCATATTGAGGGGCTAAATCCTGTCATATTGAGGGGCTAAATCCTGGCATATTGAGGGGCTAAATCCTGGCATATTGAGGGGCTAAATCCTGTCATATTGAGGGGCAAAATCCTGGCATATTGGGTGGCTAAATCCTGGCATATTAAATGGCTAAATCCTGGCATATTGAGGGGCTAAATCCTGGCATATTGAATGGCTAATTCCTGGCATATTGAGTGGCTAAATCCTGGGATATTGAGGGGTTAAATCCTGGCATATTAAATGGATAAATCCTGGCATATTGAGAGGTTAAATCCTGGCATATTAAATGGACCTTCGCGTACCAGAAGTAAGCGTCTTTCCGAAAGTGCCTTCCACCTACACATAAAACAGACGGTTTTACACCGTCCCACAATACCACAACTCCTGAGGAAGCCGGGACCACCGCCTTTAACCCGGAGAAACGCGTTGGGTTTTTGGGCAAATATCAGCATCAGACTGGGACTTCAATACCAGCTGCTCCTGTGGACTTATTGATAGACGTTTTTATTATATGGATTCTGTAAGTGTTTCTTCACGCGCAGGACAATTTTATTGTTAAACTCTACTGCTCTATGTATGGTTTTTTGTATTTTTACCGCACTACCTTAGAAGTTTGTACGTAACATTATCTGCTTTGAAGCCTTTTAACCTGGATACTTGTGAGTGCACTTAACACACGGATCTTTCAGCACAGTATATTTAAACAGTGTTGCACTATATATATATTGCTTGTTTTATATGTTCCCTGTGTAACAATCTGCGCTTACATATGGCACAGTGAGGAGTGCCAAGAGTGGCAGCGTTTGCACACAAGGATATTTATTGCTTTCCATTGTTTTTTGGTGAAAACACCACTTTTTCCTGTGTATCATATTAAATGGATAAATCTTGGCATATTGCGGGGTTAAATGATGGCATATTAAATGGCTACATCCTGGCATATTGAAAGGCTAAAGGCTGGCATATAATGACAGTAAAAATATGCCCCCCGCCTGAAAAAAATTCTGCGGATGCCCATGCACACAATGTATTCAATTCCAAATTAAACAAAACTTTACATGCTGGTGTCTATATAATCAGTGCTGCCGCACCTGCAGTAAACATGCAGAGTAATCACTGGGGGAGGGCTTGAGTCAAATATAAAAAATGTGATGTATACAGAATGCCTGCATCAAATCACACTGGGAAAAAAGCCTGTGCATTATACAAGCAGTGATCTTCATCTTGCACCAAAGTGAGTATGGGGTCTAGACTGTCCATTTTACAATCATTGGTTTTTTAAAAAAGTTTAAGAAGAAAAATATGCAGTCAGCATCAATTTGTAATAAGATGAAGGTCATCAAATAGATCCAAAAAGTATGAAAACATCTGCAGAAGATGTCGAAGAAAGACATACAAATATAAAAAAAACTAGTGCACACAGCCCTGAAACTGAATGAATCGCTATTCAGTAGGCCAAGTATGAATAGATGGGGCTTAAACATGAGCAACCTCTGCTGGAATGGGTAAGATCCTCGGGCAGGTTTGGAACTTCATGCTGATAGACTTAAGGTCTTGAGTTTTAAGTCATCACTCCAGGATAATTGTAATCTGTTTTAAAGTAAAAAAAATAAGGGAATTTTCGCAAATATTAAACACAGACGCACTATACAGCAAATAAGCTAGGTGGAATTACGTCTTTAAAGGAATATGAGAATAAAAATGTGCTTTTAATTTGTTTTAGTAAACAGACAAAAAATTAAAAAATAAGCAAGGTGATCATGGTAAATCTGTGCAAGATTTCAAAAAAATTCTCCTTCAAAAAATTGCATCACTTTAGCAAGAAAAAAAATGATATTTTGGAATGCTAATGCTCTTTTTTTAAGATAAGAGCTAATCAATATTTTTTTTAAAGTTCTATTTACTTGATAGGGATAATTGCCTTGAGCATTTTTCTTGCCTGGGTGAGCGAATAAGAATGGAAGGAGTGGGTGTTGGTGCCAACCATGTGATCCAACGAGGTTAATGCTGTTACAGTTATTTCACAGTCCATTAAGAAAGCTTATGTTGACCTGACGACCTTAGACCCACCAACACAGATTCCATTATCAACAGAACAGACGAGCTCTGGGTTCTTCTGACTTGACACTGGGCACCAGGAAATCCCAGGTTAGTACTTAACGTTAAAATAAAAAAAAAAATCCTTTTTTTTTTCTGCTTTCCTAGGTCTGGAGATTAATAAACCCACTGTAATTTTCAACATTAATATTGCTGAAAGTTCAGAAAAGGAATTTGAATGAAGATGTCGAAATTGCTGACGATGGTTCATCGTATGATAATATTGGCTACAATTTAAAGGGCTAAAAAAAAAAAAAAAAGATAAATTGAAGAAATGTATAGAACTTAGAACGAGTTGCAGAATTGCAAATGTATTAAATCTAGTAGCAGTTCATCTGACTGATATGCAGTGCTGAATGATCTCCGTACATTGTGATTTTCAAATATCACATATATTAAATCGTTAGGTAATGCAGTTTTATAATTGTCGAAGGGAAGTGCGTGATCTGTCTTTTTTTTTTTTTTTTTTACATAATGTGTGCATTTCTATCAAATAAAGGACATTTCTACATAGTGCAACAACTTATAAGCTGGGTCTGTTAATTTAACCTTCTAAGGGAGGTGTAAAATAATTCTTATGTCTTATGACTGTGGAGGGTTCCTATAGTCTGATTTGGTTGGAGTAAAGTCCAAAATATATTTATTAATCATAGTATGCACAACTATTGTTATACTCGGCTGTAAAATCGAGATAGATATCACAGTAACACGAAGACGAGCTCCTATCCTGAAAATAGCAACTTCCAGAGCTTGGTACTGATCTTGTTCGGTGGAATTTGGAGGCTAAGTCAACACCTTTAACTCATTGTTGTTCTCCTCAATCCATGTGGAGGCAAATACTGGCAGGATAAAGCCTGACATGTTTTATGGCCATGCTATCACTACGCACCTTTGCTATTTGTCTATATTATACCGGATACCCCTTTGCCAAGTAACGTCGGTGTATAGGGAGGCCTAAGCCAACGTTAGAGTGGCTCATTGTCATTCGCCCTTCAGTCGAATCTCATATCGACTCTTTCAGAAGCAATGTGAACGAGCCATTATTTGTAAATTGTTTCCCAACATAGTGTGGAATTGAAAACTGGACAGCTTTTCAATGGTTCTTGCATTTCCATCGATTATCAATACGTTGTTTGTTTTTTTTGTTTTTTTTTTAGGAATTAAGAATATGGTTCTATCCTATTCCTTGGCATGGTGCTGACTTAGTTGTGTTATAAATATTGCTGTGCAGTTCCTTTGACTCTTGGTAACAGACACAAAGCAGAATCAATGAGTTTTTGTATCTTCAGAGGGTATGACAAAGGCAATTCCCAGACAATGCCTGCTACTTTCAAGGTCTTGCTGGATAAGACTCTCACCCTGTAATTTAAAGAGACAAGGATGCAACAGGACTGCTGCTAAACCTGTTAGCACTCAACGGGCCCATTTTCTCTTTAAAAATGGGGATTTCAATAAAATGCATAGATTTAATAAAATGCATAGATTCAATAAAGTGCATAGATATCACCAAAACATTGTTTTTACTGTGACTGTAGAGAAGAAAAAAAAATACTGAAAATTATCTATACATTGTGTCAGCAGAACTGAAAGCAAATGCCTGGATTTGGAGACAAATGTGTTTTATCTGTGTCTGTCTCCTGCGTATGACATCACCCGTGGCCTAATATGCAAATGACATAATATTCCATTGAAAAGCAGTTCATTTGCATAACGGGCCACAGGTGATGTCATAAGCAGGAGACTCCACAGACACAATTAAAAGACATTGTTCTTCTCATTCATTCATTTGCTTGCAATTTTGCTAACACAATGTATAGATCATTTCCAATATTTTTTTTTTTGATTCTTTACATTCGCAGTCTAAGCAATATTTAGGTGATACCGTCCCTTTAAGAAAACAAAACTGAAAATGACATCACTGTTTTCTTTGCTATACATATGTCACATTTCCTAATGAAAGCAGTTTGTAGGGGGGTTATTTGATAGAAGGGATCAATAGAGAGGGTGAGGTTGATATGGTCGAAGATCATATCCACCAATAGAGTTAAAGGAACAGATTTATTTTAACAAATTAAATTTTCTATTTTGAAATATTATTGCAATATTTATCTGTCCGTATACACGCTTTGCAGCATTTCCAAGGGGTAGGATCCTCCTATTTTGCCATAGAGATTCAGGGCGACATTGCAAGTACCCACGCAAAGTATCCTCCATTCCCATGCAATCGTATGCCCAGTGTTTCCCTCAGTATTTGCAATGTCCATGTACAATTCTGAGCGTACAGATGAATGCTTAGAATATCCATAACATGGCAGGAGGGTGGAGTCAAAAGAGAAAAAAAATAGATGTTATATTGGGTGGTGTCCCTTTAATATCAACGCTTTAAAAAAATATATATTTTCCTTACGATTTCGAGTCAACAACCTAAAAGACAAACTTTCCTACAGATCAAACCAATAAATCCAAAAATGCTGACTTCGATATAACGTTTCAGATTTTTTAAAAAAAGAAGATATAGCCATGTTCTATTGTCAAATATATTTGCTTTCTCTTCACCTTTGCATTTGATAACATTACTTTTTCTTCCCCGAGACTGTAAACATATTTGAAACACGGTTATGTAAAATGCACTTTTCCTCGTTTCTGCCGTTTCTGCCATGACCCCTATCATTTATTCTCTAAACCGAGTGAGTGGAACTGCGTGGCGAGGCTGAAACACCCCAATTTGCACAAATAAATGTTGACTGGGTCAAGGACAGTGACATGCCAGTTTTACATACGTGATGTGTCATATATATTTTCCAGAATAGGGTCAGCCACTTGGCACTGTCTACAGGAAGCAAAATATTTCTGAATATCTTTGTGAAATTGGTGAAGATGGTTTTCACGTTCTATTTAATGTATTTCTTGCGATTGTCTGTCCATCTGCTGTATTTTATTACCTCCCCTCTATTGCACCCAGAGAAATGTGTTGCACACAACCCGTGGCCATGGACAGGTATTTTCTAAATTCTTTTATTAGTCCCCAGTTCCCTATCTTATATCTAGGATAGCCTTGTGCCTATCCCACGCATGCTTAAACTCCTTCACTGTGTTTACCTCTACCACTTCTGCTGGAAGGCTATTCCATACATCCACTACCCTCTCAGTAAAGTAATACTTCCTGATATTACTTTTAAATCATTGCCCCTCTAATTTTACACTATGTCCTCTAGTTGTGGTAGTTTTTATTCATTTAAATATACTCTCATCCTTTACTCTGTTGATTCCCTTTATGTATTTAAATGTTTCTATCATATCCCCCCTGTTACATCTTTCTTCCAAGCTATACATGTTAAGATGCTTTAACCTTTCCTGGTAAGTTGTATCCTTCTTGTGGAAGGTATGCTAGCCTTTAACAGTGTAGAGTTTGAACATATATAAAATGTGTCGCTATTCCAATCAATCACCCAAACAGACAACAGACTCAAACCTTTCAGCTAAAGAAAAACAAATTAAAATGTTATCTGGGCAGGACTGAGAAGAAATGGGTGTGGCTATGTCCCAAATGGGGCAAGAAAGAGCAAAAAGTGGGTGGGGTATAATAAAAGTTATTAGTAAACCTCAGACACCCCAAAAGTGGCACGTTAGGCAAAACCAATCCTTTCTATGTAGACCAAAAATGAAGAACAATAAATAATGTTTATCATTTTGAGCAGGGTAGGGCTAGCAAGGGAGGGAAGAAGGCTACACCACTGTTAATCCAAATGAAGAAGAATGTGCACTCCACTCTCTGATCTAGACAGGTAAAAAGTGCTTTATTGGTGCAAAAACAGACCGCAGGACACAAACCAACGAACAGGTATAAGGGAGACCACACCTTACGCGTTTCGCGTATTGTAACGCTTAACGCAGCACCACTGTTGACTTTTAATGCCCCAGTGTGTAGTACTTTCTATCTTTCCATACAATTGTCTTGTCTTTCAAAATGTGTATTTATCTGTCAAAATATCTGTCTTGTCTCTCTCTATTTGTGTATATCTCTCATCATAAATGATGTCATAAGCAGGAGACTCCACATACACAATTTAAACACCTTTATCCTAATTTAGGCATTTGCTAGCATGTTTTCTAACGCAATGTATATATTATTTTAATTTTTTATGCTCTACACGCACAGTAAAAACAAAGTTTAGGTGATACTGTCAGCTTGCGAGAATGGTTCTCTACCTCATGTATCAGTCTGTCCTTCTTCATCTAACTTAGCAATGTACTATATAATGTACCTAGCGCTGCGTAAATTGTTGGCGCTATATCAATAAATATTAATGTAGTGTAATTAATGTAATACATTCCCTTTAACTTGGGAAATAATAACATCAAAGGGAGAAGGTACCTTAAATTGGGTAATGATAACATCTGATATCGGCTGTTGACTAGTCCAGAGAAATGAAATATGAGACGCAAGTAATGATCAAGAAGAGCAGAATTTAATCTGGAAAAAAAACCACGTTCAGTTCAGGAAGTGAGGTAGAGACGGCCGGCCGTTTAGGGTACAAGTAATAAAAGTGGGGGTGGGTAACCGCGTGGGGTCTAGACGGATGGCCGTTTAGGGTACAAGTAATAAAAGTGGGGGTGGGTAACCGCGTGGGGTCTAGACGGACGGCCGTTTAGGGTACAAGTAATAAAAGTGGGGGTGGGTAACCGTGTGGGGTCTAGACGGACGGCCGTTTAGGGTACAAGTAATAAAAGTGGGTGTGGGTAACCGTGTGGGGTCTAGACGGATGGCCGTTTAGGATACAAGTAATAAAAGTGGGGGTGGGTAACCGCGTGGGGTCTAGACGGACAGCTGTTTAGGATACAAGTAATAAAAGTGGGGGTGGGTAACCGCGTGGGGTCTAGACGGACGGCTGTTTAGGATACAAGTAATAAAAGTGGGGGTGGGTAACCGTGTGGGGTCTAGACGGACGGCTGTTTAGGGTACAAGTAATAAAAGTGGGGGTGGGTAACCGCGTGGGGTCTAGACGGACGGCTGTTTAGGATACAAGTAATAAAAGTGGGGGTGGGTAACCGTGTGGGGTCTAGACGGACGGCTGTTTAGGATACAAGTAATAAAAGTGGGGGTGGGTAACCGTGTGGGGTCTAGACTGACGGCTGTTTAGGGTACAAGTAATAAAAGTGGGGGTGGGTAACCTTTTGGGGTCTAGATGGACGGCTGTTTAGGGTACAAGTAATAAAAGTGGGGGTGGGTAACCGTGGGGGGTCTAGACGGACGGCTGTTTAGGGTACAAGTAATAAAAGTGGGGCTGGGTAATCGCGTGGGTTCTAGACGGACAGCTGTTTAGGATACTAGTAATAAAAGTGGGGGTGGGTAACCGCGTGGGGTCTAGACGGACGGCTGTTTAGGATACAAGTAATAAAAGTGGGGGTGGGTAACCGTGTGGGGTCTAGACGGACGGCTGTTTAGGATACAAGTAATAAAAGTGGGGGTGGGTAACCATGTGGGGTCTAGACTGACGGCTGTTTAGGGTACAAGTAATAAAAGTGGGGGTGGGTAACCTTTTGGGGTCTAGATGGACGGCTGTTTAGGGTACAAGTAATAAAAGTGGGGGTGGGTAACCGTGTGGGGTCTAGAAGGACGGCTGTTTAGGGTACAAGTAATAAAAGTGGGGCTGGGTAATCGCGTGGGTTCTAGACGGACAGCTGTTTAGGATACAAGTAATACAAGTGGGGGTGGGTAACCGTGTGGGGTCTAGACCGACGGCTGTTTAGGGTACAAGTAATAAAAGTGGGGGTAGGTAACCGTGTGGGGTAGACCTTAAAAAATACTTTGGGGCTTATTTATAAAAGTAAATTCTGAGGCAAGTTCTAAAATGAACAGAGTGAGACCTTAAAGGCTGTATAGCCCCACTGTCACTAAATAATGGTATTTGGCAGGGGCGTCTCAACCACAAACATTTAAGTCTTACACAGTGTATGATAATCCGTAAATACACTTGAGTCACAGGAGCTCTTAGTCATAGGTCTAAAATGGTCCAGTCACCATGGGAACCAATGGAATGTTCCTGCTGAATAGATTATTTATTAAAGAATTGATTGATTTATAATCAATCCCCTTTTTTTATCTACTAACAGCGATCTCTCCGTGAGCGTGTTAACTCTAGAAATCCCACATATTGGTATCTCACTAACAAAAAGAAGAATCCGCATATACTACTTGACCCTACAGAAGGTAACACATTGTTCTTAGCTGTTACCTTTTCCATTGGAAGGCCTATCCAGGCCCTAAGTAAACATTGTGTCCTGTCAACCTCCCACAATGCATCATGGCCAGACAATTCAGAATCATGTTGAGTAGAAAAGGCTAAGTGGAGAGCAAACAATACATTTAATCATACATCTACTGGGGTGTTTGTTTTCTTCAGAGATACTAAGTGTACTATAAGGCCCATTAAATAATTATTGGACTAATATATTTAACATTATAGCCATAAATCTTTAGGATATATATTCACAAAAACAATAAATGGTACATCAGTAAGTGGTAAATATGTTTACAGAGCCTGTAAAACACCCTATAAATCTCTTAGACGCAGTAAGAAAAGACGCGTAGCAAGTTTTATGGGTTGTCAAACCTGGCGTGTTATGAATTAACATGGGAAACGCACTTTAAACGACAGGATCCCAGAGCAGGATGAGTACGATCATTAATGATTTAATGACCTGTTTGGATTCTGAACACACTGAGTTTCAAAGGAGCCATATCAGATGACTTTCAGTTCTAGATCATACAACATTAACATACACAGGATGAGAGTTTCAACTCAATGTTAGCCCATTGGCCCTTTCCTCAGTTCAGTCCCTCTCCTCTACATAACTTTTCTATCTTTCAGCACCTTCTATGTATGTCCTCAATATCAGTCCACTTACCAAATCTCTGTATCATCTCAACACCCATACCTGTTACTCTTTAAACTTGAGTCCCAAGTCTTCCTATCCCTTCCATAAAGGGCTACTTTTCCTTCTCTAGGGCACCATGACCTTGGTTGTGGGGATGTCTCTGCTTCCATACTACAAAGGTCAACCTCAACCCATTCCTATCACCACCCTCGGATAATTTACTCATCAGCTAACTCGCTACCTAGGTGGGCTCTCACTAATTGTCTATTGGCTAATCTCGTATGCTGTGGTGGCTGATTGGCTGCAACCTGCCATAGGACCTGTCCCACTCTGTAATGTTACCAAAGTGCATTTAACTTCTTGACAGGCAACATATAGTTGGGCTTCCAGGAGTAATACTGACCCGGCTAGTTGACCTTGAATGTCACCTTGGAGGCCTCTCTAAGCCAATGGTGGCAAAACTTGTCTTAGGCGGGTGGGGGGGGGGGGATTGCACCAACAATTCACATGGTGGACATTTACTGGGCTCTATGGACCGTCTCAAAGCTTCCCGCGACCACTGGTGTCCTGGTGAGTCGAATTTTGCCTATCCCTTGTCGTAGATCTGTTATCACTATTAAAAACACTAGATATCAATATTGAATATTAGAAAAAGAGCTACAAATAACATAAAGAGGGATGTAAATATTCAGGACAGCTTATATTTATTGTCCATTTAACCCAAATCGTTTTTTTCTCCCTGGAATCATTCTACAGAACGTCCACATTTCCCATGTAATACTTCATCTTGTTTCCGGGTCGTCTAAACATTTCGGAAATCTTCTTGTGAATCACTGACCATGCTTTACAGCTTCTCGGTCTGAGCTATAAGATATATATTTTATTTAAGACGTTACTAATGCAGAACTTGTCTTTATTCCAAACTGCCTGCTATATTCATTGCCTCTGTCTGCAGCAGAAACCCAGCACACTTGTACTACAGCATGTTTAGATTCTCAATTGCATAAGCCACTTGCTGGTCACCCGTTAGCTCATAAAACATGATCAAAACTGATTTATACATTGTGTTAGCAGGATCGCATACAAATGCATTCGGTGCTAGAAAAGAAGTGTCTCTGGTTTCTGACATCACCAATTACCGTTTTTCGTCAGGAAAGGTGTAATTTTCTCATTAAAGCGACTGTATCACCTAAACATTGTTTTAACTGTGAATATAGAGAACCTGATATGTAAATGAACTTCTTGTCAATGGGAAATGTGTCATTTGCATATTAAGCCACATAAATATCCCACTTAAATGAGGATAATGTTTTTCCAAAGAGCCAATGTAAGGTAAGTATTTAGAACAGTTCTTATATGAGGCATTTGTACACCATGGAACAGGGAATATTAAAGAAATGAGCCATAACAAGGTAACTATTAATACTATCTGTTGTGTTTGTATTTGGGAGCGTAGAGCAGGGTGTAGACAAAGGGGCCACAAGAATGGGACAGACAGGCAAGGGTTCAATGCAGGCAGCGGAGGTGCAAGACGGGAGACAAGCCGAAGTCGGGGCAGGGAGCGCAGGGTCAAAACGAGGAACAAGCAGGGTCAGGATTGGAGAATTCAGAGTAGTCCAGAAACATGCCAAGGACAGGTATCAGAAGGACAAATACGGGGTCTAGGAACTCTGGAGTAAATTGGGAACTAAGCAGGGAGAACCAAACTTAGCAGCTCAATATTCAAGCAAAGAATATAAAAAAGAAACAATACACAGCACGTATTAGTGTAGAAAAAAATAATAATTAGTAGTAGTGTTGAGTGAGTGTTGAGGTCGCGTTCGTACCGAACATTACGGTTTTTGGACCCCGAACACAGACATTTCACTGTATGTTCGGTTTGGAGTTTGGGGTTCGGCGATTTAATGGCGATTTAATGGCCCTTAGAAGCCATCACAGCCATGCCTACTAGTGGCATGGCTGTGATTGGCCAGTGCAGCATAAGACAAGGTTTTTTTCAGAGCAAATGCTCTGAAAAATACCCCTCGTCTTACATTCGAGGTCGTCTTATAATCTGATCTCAAATCGAGGTCAGACTATAAGACTGGGATCCAGGTCCCCCGCATAGCTGCGGGGGACCTGGATCCCCCTCTCTAACAGCAGGGGAATGTCTGCGCGATGAGCGCAGCCGCAGACCTACCCTGCTGCCGCCCGGCACGACCGCCGGGACTTCTATGATGAAGCCGGGTCCTTCCGGCTTCATCATAAAAGTTCCAGCGGTCGTTCCGGGGACGGCATCAGGGGAGGTCTGCGCTCATCGCGCATACATCCTCCGCTGCCCCGCTAACCACCAGGAGAATTGGGCAGCTGGGGGAATGCTGCCCGACACTTCCGTCTATTATGACTGACCAGCTGTCCATCATAATAGACGGATGTGTCGGGCAGCATGGTGGATGTCTGCACGTATCGTGCAGACATCCCCCGGCTGCCCCCACTACCCACCATGGAAAGAAACAAGGTGAGGGGGAGGGATGGGGAAGACACAGAGAGACAGGGGGGGAGGGGGGGGGAGACACACACAGACAAGGGGAGGGAGGGAGGGGGGAGACACACACAGACAAGGGGATTGAGGGGGGAGACACAAACATGCAAGGGGAGGGAGGGAGGGGGAGACACACATAGACAAGGGGAGGGAGGGGGAGACACACAGAGACAAGGGGAGGGAGGGGGGATACACAGACAAGGGGAGGGAGGGGGAAAAGAGAAAAGGGGAGGGGGGATAGAGAGAGACAAGGGGGGGGAGAGAGACAAGGGGAGGGGGAAGAGACGAGGGAGGTGGAGAGAGAGAGAGAAGTTTGGGGGGGAGGGAGAGAGAGACAACGAATAAAGACAACCAGAAATGCATTTGTATAATATCAATTTTTTATTACATATTAAAAAGCAATTTACATATAAACAAGTTAAACTTTTTTTTCCTATAGGGTAGTCTTATATTCAGGCTTTTAGTATTTTTTCTAAAGGAATATACAAAGTTTGGGGGGTCGTCTTATAATCAGGGTCGTCTTATAATCAGGGTCGTCTTATAATCGAGCAAATACGGTATAAGCTGGAGTCACATACACGCACATCACATGAGCTCTTCTTAGTGTAGGGAGAGGATGCTGCAGCTGTGAGGGACAGATTAAAAAAAATTCTGGTGTTGAATCTGCAAACTACAGCGATTATTCAAATGACAGTGATTATTTTAGTGGGTGCTATACTACATATTTGTACTCTGCCCTGAGCCCAGTGCCACAGAGAGTGCAGTGCACTTGCAACTGCATGTGTGCCAGGCACATGACTTTAATCCTGTTCTGTGAGCTCAGTGGGCAACATCTAGGCATTTTTAAATACTGCAATTTGTTGGTGTTAAATAGTACATTTGCTTCCTGCACTTCATATCTGAGAGTCAAATAGAACCGTCAAATACTGTGCTTACAGCGCACTATGAAAAATTCTAATAGTTTTGGGTGCTAAATAGTACATTTGCGTCTTGCGGTGCATTTTTTGCAGTCCAATAAACAAAAAAATACAAACAAAAAACAGTGTTGGCTACCTCCTCCTCCTCCTCCTCCAGCGCCACTTCCACCTACACCGCCACGGTCACCGCCTCCTCAACCTATGGGTCACTTAGTATAAACTGAAAGAGAATACCCTGCACTCCAACCCTCTCTCAAATGGATAATTCTGTTGATCCTCCTGGAAGCCATGCTTTAGATTTAGATTCATGTTCTTCCAAAGCTAAAATCAAAGATTCCATTTAGTGCTATTTTATGGCTCAGCTGTATTTGTAATTTGTATGTATTTGTATGTTATTTTAAGTTATTTCCCTATCCACATTTGCTTGCAGGGCACTTGTCCTACTCTTACCCACATTTTACTCCCTTTTGCAGCCCTCTAGCCCTTTCCATGACTTTTTAAGAGGCATTTTAGTGGCCAAAAGTTCATGTCCCCATTGACTTCAATGGGGTTCGGGTTGGGGGTCAAGTTCGGGGTCAAGTTCGAGCACGGACCCGGACATTTTTTCGAAGTTCGGTCGAACCAGCCGAACCCGAACATCCAGGTGTCCGCTCAACTCTAATTATTAGGTGACAGTGATAACACCCACCACCCAACAGTAAAAAAGAAACTCATAAATAAAGTAAATACAAACCCCTCTGGTACACAAAAACACTAAATATGGTGCTCGTTGGTTGGACGCACTCCACAGGTATTCAATGAGTAATCATGAGATATGATGTAATAATATGCAAAGCAAGCTGCTAGTCCTTGTAAATCACAGTGGGTCGCCAGTGGAGAAAGAGAGGGTGGACAGTGCTTATAGTGAAGAGGCAATTAAACTGTATTGAACCTTATGACAAGGGACGCGGTTTGGATTCTTCCTCATCCTAAAAATCGGTGCCAGCACCATTCGAGCAAAGTGGGTTTTTATAGGGCTGTCAGTACAGGCCCCGCCTCTTAGCTCAGGTAGCACCTTCCCCTCTCCATAGGTCTCTGTGGGGCACTTTCCACCAATGCAAGGACGCCGTCAGGCACTGAGACACACTCCCCCCCCCCCCCCACCAAGTGTAACACGGAATTGCGCATTACTCACGGCCTGCGTGCAACTCGAGGCCAGGGATGTGGCCTACCACGAGACGGCGCGATCACACAGCAGGATTTAGGAGTTGCAAGGGGCCCTGGAGATGGTGAATTCACCCCAGGCAGTGGGTGAGGGGGCCCAGGATCCTGATCCTGTCCTTGTAGTAGGAACCAAGGAGCAAAGTAAGTCATTCAGCTGTCCTTACTGGAAGATATTATAATCAGAGGAGCAAGGTGAGTATTTGTACAAACCTTATATGAAGATATTATAATCAGTGGAGCAAGGTGTGTATTTGTACAAACCTTATATGAAGATATTATAATCACAGGAGCAAGGTGAGTATTTGTACAAACCTTATATGAAGATATTATAATCAGTGGAGCAAGGTGTGTATTTGTACAAACCTTATATGAAGATATTACAATCACAGGAGCAAGGTGAGTATTTGTACAAACCTTATATGAAGATATTATAATCAGTGGAGCAAGGTGTGTATTTGTACAAACCTTATATGAAGATATTATAATCAGAGGAGCAAGGTGGATATTTGTACAAACCTTATATGAAGATATTATAATCACAGGAGCAAGGTGGGTATTTGTACAAACCTTACATGAAGATCTTATAATCAGAGGAGTAAGGTGAGCGTTTGTACAACATTATACATAAAGATATTATAATCAGAGGAGCAAGGTGAGTATTTGTACAAACCTTATATGAAGATATTATAATCACAGGAGCAAGGTGAGTATTTGTACAAACCTTATATAAAGATATTATAATCACAGGAGCAAGGTGAGTATTTGTACAAACCTTATATGAAGATCTTATAATCCGAGGAGCAAGGTGAGTATTTGTACAAACCTTATATGAAGATATTATAATCACAGGAGCAAGGTGGGTATTTGTACAAACCTTACATGAAGATCTTATAATCAGAGGAGTAAGGTGAGCGTTTGTACAACATTATACATAAAGATATTATAATCAGAGGAGCAAGGTGAGTATTTGTACAACATTATACATAAAGATATTATAATCAGAGGAGCAAGGTGAGTATTTGTACAAACCTTATATGAAGATATTATAATCACAGGAGCAAGGTGAGTATTTGTACAAACCTTATATGAAGATATTATAATCACAGGAGCAAGGTGAGTATTTGTACAAACCTTATATAAAGATCTTATAATCAGAGGAGCAAGGTGAGTATTTGTACAAACCTTATATGAAGATATTATAATCACAGGAGCAAGGTGAGTATTTGTACAAACCTTATATAAAGATCTTATAATCAGAGGAGCAAGGTGAGTATTTGTACAAACCTTATATGAAGATATTATAATCACAGGAGCAAGGTGAGTATTTGTACAAACCTTATATGAAGATATTATAATCACAGGAGCAAGGTGAGTATTTGTACAAACCTTATATAAAGATCTTATAATCAGAGGAGCAAGGTGAGTATTTGTACAAACCTTATATGAATATATTATAATCAGTGGAGCAAGGTGAGTATTTGTACAAACCTTATATGAAGATATTATAATCACAGGAGCAAGGTGAGTATTTGTACAAACCTTATATAAAGATCTTATAATCAGAGGAGCAAGGTGAGTATTTGTACAAACCTTATATGAAGATATTATAATCACAGGACCAAGGTGAGTATTTGTACAAACCTTATATGAAGATATTATAATCACAGGAGCAAGGTGAGTATTTGTACAAACCTTATATGAAGATATTATAATCACAGGAGCAAGGTGAGTATTTGTACAAACCTTATATGAAGATATTATAATCAGAGGAGCAAGGTGAGTATTTGTACAAACCTTATATGAAGATATTATAATCACAGGAGCAAGGTGAGTATTTGTACAAACCTTATATGAAGATATTATAATCAGAGGAGCAAGGTGAGTATTTGTACAAACCGTATATGAAGATATTATAATCAGAGGAGCAAGGTGAGTATTTGTACAAACCTTATATGAAGATATTATAATCACAGGAGAAAGGTGAGTATTTGTACAAACCTTATATGAAGATATTATAATCAGAGGAGCAAGGTGAGTGTTTGTACAAACCTTATATGAAGATATTATAATGAGAGGAGCAAGGTGGGTGTTTGTACAAACTTATATGAAGATGTTATAATCAGAGGAGCAAGGTGAGTATTTGTACAAACCTTATATGAAGATATTATAATCAGAGGAGCAAGGTGAGTATTTGTACAAACCTTATATGAAGATATTTTAATCAGAGGAGCAAGGTGAGTGTTTGTACAAACCTTATTTGAAGATCTTATAATCATAGGAGCAAGGTGAGTATTTGTACAAACCTTATATGAAGATCTTATAATCAGAGGAGCAAGGTGAGTATTTGTACAAACCTTATATGAAGATATTATAATCACAGGAGCAAGGTGAGTAGTTGTACAAACCTTATATAAAGATATTATAATCAGAGGAGCAAGGTGAGTATTTGTACAAACCTTATATAAAGATATTATAATCAGAGGAGCAAGGTGAGTATTTGTACAAACCTTATATGAAGATATTATAATCAGAGGAGTAAGGTGAGTATTTGTACAAACCGTATATAAAGATCTTATAATCAGAGGAGCAAGGTGAGTATTTGTACAAACCTTATATAAAGATATTATAATCAGAGGAGCAAGGTGAGTATTTGTACAAACCTTATATAAAGATATTATAATCAGTGGAGCAAGGTGAGTATTTGTACAAACCTTATATGAAGATCTTATAATCAGAGGAGCAAGGTGGGTATTTGTACAAACCTTATATGAAGATATTATAATCACAGGAGCAAGGTGAGTAGTTGTACAAACCTTATATGAAGATATTATAATCACAGGAGCAAGGTGAGTATTTGTACAAACCTTATATGAAGATCTTATAATCAGAGGAGCAAGGTGAGTATTTGTACAAACCTTATATAAAGATATTATAATCAGAGGAGCAAGGTGAGTATTTGTACAAACCTTATATAAAGATATTATAATCACAGGAGCAAGGTGAGTAGTTGTACAAACCTTATATAAAGATATTATAATCAGAGGAGCAAGGTGAGTATTTGTACAAACCTTATATAAAGATATTATAATCAGAGGAGCAAGGTGAGTATTTGTACAAACCTTATATGAAGATATTATAATCAGAGGAGTAAGGTGAGTATTTGTACAAACCGTATATAAAGATCTTATAATCAGAGGAGCAAGGTGAGTATTTGTACAAACCTTATATAAAGATATTATAATCAGAGGAGCAAGGTGAGTATTTGTACAAACCTTATATAAAGATATTATAATCAGTGGAGCAAGGTGAGTATTTGTACAAACCTTATATGAAGATCTTATAATCAGAGGAGCAAGGTGGGTATTTGTACAAACCTTATATGAAGATATTATAATCACAGGAGCAAGGTGAGTAGTTGTACAAACCTTATATGAAGATATTATAATCACAGGAGCAAGGTGAGTATTTGTACAAACCTTATATGAAGATCTTATAATCAGAGGAGCAAGGTGAGTATTTGTACAAACCTTATATGAAGATATTATAATCACAGGAACAAGGTGAGTATTTGTACAAACCTTATATAAAGATATTATAATCAGAGGAGCAAGGTGAGTATTTGTACAAACCTTATATAAAGATATTATAATCAGTGGAGCAAGGTGAGTATTTGTACAAACCTTATATGAAGATCTTATAATCAGAGGAGTAAGGTGAGTATTTGTACAAACCTTATATGAAGATCTTATAATCAGAGGAGCAAGGTGAGTATTTGTACAAACCTTATATGAAGATCTTATAATCAGAGGAGCAAGGTGAGTATTTGTACAAACCTTATATGAAGATATTATAATCACAGGAGCAAGGTGAGTATTTGTACAAACCTTATATGAAGATCTTATAATCATAGGAGCAAGGTGAGTATTTGTACAAACCTTATATGAAGATCTTATAATCAGAGGAGCAAGGTGAATATTTGTACAAACCTTATATAAAGATATTATAATCAGATGAGCAAGGTGAGTATTTGTACAAACCTTATATGAAGATCTTATAATCACAGGAGCAAGGTGAGTATTTGTACAAACCTTATTTGAAGATATTATAATCAGAGGAGCAAGGTGAGTATTTGTACAAACCTTATATAAAGATATTATAATCACAGGAGCAAGGTGAGTATTTGTACAAACCTTATATGAAGATCTTATAATCAGAGGAGCAAGGTGAGTATTTGTATAAACCTTACATGAAGATATTATAATCAGAGGAGTAAGGTGAGTATTTGTACAAACCTTATATAAAGATCTTATAATCAGAGGAGCAAGGTGAGTATTTGTACAAACCTTATATAAAGATATTATAATCAGAGGAGCAAGGTGAGTATTTGTACAAACCTTATTTGAAGATCTTATAATCAGAGGAGCAAGGTGAGTATTTGTACAAACCTTATATGAAGATATTATAATCACAGGAGCAAGGTGGGTATTTGTACAAACCTTATATGAAGATCTTATAATCAGAGGAGTAAGGTGAGTATTTGTACAAACCTTATATGAAGATCTTATAATCAGAGGAGCAAGGTGAGTATTTGTACAAACCTTATATGAAGATATTATAATCACAGGAGCAAGGTGAGTATTTGTACAAACCTTATATGAAGATATTATAATCACAGGAGCAAGGTGGGTATTTGTACAAACCTTATATGAAGATCTTATAATCAGAGGAGTAAGGTGAGTATTTGTACAAACCTTATATGAAGATCTTATAATCAGAGGAGCAAGGTGAGTATTTGTACAAACCTTATATGAAGATCTTATAATCAGAGGAGCAAGGTGAGTATTTGTACAAACCTTATATGAAGATATTATAATCACAGGAGCAAGGTGAGTATTTGTACAAACCTTATATGAAGATCTTATAATCAGAGGAGCAAGGTGAGTATTTGTACAAACCTTATATGAAGATCTTATAATCAGAGGAGCAAGGTGAATATTTGTACAAACCTAATATGAAGATATTATAATCAGAAGAGCAAGGTGAGTATTTGTACAAACCTTATATGAAGATATTATAATCAGAGGAGCACGGTGAGTATTTGTACAAACCTTATATGAAGATATTGTAATCAGAGGAGCAAGGTGAGTATTTGTACAAACCTTATATGAAGATATTATAATCAGAGGAGCAAGGTGAGTATTTGTACAGACCTTATATAAAGATCTTATAATCAGAGGAGCAAGGTGAGTATTTGTACAAACCTTATATAAAGATCTTATAATCAGAGGAGCAAGGTGAGTATTTGTACAAACCTTATATAAAGATATTATAATCAGAGGAGCAAGGTGAGTATTTGTACAAACCTTATATGAAGATCTTATAATCAGAGTAGCAAGGTGAGTATTTGTACAAACCTTATATGAAGATATTATAATCACAGGAGCAAGGTGAGTATTTGTACAAACCTTATATGAAGATATTATAATCACAGGAGCAAGGTGGGTATTTGTACAAACCTTATATGAAGATCTTATAATCAGAGGAGTAAGGTGAGTATTTGTACAAACCTTATATGAAGATCTTATAATCAGAGGAGCAAGGTGAGTATTTGTACAAACCTAATATGAAGATATTATAATCAGAGGAGCAAGGTGAGTATTTGTACAAACCTTATATGAAGATATTATAATCAGAGGAGCACGGTGAGTATTTGTACAAACCTTATATGAAGATATTGTAATCAGAGGAGCAAGGTGAGTATTTGTACAAACCTTATATGAAGATCTTATAATCAGAGGAGCAAGGTGAGTATTTGTATAAACCTTACATGAAGATATTATAATCAGAGGAGCAAGGTGAGTATTTGTACAAACCTTATATGAAGATATTATAATCACAGGAGCAAGGTGAGTAGTTGTACAAACCTTATATAAAGATATTATAATCAGAGGAGCAAGGTGAGTATTTGTACAAACCTTATATGAAGATATTATAATCAGAGGAGTAAGGTGAGTATTTGTACAAACCTTATATAAAGATCTTATAATCAGAGGAGCAAGGTGAGTATTTGTACAAACCTTATATAAAGATATTATAATCAGAGGAGCAAGGTGAGTATTTGTACAAACCTTATTTGAAGATCTTATAATCAGAGGAGCAAGGTGAGTATTTGTACAAACCTTATATGAAGATATTATAATCACAGGAGCAAGGTGGGTATTTGTACAAACCTTATATGAAGATCTTATAATCAGAGGAGTAAGGTGAGTATTTGTACAAACCTTATATGAAGATCTTATAATCAGAGGAGCAAGGTGAGTATTTGTACAAATCTTATATGAAGATCTTATAATCAGAGGAGAAAGGTGAGTATTTGTACAAACCTTATATGAAGATATTATAATCACAGGAGCAAGGTGAATATTTGTACAAACCTTATATGAAGATCTTATAATCAGAGGAGCAAGGTGAATATTTGTACAAACCTTATATAAAGATATTATAATCAGAGGAGCAAGGTGTGTATTTGTACAAACCTTATATAAAGATATTATAATCAGAGGAGCAAGGTGAGTATTTGTACAAACCTTATATGAAGATATTATAATCAGAGGAGCAAGGTGAGTATTTGTACAAACCTTATATGAAGATCTTATAATCAGTGGAGCAAGGTGAGTATTTGTACAACCTTATATAAAGATATTATAATCAGAGGAGCAAGGTGGGTGTTTGTACAAACCTTATATGAAGATCTTATAATCAGAGGAGCACGGTGGGTGTTTGTACAAACCTTACATGAAGATATTATAATCAGAGGAGTAAGGTGAGTATTTGTACAAACCTTATATGAAGATCTTATAATCAGAGGAGCAAGGTGAGTATTTGTATAAACCTTACATGAAGATATTATAATCAGAGGAGTAAGGTGTGTATTTGTACAAACCTTATATGAAGATCTTATAATCATAGGAGCAAGGTGAGTATTTGTAAAAACCTTATATAAAGGTCTTATAATCAGTGGCGCAAGGTGCACCCATACCCTTAAAAATAAAACAAGTCCCCCTGGGTCTGGGGCCTGCCAAAAGGCCCCCAGACCCTTCAATATATTAAAAATAAATTATTGGCTGAGCTGTTGCCATCTCTGCTCTATCCTGGTCCAACCAATCACAGCTTGGCAAAGTCCATGCTGCCCCTGATTGGCTAGAATGTCTCTGTGGCAACACGAGACGTTTCTAATCCAAATATACCGATCACATCCATCAAATATTTTTTTTTTTTTCTAATGTGAAGTGGCGATAATGTGCCGGCTTTGGTTTTAACTTCCATTTAAAATGATGGATGAATAATTAAAGCATTCCTACACTAAAACCTAAGTGGAAAGTGACGGTCTTGTGATGCCCACAGATGCCTTTGTTTTTATTTATTAGTCTGGGATACCTGGTTACAATGTCCTGGACTGGATTTACTGGAGCTCTGGGGATGTAGGTAAATGATCCTGCTAGGTTCAGAGTGAGTGTAAATCAGCGAACGTTACAATATGGCTTCTTAGTATCTATTTCAGTCAAACTGCAGGTTAAATAAACAGCACAATTAATGAGATTCCTTTCCAAATTACCGATCAGGATTATGGGCAATGTCATAAAGCATGTGGTGTGCATTAATGGCCTCTCACGGCACAAACATAGCATCGGTAGATATGATACAAAATGGCAATCGTTCTAATATTTTATTTTCTTCTATCGTGTTCCCTTTTTCTAGTACGCTGTCTGCAGGAGAGTCTGGTCCGTGTGCAAAGGATGCTGGGAAGCTTAAAGGGACTGGTACCTCCAATGTTCGTCGACGGAATCTTCTAATCCAGCAGATAATGGAAATAAACATAGAACCACAGAGTCGACAGATAAGGACCATTCGACCCATCTAGTCTGCCCAGTTTATTCCTAATTTAAATTAAATTAAACAATAACAAAAAATCATAATACTTTCATTAGTTCCTGCAAGAAAGGATCCATCCTTCAGAGCTTGTCCCTCCTTAGCTGGCAAGCTTTTTCCATTTCGTATAGTGCCTCCCCAGCACCATTAATATTATATATTGATACCCTTTGCCACACATTTAGATTCAGTGATCCGCAGTCACAGTGGAAGGGGTGAAGTGAGCTGTGGTATGGGGGGGGCGATGCTGGAATTCGGTGATTTATCGCTTCAATTGGTGGAAAATTTAACGCAAGGGATCAAATTTATATCAATGCCTTGACCTGAATTCATAAAGTCTTATCCTCCTAATGTGCGAGGAAAGAAAATAAATTAGTCATATGATGATTTCAGTTAAAACCCATCTGGCATTATTTAGATCAAGCAATTTTTCTCCTCTTCCACGTTACATAATTTTAGCAAGTGCTGATTTTTTTTATAGAGGAAACTGATCGGTTAGATCAAAACATTGCTGTACATCTTACATATCTTATGTTATTTTCATATTTCTGCAGTGTTATGAATTATTATTTGTATTGAAATATTTCCTGTTATTAATGATACCAAGCAGATGTCCTGTTTTAGTCATTTCCCCAATTATTTTACTTATATACTTAGTAATATACTTATATATATATATATATATACACTGTACAAGGACTGCTGGTTTTATTTGGATTTGTAAATACAAAGATACAAATGCAATTACATTACCATTTATTTATATAGTGGCAACAACTTACACAGGACTTTTACATAGCATAAAAAGGGAGTTACAAACATACATGAGATAGAGGGCCCTGCTTGCAAGCTTCCAATCTAGAGGGAATGGGGAACATGAGAAACAGAAGGTGAGTGAAGAGGCTGGAGGAAAATTATGGATGGAAAAATAAAAGTAAATAATGACAATGGAAGGCATTGGGGAACTGTGAGTCACACCAGAACTTACTAAATGGGTGATAGAAACCACATAGAAATAAAAAAAAAATCTTTGGAGGTGAGTGAAAAGTGAATGAGGTGGTTAGGGTAGTGTATAGAGTAGGGTTGCTAGGTGCTTGATTCAGAGGTCAATTCCATGTTTACATGCTTAGCCTGGCTACGTTTAAACACATTTATATATGTGGAAAAACTAAAGAGACACATACAGGGCCCCTTTAAGACCCTAGTTGGCCCTGGACAAAGTCTTTAGCAGTGGGCCCCCTCGACCCAAATTTTTCTAAAGTATCATTGCAAAAAAACTGTATGTAAATGTAAACTTTTTAATATTATTTGCAACTATTTTCATTCAAGGATTTTAAGCATGCGTGGGATAGACACAAGGCTATCCTAGCTATAAGACCAGGAACGGGGGACTAATAAAAGTACTCAAAAAAAATTGGGCAGACTAGATGGACCGAATGGTTCTTATCTGCCGACACATTCTATGTTTCTATGCTCAAAGATTCTCCTAGTGGTATACAAATGGTAGGTACATAAGTTGAAGAGGTTGAGAAGCACTGATATATTGAATTCAAGCCTTTTTTCCCCCTTTCCATTCTAGAAGCAGACATTTTCTTGAGACGGTTGAGTCCGTCTTTATCACTTTGTACTGTCCTGTAATAAACAATAGATAATGAAGAAGGGACAGTAAGCAAATGTTCGATCCATTTCACCAGTCAACGTGAAGGATGTTGTGCTATGTGTTTCTCTAAAGGGTTCTCTATTTCTCATGATGGGTCATGTTTCTGCAAAAACAGACAGGAAATCAATACAGAGAGTAAGAAATTTAATAAAAAATAGCCTCTTCTCTTAAGTGAGCTGTCTTCTCTCCTCATTCCGGCAATAAACAAAGGCCTTGTAACCAATGGATTGGACGTAATGGCTGCTCCTCCAGTACCGGTTATACCGATGGACGAGTATCAAGAAATGGGTAACAATAGTAACAGTTTTGGAGCAGAACTTCTATCTAAAACAGGCTCAATATCAAAATGGCTGCCTTTCCAGAATTTAAAAACAGAACTTCAAACCGAATTCCACTCTAAAAAAAAGTACCGTATTTGCTCGATTATAAGACAAGGTTTTTTTCAGAATTTTTTTTCTGAAAACTACACCTCGTCTTATAATCGAGGTCTTCTTATAATCTGACCTCATATTGAGGTCAGACTATAAGACATGGATCCAGGTCCCCAGCAAAGCTGCAGGGGACCTGGATCCCCCTCTCTGACAGCAGGGGATGTCTTTCGTCACAGAAGTCCCAGCGAGCGTGCCGGGCGGCAGCAAGCAGTGCTCCCTGCAGCACGGAAAGGGTTAACCCAATGTTTGGAAAAATAAAAACTCTGGGGGAGACACGGGGGCTTTTCCTCTGCCCCCCTTTTGTCAAATTGGGAAATGGACAAAAGAATACCAGGCAGGCTGGCAAAATGGCCCCCTGCATCCCCCCCCCCCCATTTCATTTTCATATGGGACCTGGGAATGGAGAAGTACCTCTGAATATCCAAAGGGCACGAAGTTGCAAAAATGCCCCTTGACCCGCCTAATTAGTAAAAGGGAAAACGGCTTGCAAAATGCTCTGGACCCTCCATGAATAAATAGAACTAAGGTCTGGTGAAATGCTCCTGACTCCAACCCATCATTAAACGGGGTCCTGAGCTGCCCCGTGTACATTATATATATATTTTTTAGGGGTCCCTTAGATATTGTCCCTTGTCTCTTGCCCAGCCCTTGACCCAAGTGCCTTTGATATTGATAAATAATGTACATTATTTATTTATATCAAAGGCACTTGGGCAGCCTCTAGCAAGGTTAATTTGTAGGATTGCGGCCAGGGGCATTTCACCAGCCCCTACGCCCATTTAACAATGCCAAAGGCATTTTGCAAATGATATATATGCATGGCTCTGTTAATGTTGTGGGTCTGCTAGAGCAGAGATTCATGCTGTGTCTACCTGTAAAGCCTCCCTCTCCTCTCTGCATTTCTGGATCTGAGGTAAAAAAAAAATATAGGTGATAGAACTGGGTGGTAACTGGGTAAACATGCATTTGGGCCCAACCACTGCTCTATCTATTTGTCTATCTCAGTGTCTTGTCTGTCTTTCTACGCAATTGTCTTGTCTGTCTATCTAACTCTGAACTGTATCTATCAACGTAGCTGACATCCTGTTACACCAGGGAGCAGAAGGTGGGAGGTGTGCTGTCTGTTTGTGTCTATCTCTGACAATGATGGCTGGATTGATGAAGTTGCTCCAGAGGCCACTAAAATATTCTTTGTCCCCCAGGCAAAAGGTTGCCTGCCCTCCCCTATCTCTGAAGCTAATTCACCTAAAGCTAATACTTTGTAAAAAATAGGCACCGCGTCTGCGAAGATGTAATGTAATCAGTGATGTATCTTGGTTTTGTGCTGCCCTAGGCAGACAAAATTTGGGCAACCCCCCCACCCATGTTGCACACCTACGACATGCTCAATCACCCACGTTGCACATCCATAACATGCCCCATCACCCACATTGCACACACATTAAATCCCCAATTGCCCCATTACATTCCCCACATCACCCTCATTGCATACACACTAAATGCCCCATCACCCCCATTACATGCCACCATCACCCTCATTTCATACCCCCACCACGTCCATTACATGCCCCCATCACCCCGATTAACTGGAAGGAGCTAAAGCTTGCTGAAGGTGGGGGAGGGAGCAAAAATGTTTGAAGCACCAGAAGTGTGCTTTAACATCCTCTGACAAAATGCCGCCCTAGGCGAGTGCCTTGTTTGCCTTGTGGAAGATGCACTACTGAATGTAATGATGTGGGAATAAAGGCAAACTGGTAGGGATAGCTGGCGTAGTTCACAAAGGGTAGGATGCCAAGGATGACCTTCTACAGGTCAACCCCAGAAACCAAAGTATTTTACATTTCAACATCTTGGAATTCATCCGCGGTAAAAACATATTGAGAGCTATTCACTAAAAAGTAGGTGAGGGGTGATAAGCATTTTCATCTCTCTTATTTAACTATACATTGTGCAGGGACAAACCTAGTGAGCTCCCCCCCTGCTACAATAGCTCAATCAACCCTGCTTAATGCTTTTGTACATTATTGAAGGTCTCTTACTGACTTATCAATGCATTCAAGTCATTGTTTTTAACAAAACATGACACATTTGCGTGTCTCTAGCTTCGAACCTGTATTGGACCTATAATAAATAAAATTACAAACAACAAATGAATAGAATAAAACATCTTAAAATTATAGAACACAAATAATGTTTTTTTTCAGAAGTGACATTTGATTAGAAATTTTCACTTAACACTATGTACTTTGTACTGATCATGTTTGTTGTAATAACCTTAAAATCCGTAGAGTACTCTCCAATTATGTCATATGTTTTTGCAGGCAAAATGTGATTTTAATTGTTTTAAGAATGGTTTCCAATATATTTAAACATGCCAGTTGGAGCAATGCATAAACTGCTCTTTTAATTAAGTAAACCTGTGAACAGGGAATTGCCCAAATCTCTCTTGCTTTAATTGTTACTTTTCGATGTTTCAATATAAAGCATGTTACTTTGTATACTTATTATATTTATGTTATTATTCCTATGGATACAATGGTTGTGAATTGTTTCTGCTGTATTGTACAGTGTGTATAAATGCCAAGAAAAATATTAGAACATCTTATTTTTTTTTCAAATTAATTCCTCACTTTACACCTGCCAAATCCACTGTTTCTATACATTTTTTTTCCTGTTATTTCCCTTCAGCCCTTCAGAACTGTTTTCAGTTGTCGCAGATAAGGAAAGCTTTAATTGGAGAAGTTGTGGCTGATCAAGAAAAATTAAGGTCCTAATAATGGCCAAATCAAAAGAAATTTGGACAAAATGACTCTACGCATCACAGATTTTGTTTACTAGTGGGTAGTTAATTCTCCACATATGTTGGGAACATCTGTCGCAGCGACCTGCCGATCCTTCCGGTAAAATTACTGCTGTGCTGATACGACACAGGTTATTATCAGCTTTCCAAAAAGAAGGTTACTTCCTAACACTAGCTAGTAAACTTTAACTAGTCCTCTTAAGTTCATGTGGGACCAAATGTAATAGAGCATACAAAATTCTGTGTGCTATGATATATGTTTTTCTTTTAAATAGCAGACATGTATTTAAATATATTTTAACAATACTTTTTTTTCTCCTAAACTGTCAGTACATCCCAGGGGTACAGTCCTAAAAAACAAGCAAAAAAAGAGAGTAATGGTACAAAAATATTCTGTGTGGTATGATATATGTTTTTCTTTTAAATAGCAGACATGTATTTAAATATATTTGAACAATACTTTTTTCTACGATATACATCCCTGGGGCACTGGAAGAATAAGCCCCCATAACCCCCCCCCCCCCCCCACACACACACACACAGAAACTAGCCCACCCCTTGCCAACTAGTGAGGAAACATTTTTTTGTCAGCATTTTTAAACTGTTACGCACTTTGTAACGTTTACAAAACCTCTGATTACTTTCATTGTCCGTTGTTTTAGAATCAATTGAGAGCAATAGTCAGGATGACAATTCCAGCTTGGTATAGGAGCAGAGAAGGGGGAAAGTGCATCCGTACAAGGACGATGGAGTCTGTGGCAAGGTCTGTGAAGGTCCATCATAAACAGTGTCAGCTGCCTATCCCTGTATGGAAGTAAGATTCATAGAAATGTGTTAATACAAATATTGCTGGACCTTTTTTGAATGTTTGGTTTGTTCAGTTAAAAGTCATTTGACAGGTGCACTGCAAACTTTTACACTTTGGGGGTCGTGCAGTGGGGGGGGGAGTAGGTAAAACATGAGTAAGATGCAGTTTAGAAATGTTTGTAACATTTTGCGCTTTTATTTCTTGTTTCGCGCCTCTTCCATTTATTTTTAGTTAGTGCGCCTTTTCCAGTTGTTGTAATAAATTGCTATTGTAATTGCGCCACGCTAAATTATTTTGCGAATATTTTGTGAAAAGTCATTCTGATTTTGCGCCTGAAAATTACACCAGCTTTATCTAATAAAAAAGGTAGAAAAAATATTAGCAAACGTTTCCGTTTTGATTCACAAGTTGCTTATATTAACCATTTGAGCGTTAGATGTTTAGTACATTGCAAAATGAGCAAAGAGCAAAAATAGTTTTGCACATAAAATATATTTGCTTTTTTTAGCACATACCCTCTATATGTGGAAACCTAAACCCATACATTGTGACCTAAACATTGAAATAGTATTTTGCTTGGAAGTGATGTCAACCTTTGAAAACTTTTCATAAAATGGGTCCGGTTCTACTTACTTTTTACACTTTATAATCTCTATCATGTTTAATTTGGAAGATATACATAAACCTTTTATATAACTGCATGTAGAATGCACATACACACGAGCCACTCACACTACAGCCCATCTATCTCTGTCTACCCAAAAAAACAGGACAGGGAATTCCAATATCCAAAACTGTATGTCTACTACATTGTATCTCCAGACGGATATTGATACTTTGGAGAGCGTTCAGAGAAGGGCTACTAAACTGGTTCATGGGTTGAAGGATAAAACTTACCAGGAAAGGTTAAAGCATCTTAACATGTATAGCTTGGAGGAAAGACGTAACAGGGAGGATATGATAGAAACATTTAAATACATAAAGGGAATCTACGCAGTAAAGGAAGAGAGTATATTTAAAAGAAGAAAAACTACCACAACTAGAGGACATACCGTATATACTCGAGTATAAGCCGAGTTTTTCAGCACAATTTTTGTGCTGAAAAATGCCCCCCTCGGCTTATACTCGAGTCGGTGGAAAAAAAAAAAAATCTAAAACTTACCTCGTTCCTGCTCTGTCCCCCGGTGCTCTGAAGCTGCGTGGCTGTGAGGGAAGCGTTGTGAGCTTCCCTCCGGTCGCGTGGTCAATAAAGTGTGTTTTTTTAAACAAACTTTATTGACCGCGCGGCTGGATGGAAGCTCACAACGCTTCCCTCACAGCCACGCAGCTTCAGAGCACCGGGGGACAGAGCAGGAACGAGGTAAGTGCTGGGGTCTGGGGGAGGAGGGTGGCATAACGAGCATACTAAGGGGCAATATCCTGGCATATTGGGGGAAATATCCTGGCATATTGGGGCAATATCCTGGCATATTGGGGGAAATATCCTGGCATATTGGGGGCAATATATTGGCATATTGGGGGCAATATCCTGGCATATTGGGGGAAATATCCTGGCATATTGGGGGAAATATCCTGGCATATTGGGGCAATATCCTGGCATATTGGGGGAAATATCCTGGCATATTGGGGGCAATATATTGGCATATTGGGGGCAATATCCTGTCATATTGGGGCAATATCCTGGCATATTGGGGCAATATCCTGGCATATTAAATGGCATATTGGGGGCAATATCCTGGCATATTGGGGGCAATATTTACCAGTAGCTGCCTCATTTCCCACCCTAGGCTTATACTCAAGTCAATATTTTTTCCCAGTTCTTTGTGGTAAAATTAGGTGCCTCGGCTTATATTCGGGTCGGCTTATACTCGAGTATATACGGTAGTCTTAAATTAGAGGGGCAACGATTTAAAAGTAATATCAGGAAGTATTACTTTACTGAGAGGGTAGTGGATATATGGAATAGCCTGCCAGCAGAAGTGGTAGAGGTAAACACAGTGAAGGAGTTTAAGCATGCGTGGGATAGGTATAAGGTTATCCTAGATATAAGACCGGGAACGGGGGACTAATAAAAGTATTCAGAAAATTGGGCAGACTAGATGGCCCGAATGGTTCTTATCTGCCACACATTCTATGTTTCTATGTACACATGCACATGCGACTTGCTGTAACTTTGAATCTGGGGCAGAAGAAACTGAGGAGGAGTATCATGCCCTGCAAGATAGCTGTAGAACAGCTCCATTTACATATATGTGTTGAGCACTAGTTTAAAAACCAATGGATACATGTATGTATTTTAACAACAAAAAAGAAAGAAGCCTTTCATATACACAAATTTAAATTATTTTTTAGATATTAATTTATTTGTTTGTTTTTGGAACTCGGATTTTTCAAGAAAATCAACTGAGCTGAAGTCGTATTCAAGCTATTCAAGAAAGAGAGAGTGCAATCATTAGTTATACACTTGCCTGTTCCATAACAGACCACTTGTTCAGGCTGAAAGAGGTAACTCACCCTAAGATCATTCATGTGCTAATAATGTGAGCAAACCCCAAGAAATCACAAAACATTTACTAGACATTTATGAAACCATGGCTACTAGATTTCTACATATTTAAAAAAAAAAAAATGGGAGATAAATAAAAATAGATTTAGAAAAATAAATTGACTTTTTTTATTAAAACAATTCAAGCATATCTTTATAAATGATCCAAATAAATGTCTATAATCGTTTCTAGTTCGTATTTTCGAGACAAATACAAATTATCTATAAAATGTAAAATAGAAACTGGAAATTAGTGCTTGTGTGAAATTCTACAATTAGATTTTAATATTCCCCATTTTTTCACACATTATAAATAACAAGTTATCATTACACAACAAACATTATAAAACAAATCTGTAAATGAATATCAGTGTTTGTTTGAAACTGCTTTTTTATGTTTGTTTTGTATTGTCAAAATCATTACAATATCCCCTAATGTTATGTTCTACAGCCCAAGCATCTGCCAGCTTGGATTTATATGTGTTATAGCATTAATATTTATTTCCAATGTTATATTCCATACGGGTCTGTTATTTCACCATAACACATCCAATGTTATATTCCATACAGTAAGCGAATGCACCATTACACATCCAGTGTTATATTCCATACAGGTATGCTATTGCACCATTACACATCCAGGACAATATTCCATACAGGTAAGCTAATGCACCATAACACATCAAATGTTATATTCCATACAGATAAGCTAATTTAATTCCATATAGGGACACTATTGCACCATTACACATCCAATGTTATATTCCATACAGGTACGCTATTGCACCATAACACATCCAATGTTATATTCCATACAGGTAAGCTATTGCACCATAACACATCCAGTGTTATATTCAAGGCAGGTCCTCTATTGCACCATCACACATCCAATGTTATATTCCATACAGGTAAGTTTATTTTATTCCCTATAGGGACACTATTGCACCATTACACATCCAATGTTATATTCCATAGAGGTATGCTATTGCACCATAACACACCCAGTGTTATATTCCATACAGGTAAGATAATGCATCATAACACATCCAATGATATATTCCATACAGGTACGCTATTGCACCATAACACATCTAGTGTTATATTCCAGACAGGTCCTCTATTGCACCATTACACATCCAATGTTACATTCCATACAGGTAAGCTTATTTTATTCCATATAGGGACACTATTGCACCATTACACATCCAATGTTATATTCCATAGAGGTATGCTATTGCACCATAACACACCCAGTGTTATATTCCAGACAGGTCCTCTATTGCACCATAACACATCCAATGTTATATTCCAGACAGGTCCTCTATTGCACCATAACACATCCAATGTTATATTCCATACGGGTAAGCTAATGCACCATAACACATCAAATGTTATATTCCATACAGATAAGCTAATTTAATTCCATATAGGGACACTATTGCACCATTACACATCCAATGTTATATTCCATACAGTTAAGCTATTGCACCATTACACATGCAATGTTATATTCCATAGAGGTCCGCCATTGCACCATAACACATCCAGTGTTATATTCCATACAGGTCCACTTTTGCACCATAACACATCTAGTGTTATATTCCATACAGGTCCACTTTTGCACCATAACACATCCAGTGTTATATTTCATACAGGTACGCTATTGCTCCATAACACATCCAATGTTATATTCCATACAGGTAAGCTAATGCACCATAACACATCCAGTGTTATATTCCATATAGGGACACTATTGTACCATTACACATCCAATGTTATATTCCATACAGGTAAGCTATTTCACCATAACACACCCAGTGTTATATTCCCTACAGGTCCGCCATTGCACCATAACACATCCAGTGTTATATTCCATACAGGTAAGCCATTGCACCATAACACATCCAGTGTTATATTCCATACAGGTCCACTTTTGCACCATAACACATGCAGTGTTATATTCCATACAGGTCCACTTTTGCACCATAATACATACAATGTTATATTCCATACAGGTCCGCCATTGCACCATAACACATCCAATATTATATTCCATACAGGTCCGCAATTGCACCATAATACATCCAATGTTATATTCCATACAGGTCCGCTATTGCACCATTGCCCATCCAGTGTTATATTCCATAAAGTACGCTAAGGTACGGTAATATTATTATTATTATTATTAACCTGCTATTTTGAGAAAATGAATACACAGTATATTTTTATAGCTATATAGAATTCTATGTACTAACAACAGTAAAATGTGGGTTGTAAATAGTCTCTTAAAGTATATACGTACCACATGCCCAGAAATATCTGAAATGCGCATTAATATGCGATACATATACATTATACTGTACATCTCGGACCATGTAGAAATATGTCGTCCCACTTGATGATACAGTTACCTTGATTAATTAGATTTTAATCAGTCATAATTTTGTGTTAAGTGGTGTATAAATGCCCTTTGTTTCACCACTTAAACCTTCGCTGACTAACAATGTGAGGTACAGACTAGTGCCTGTCATTAATAGCCAAAAATCAATAGCACTTTTAATTAAGAACAACGATGGTTTGAGCTTCAAGCGAGTAATTCATTTTGGCAGAATGTGCAGCCTCTTCATGTCTCTGAGAGGTAACAAGGACTACATGGACAATTCAACATGCTACGGCTATCATCAGAGTAAATATCAGTGTAAAAGAAGGTTCTGTTGAAGGACAACTGTAGCAAAACTGAAAGATTGTATCAAGTGATTTATAAAGAACTTCTTTAATGAAAGAATACAAATCGAGGGGGTCATGTACTGAACAAGTGCAGCGGGCAAAAACAGTAGGTAAAACATGAGTAAGGAGCAATTTGCGACTATTTGTAACATTCTGCGTTTTGTTTTCCCTGATTTGCACCCCTTCCGTTTATTTTTATTTAGCGTGCATTTTTCCGGTTGCGCTAATAAATTGTGATTATATTTGCGCGCGCTAAAGAGCTTTGTGAATATTTTGTGAAAAATAATTCTTATTTGCGTGTGAAAATTACACCAGCTTTTAGCGAGTGCCATCAAAAGAGGTAGAAAAAATATTGCCTGTTTTTATTCGCAATTTGCGCGTATGTACTGTTTGGGTGTTAAATGTTTAGTACATCGCAATAGGAGCAAAGCGCAAAAATAGTTTGGCACATAAAATATGTTTGTGTTTTTTTAGTACATGCCCCTCTTAACCCCTTAATGACTTATGTTGTTGTGGACACCCAAAGACCAAAACGCCATAAGCATGATATAGTCTTCCTGGCACCCTGATCACAGAAACTTTGTAGACACGGTCTGCATATAATTCTTATTTGCGTGTGAAAATTACACCAGCTTTTAGACAGTTCTATCAAAAGAGGTAGAAAAAATATTCTCAAATTTGCCGGTTTTTATTCTCAATGTGCTCGTATGTACTATTTGGGTGTTAAATGTTTAGTACATTGCAGTAGGAACAAAGTGCAAAAATTGTTTTGCACATAAAATATATTTGTGTCAGTCAACCTTTCCAAATCGACCTCCTCAAGCTATTTTAGTAAACAGACCCATCTGAGTTCCATGGGTAATATAATTCGAAATAATTACTAATGGTAGATAAAACTCAACAACTAATTATGATTTTGTTTCATGTATACTGCAGATGCGATTTGGGAAAAAACACTCCAAATATAGAGACAAAAAAGAAAGAAATAGAAACTTGTGTAGTAGAAGTTGATAGTTCGTGAAAACTTTCCCATAAGAATAAAATGTGTGTCCTGGATTTCGTTTTGATACATTGGGTTCTGAAATACATAGAGACAGGCTATTTTATCCAGAACAGCTTGCTGTAAGTATAATCTTAGGTACAGATGTCTTGATTAAGCAATGCTGTCACATATACTTATAGCCAAGGGCAGTGATCCTGTGCTAGGCTTTGCATTGACAGAGGTTAACACAAGGAGAGAAGGAGGTGCTCCAGCTGGGGAAGACAAGAGTAATTTCCCTAAAAGATCTCACAGGCAAACACTATTTTACTAGTAATACAATGGGAATAAATCAAATATTACCTGTGTATTAAACAACACCCGATATCATAACAATAAATAATGTTAATTATAAAAAAAATCCCACTATTTTGATGACAGTTTTCTTCATCCATTTTAACTTCACCTTTTAAATTACTAGTGCTTTCCTGAAGTTTTTATTTTAACTCCACCCACAGTCTGCATCTGAAGGATTCCACGTGTACACCTCTATCCCTGATAGCTATACCTGCAGGTGCATAATCTAAATAGGCTTCTGTGCAATACATGCAGAGAAGGCCCGGGCATGGGTCCCAGTGGGTCCATGGATCCCAGGCAGTACTTTGACAGGACCTGCAAATTGTAACACCCACGTAGAGCTGAACCCAAGCACCCGATGCTGTGGCTGCTTTGGCCGGCATTCATTTCTGAAACATATTTTATTAATGGGGTCCCTGAGCCGTCTACCCGGTTACCCACTGTCCCTGCTGTTTCCTTGGTGGTAGTGAGAGCAGTGCGCAGAAAGGCAGGTCTGTGCATGCTGCATGGCCAGTCAGTGTAAAGCGAGGCGAGAGGTCTCCGCCCCAAATCTGCATGAGGCCTTGAACAATTCCCTTCATGGCCCTGCACAGAGCAACTCTACACCCCAAACCATGATTAGAAGGCCTGGTGGTAGACAACTGGGAAAAATTAAGATGTGGACAACATCCCCCATGCACAGCCAACATCATGAGAGTATTATGGCTGACTGAGAATTATAGGTAACAGGGGCGTATGGTGCCCCTGAGTGACAGGGTGCTGCCCGCCCGGAGCACGCCTGTCACTCGGAGGCATGACGTCTCTCGGGTATTTCAGGAGGTTTGTGTGCTGAGAACAGCCGGCACACAAGCCCCTGGAAATACCCGAGATGTCGTTACATCCGAAAGACGACGCTGCGTTGAATTCGTATACTTTTCGTGCTTGTTGAATTGGCAACAGAGTGAGTGACTCTGTTGCCGAATTCAACGCAGCGTTGTCTATCGGATTTATTTTTGGGGTTTGTGTGCTCTCTGCTCGCAGCACACTAACCCCAGAAATACACCGCGCGAGTGCTCCGTGTTAGGTGAGCGGCGCACACCCAGCACATTTGGAGCATCCGCCACTGATAGGTAATCGTACATAGCTAAGGTTAGTTAGGTTGTGTACTGCCTTCCTATGATGCTCAGCCACCAGGTTTTCATTCTAATTTAGCACAACTGGGTAACCCCTACATCCTGGACTATTGGGGGTCCACGAAGACAGGTGTGAGAAGCACTGCTCTAAGCAGCCATCCCTCTCCATTACCCCTTTCTTGCTATCAAACTGAACAGATTTGACCTTAACATTTGTATGTTCAGCCATTTTGTTTGAGGGACACTCAATATACGCTTAAAATGAAATGCATGTATTATGTGGGAAAATCTACAGACGTGCTCTGTGTACAGTCTCCTGAGCAGCACATGCATGTATGCAGTGCTGTATTTACCGCGGATGCCTAGGGCGGCAAATTTTGGTGGGGCGGCAGTGCCCCCCAGCACCGAATTTTTTTTTTTTTAAAAACCCGTGCCTTTAAAAAAATTTAAAAAAAGACCGCGCTTGCAGGCAGAGACGGAGGTTAGAGGGGATCGGAAGATCCCCCCTCACCATCGCTTTGCCTGCCAGGCTGCACGGGGAGCCAAACATGCAGCACAGAGAAACCTCCGTGCTGCCTGTTCGGCTCCCCGTGCAGTGTGACACGGAAGTGCCGACAGTCACGTGACGGGCGCGCTGACGTCATACGCGCGCCCAGTCACGTGACCTGTCGGCACAATCGCCGGGGAGCCGAACAGGCAGCATGGAGGGACCATGCTGCCTGCCACTAGCCACCAGGGAAAGGTAAGTGCTGATGGGAGTCAGAGTGTGTGTGATGGGAGACAGTGTGTGTGACTGAGTGTGATGGGAGTCAGAGTGTGTGTGATGGGAGACAGTGTGTGTGATGGGAGTCAGTGTGTGTGACTGAGTGTGATGGGAGTAGGAGTGTGTGTGTGATGGGAGTATGAGCTTGATGTGAGTCTGAATGTTATGTGTGATGTGGGGTCATGAAATGGAGGCGATGTCTTAGGTGTGTAACGTGGGTGTGCAGCTTGGGTAGGGGGGTGCCCGGATTTTGTCTGCCTAGGGCAGCACAAAATCAAGATACACCACTGCATGTATGCATTGAGAGTTATCATTTGGGAAGGTTTTATTAAAACACTTTAACCTTTGTGAGGGGGATTTCCTTTCAAAAATTAGGGTCTGCTCAATAAAGACAGAATTGCAGGGAGATGGGAATTTCCAAACTTGAGGCCAAAGCAGTTGAGTCAGAAAAATTCCTCATTCATTGACTAGACCCTTATGTTGATCTGCTACATTCACAGTACATACAATATTTAGGTTATTGAGCCCCCTACGAGCAGGTGGCCCTCATTTAAAAGCAAATAGCAATACACAATTATAACCATTTTTTCATTTAGGTATCACTGGCAGATTTAAGTACAGTTATAAAACAACTAATTTATTGTTACATACAATACACTGTGTTAATATAATCCATTTTCATTTTAATTATAGAAAAACTCAATACAATGTATGATATGATAATTCAATAATATTCCACCTTTCTTTATAATCTGATTTCGAAACCAGCATTGTACAGAAAATGATCATAAATCTAATTTACTGCTATAATAATAATATTAACCAGGTAAACACTTTGCCTAAATCATTATGCCCCAGCGAAGTCTAATCTTACAAGGAGTATTACATACTATATTCTCACACAGAGAGGCTAGACTCTACGAGAAATGAAAAGAAATTATATCTACAGCTAATGGGATGTGTGAGATTTTTTTTTAGCCTTGTGGCAACTGGTAACCGGGACCCGGAAAGAGTTAATTAGATCCCTGCATGGTTCAAACAGCTCTTATCAGTTATTATTTACACACAATGTATTTAGGAGCTGACGACAGGTTTATCAAACTGGGAATAAAGATGGTGGTTCACTATCAATCCCTCATGGACACAGTGGGGGGGGGGGAGATTCATTGGCTGGAGAAATTTTTTCTTCAAGTTAACCCTTTCAGTGCACTGTTTGTGTTCCCTATAGCACTGAAAGAGTTACCATGTGCAAATACCGGCTGTCCGTTTTGTGAGGATATTAGTTCAACCAGTAGCTGAAAATACCTGTAAACGAGTGTCTCCCAAAATAAAAACCAGCTACAACCCAAAAATGGTATGAGGTTACAACATTTCATATATATTGTACATGTTATGTCATGTTTTTTCTGTTTATCTCTATGTATACTTGTAATTCCGGGGAATGCTCTCTCCCCAACTTGCATGTATTTATTGTTTTAAATGTGAAACTCTTTATAAACTATTCCCCCGGTCATCCTTGGAACAAAAGATCTTTCAGGGTTTTCCTCCTGTTAAAACAGTGTATAAATAAAATGGTATATATCGTCCTGGTCCATCCTGGGCCAAGTACAACAGGCACATTACCAACATAAGTCACCAACTTTTATTTCTCTTTTGAATATTATAATTTCAGAAAGTATTTACCTTTTTGATCTTCTCCCTGATCTAATAAAACTATCCATTGGCAAAAGAGCTGTGGAAGCAGAATAAGGTAACAATGATAATCGGATTCCTGTACTCTGAGCTCCATCATATACATGCTCTTATTATATTAGGTTCCTAATACGATTCCCCATCAGTCTTCCACCATCAGGACCAAAGATTTTTTTTTTAAAGTATAAGGGATAAATAATACATTTTTAACATAACCTTTATTTACATTCACACATAAACAAATTCCCCGGAGGAGCTCAGCAACGAGGTTTGACCTTCTATAATAAATGTATTTATAATGTGTTTCTCACTTTCCATGGAGGAAGCATTTTTCTTTTTTGTCCAAAAGTATTTTTAGAATAGGATGCTCCAAAATGCTGCTGTCAATTTATATCAATTAAGCTCCCAAAAGCCCATTTGAAGATGACTTATTATTATTACTGAAGAATTAAATCCTCATAAAAACTGAAGTTGGGAGCAGCTTTAATGAATTCATCTGTTTGCTCCCCTTGTTATTCTACAAAACAAAATCTGTGTCTAGAAGTGTACTATATTGAAATATTGTTTTTCGTGTTTTGATTCTAACGGAAATAAATAAATAATATGAATGCAATAATTGCAATGTATTTTTAGATGTGTAGGATTATTGGAATTATCCATATGGCTAAGTATGCTATTTACTGAATTAAATTAATTTATTTGTACCGTATTTTCCGGCGTATGAGACGACTTTTTAACCCCTGAAAATCTTCTCAAAAGTTGGGGGTTCGTCTTATACGCCGGGTACTGGGATTTACTCACCTATTTTCTGCTCTGTCTCCGCTCGCGCTGTTAAGCCGGTCCGTGGCTGTGAGGGAAGCGTTGTGAGCTCCCCTCAGGCCGCGCGGCTTCAATAAAGTCTGTTTAAACTTTTTTTTTAAACAAAACTTTATTGTACCGCGCGGCTGGAGGGGAGCTCACAACGCTTCCCTCACAGCCACGGACCAGCTTAACAGCGGGAGACAGAGCAGAAAATAGGTAAGTACTGGGGATTGGGGATTGGGGCAGGGCCGATCCTAGGGTCACGGGCGCCTGGGTGCAGGATTTTTTTGGCGCCCCCAGGTGGGTGTGGCTATATGATAAACCCCTCCCCTTTACACATGTATGTTCCAGGCATACCAATTTTTCATTATTGGGGTGGGGAGATTCTTGTGGAGATTCTTGTAGATGAAGGACCAACACAAGCTTTTATTTTAAATAAAGATATTTATTTGGCAGTAAAACAGTGTAGTGGTTTTATTTATGTCTATGATGCTCAGCCAGCAACATGGGAGACTTTTTGCTGGCTAGCAGTTTTAACTACAGTTCCCATGATGTCCAACCAGCCAAAGTCTCCCATTAGTCTGGCTGAGCATCATTGGAAAAGAAGTACACAAGGAGCAATAAATAATATTCCACCAAGTCAGTCACTCACGTGTCTCTCTCTTCCCATACCGCCATGTCTTTCTCCCTCTCCACTCATACCCTCATGTATCTCTCTCTCTCCACTCATACCCTCATGTATAACTCTCTCCACTCATACCCTCATGTATCTCTCTCTCTCCACTCATACCCTCATGTATAACTCTCTCCACTCATACCCTCATGTATCTCTCTCTCTCACCACTCATACCCTCATGTATCTCTCTCTCTCTCTCCACTCATACCCTCATGTATCTCTCTCTCCACTCATACCCTCATGTATCTCTCTCTCCACTCATACCCTCATGTATCTCTCTCTCTCCACTCATACCCTCATGTATCTCTCTCTCCACGCATACCCTCATGTATCTCTCTCTCTCTCTCTCTCTCCACTCATACCCTCATATATAACTCTTTCCACTCATACCCTCATATATAACTCTCTCTCTCTCCACTCATACCCTCATGTATCTCTCTCTCTCTCCACTCATACCCTCATATATAACTCTCTCTCCACTCATACCCTCATATATAACTCTCTCTCTCTCTCAACTCATACCCTCATGTATAACTCTCTCTCAACTCATACCCTCATGTATAACTCTCTCTCAACTCATACCCTCATGTATATCTCTCCCTTCATACCCCATATATTTTTCCATGTCTATCTTTCTGTTCCTCATGCTCCCCATGGTGGTCTTTTTTTCTGCATGTCAGTCTCTCCTTCTATACACCCATGTCTGCTGTCTCTTTCTCTTCATAACTCACATGTATGTCTCTCCCTCCTCATAATCCTGTGTATTTGCCTATTAATATGCCACAGCCAGTTTGCCCATTTATATGCCACTGCCAGTTTGCCCATTAATATGCCACAGATAGTTTCCCCATTAATATGCCACAGATAGCTTGCCCATTAACATACCACAGTTAGTTTACCCAATAATATAGCACAGTTAGTTTGCCCATTAATATACCAGTGTCAGTTTGGCCACTAATATGCCAGTGTCAGTTTGTCCATTAATATGCCACCACCAGTTTTCCCAAGAAAAGCATTACCCCCCCCCCCCCCATTCCCCAGTACTCACCTTGCTGCTGCTGTTTCGTGTCTCCTCCGCACAGTCTTCCCTCTATGCACACTCAGTGCAGGAGGCGGGAAATAGCCGCTGACTGGATGGGGACTGTCAAGTGGGCAGCGGTGGCCCCTTTAACCGGTTAAAAGTTGCCCTGCCTACATACACACCCACACTTACGCACAGGGTCATGCATAAATACACACAGTCACACTTACACAGACACACTTAGTCAGGGCCGCCACTAGGAATTTCAAGGCCCCCTACTGAACACATTTTCTGCCCCCCCCCCTCCCGCCGACAATATCTCCCACTCGCCCCACCTACTCTCAAAAGCATGTTATCCCAGTCTAGTGTAATATGGAGGGTGGTTGCGAGCAGTTGGTCAATATGCCAGTAATATTTTGCCCCTCAATATGCCAGTATTTTACAATATACTGTGCCAATATCTTGCCCCTTAATGTGCCAGTATTTTACCCCACAATATGCCATTCTTTTGCCATTTAATATGCCATTCTTTTGCCATTTAATATGCCATTCTTTTGCCACTCAATAGGCCAGTATTTTGCAATTTAATATGCCAATATTTTGCCCTTCAATATGCCATTTAAAATGCCAGCGTTTTGCTTGTTATTTGCACCCTTCCCCAGTACTTACCTCCTTGCTGCTCTGTCTCCTGGTGCTCTGCTCTGTTTAGCAGGTCCCCGGCTGGAGGGGAGCGCTTAACGCTTCCCACACAGCCGCGGACCTGCTAAACACAGGGGATTTTTTTTTTCCTGTTGTGACCTGGACCCCTGATGGTGGGCTTGCACTTAGTCACCATTACACACAGACACCCTTATACACACACAGAGCAATACACACAGTCACACTTATGTACACACACTTACACAGACAGTAATACACACATTGACTCACACAGAGAAAAACACATTCACACACACACACAGTGAAACACACATTCACACACTTACATACATTCACACACACAGTGAAACACACATTCACACACACACTTACATACATTCACACACACACACACAGTGAAACACACATTCACACACACTTACATACATTCACACACACACACACAGTGAAACACACATACACTTACATACATTCATTCACACACACACACACACAGTGAAACACACATTCACACACACTTACATACATTCACACACACACACACACACACACAGTGAAACACACATACACTTACATACATTCACACACACACACACACACACACACACACACACACACACAGTGAAACACACATTCACACACACACACTTACATACATTCACACACACACACAGTGAAACACACAGTGAAACACACACACATACATTTACACACACAGTGAAACACACTTTCACACACACACACACACACAGTTAAACACACATTCACACAAACATTTACATTCACACACACACTTACATACATTCACACACACACTTACATACATTCACACACACACACACACAGTGAACACACTGAACACACACACACATACATTCACACACACAGTGAAACACACATTCACACACACACACTTACATACATTCACACACACACTTACATACATTCACACACACACAGTGAAACACACACTGAACACACACACACATACATTCACACACACAGTGAAACACACTGAACACACACACACACACACACTTACATACATTCACACACACACACACAGTGAAACATACACACATACATTCACACACACAGTGAAACACACATTCACACACACACACTGAAAGACACATTCACACACACACACACACACAGTGAAACACACATTCACACTGAAACACACACACTTACATACATTCACACACACAAATTGAAACACACACTTACACCCTGACATACACATTGAAACACACACACTTCTTTTCATTTAAAAAAAAAAAACCGCGTTTTACTATTGGTCCCCCTCCCTGGAGGGAGGAGGACATTTCCGGACGGTGTCTGCAGAGGCAGAACACCGTCATGCAGTTCTTCTGCCGGATGTCACCAGACATCCGGCAATCAGACAGCGCGACGGGGCGGAGCTTGCACCCGTCGCGCTGTACTCATTGAGATTAGGAGGTGCGGTGACCGCAGGCGCTCACCTGCGGGCCGCACCTCCAGAATGAGGGAGAAAGGTGCTCATCGGAGCGCCTTTCCTCCCGGTGCGCCTGGGCGCGGTGCACCCCGTGCACCCGCCCAGGATCGGCCCTGGATTGGGGAAAGGGGGAGGAGGGTGGAAAACTCTATATTTTAACCTAAAAGGTTAAAATATAGATGCGATTTTTCCGGCTTATAAGACGACTTAGTTGGGGGGTCGTCTTATACGCCCAGTCGTCTTATACGCTGGAAAATACGGTATATATTTTACTAGCTTTACTAGCTGGCTCTGGCCGTGATTTAGAATTTAGATTTAGAATCTTGTTGGTTTGGTATTTCAATGTGCTTTTGGTTTTGAAAGCGTTGGCAGTGTATACTCGTGGCTCTGTCTTTGATGTGTATACTGTAGGTCTAGGAACTGTAGGGGAATCCCCTCCAATCAGGTGAGGCCACTGACAGCACTGACCCTCAAAGGGTTCATTGGTTATATTTAGCTAAATTGTATTGTGCCCAAACTTACGGGTTCAGTCATGTCCGTGTGACATCACAGGTGACATTGTGGAGGGGGATCACAATCTTCTTGCAGACGCCCACAGTAAAAACAAATCTGGCACCAACTCACGCTTAGTGTAATCTTTTGCCACTTCCCCTCCAGCCAGGTGCTGCAGCACAACAGATACGAACATAAATCTGTCTCCAAGGGAAATTATGCAATTATAAGACCCCGCCCACTGCGCACACCTATGTTTAGTTTGTTAATTATACTCTTACATGGTTTTAAATAGGGTTTGCTGGCACTTGGATTAGAGCTGTTTAGGAGTAAGCACATATTTCGTGTGAAATGCGTCAGGCATGATGCCATGCTTTTCATTGTTTCTCTACTCTTCTAATCATTTGATTTTATCCCTGTGGATTCTAATAAAAAAGAAAAAAAATTCTACTTCGCTTAAACTCCTCAATTATTTTCCTGCCTGGAAATTGGTGCATTTTTGCAGACAGTGTCTGTAAAGTTTCTGTGATCAGGATGCGAGGAACACTATATCATGCTTACGGCGTTTTGGTCTTTGGGTGTCCACAACAACATAAGTCATTAAGGGGTTAAGAGGGGCATGTACTAAAAAAAGACAAACATATTTTATGTGCAAAACTATTTTTACGCTTTGCTCCTATTGCAATGTGCTAAACATTTAACACTCAAATAGTACATACAGGCAAATTGCGAATACAAACAGGCAATTTTGTGAATATTTTTTCTACCTCTTTTGATGGCACTCGCTAAAACCTGGTGTAATTTTCACACGCAAATAAGAATTATTTTTCACAAAATATTCGCAAAAGCTCTTAAGCACGTGCAAATCTAATCGCAATTTATTAGCGCAACTGGAAAAATGCACGCTAAATTGCTTTGTGCCCATATTCATGGAGGGATAAGCCAAATGGCAAATGATTTAGCTAAACTAGAAAAATGGTCAGAGCTGTGGCAACTGACATTTAATGTGAACAAGTGCAAGATTATGCACCTTGGGCGTAAAAACCCAAAAGCAGAATTTAGACTATTTGGTACAGTCCTAACCTCAACATCTGAGGAAAGGGATTTAGGAGTAATAATTTCAGAGGACTTAAAGGTAGGTAGGCAATGCAATAGAGCAGCAGGAAATGCTAGCAGAATGCTTGGTTGCATAGGGAGAGGTATTAGCAGAATGTATGGTTGTATAGGGAGAGGTATTAGCAGAATGCTTGGTTGTATAGGGAGAAGTATTAGCAGAATACTTGGTTGCATAGGGAGAGGTATTAGCAGAATGCTTGGTTGCATAGGGAGAAGTATTAGCAGAATGCTTGGTTGTATAGTGAGAGGTATTAGCAGAATGCTTGGTTGTATAGGGAGAGGTATTAGAAGTAGGAAGAGGGAAGTGCTCATGCCATTGTACAGAGCACTGGTGAGACCTCACTTGGAGTATTGTACGTAGTACTGGAGACCGTATCTCCAGAAGGATATTGATAGTTTGGAGAGAGTTCAGAGAAAGGCTACTAAACTGGTTCATGGGTTGAAGGATAAAACTTACCATAAAAAAGGTTAAAGCATCTTAACATGTATAGCTTGGAGGAAAGACGAAACAGGGGGGATATGATAGAAACATTTAAATACATAAAGGGAATCAACACAGTAAAGGAAGAGAGTATATTTAAAAGAAGAAAAACTACCACAACTAGAGGACATAGTCTGAAATTAGAGGGGCAACAATTTAAAAGTAATATCAGGAAGTATTACTTTACTGAGAGGGTAGTGGATGTATGGAATAGCCTTCCAGCGGAAGTGGTAGAGGTAAACACAGTGAAGGAGTTTAAGCATGCGTGGGATAGACACAAGGCTATCCTAGATATAAGATAGGGAACTGGGGACTAATAAAAGTATTTAGAACATTGGGCAGACTAGATGGACCGAATGGATCTTATCTGCCGACACATTCTAAATAAAAATAAACGGAAGAGGCACAAATCGGGGTGAAAAAGAATGTTACAAATAGTCGCAAATTGCTCCTTACTCATGTTTTACCTACTTGTATTCCCCACTGCACTTGTTTAGTACATGACCCTCCTAAATGTCTTGCATGGTAAAACATGAGTAAGACTAAATGTCTTGCACGGTTACTTTAATGAGCCTTTACTGTCCCTTTAAACAGCTGACGCTCTAGGCGATGATTTGGTTATTGAGCAGACTGTGCTTTTTTCCAACATTAGAGCCTCCAGATTGACTCATATCCCTTCCCTTTGTTGTGTTGACGTCTCTTTGTCTCTTTTGTTCACAGGGTGATATTGGACTGAAAGGTATACTTAGAGCGAAGCTTTTAAGCTTGTTCTGTTGTGAGTTGTACATCGCATTATAATAAAATGTATATGGATATTATAGCACTTTGGAGATTGCAATGTGCAGACTCCTGACCTGTTACGTTTAACCTGCTTTAGTATGCGTCGGTGGAAGCCTCTTTCATAATACGCTTAGGAGCCAATGTACCTTAAGCTATGTCATTGCTGTGCACATATGTAAAAAGGACACTTAATGGAAGCTGGGATTATACCACTAGTACCACTAGGAGTTTTGCAAAGTCAATGAAGCCTTCAAACAGGCCTTGATACCAGCAGCTGGTAATTAGTTACTAATGGAAGAGTTTTACGTGGGGCCATCCTCCCTTATCTTACCTCCCTGGTGTGAAGACATGTTTAAGAGAGGTTGGCTCCCCCCCCCCCCCCCCCCCCAAAAAAAAGATAAATTCTGGAGGCAGAAAATAGCGTTTGCCTCATTACAACTGTGATGTGTATGGCGCACTTATTGTGTGCACCCTACACAAGATACTGAGTAAAAAGCAAATAGTAGGGGGGGGCATCCATGACTCTAAAATCACTCAATGGCAGATGGTCTGGCGACTGTTTCTCTCTGTCACTGGTACATGCACAGTCAATAAAGGAAGAAAAGGCAGACATCTCCTCCTCTGCTGGAGCTGAGCCACAAAATGGACACTTGGAGAACAGCTTCACAAAATGGCCACATCCAGTGGGAATTGCTTCCAAATGGAGCTCCATAGGAGATTCAGCTTTAAGTTATTTTAAGCAGACAGAGATTACTTTCCCCCTGACTAAAAGAACACCTGGATGGTTTAGTCCTTCACTAACATCTAAGGGGGTCATGTACTAAACAAGTGCAGTGGGGCAAAAAGTAGGTAAAACATGAGTAAGGAGCAATTTGTGACTATTTGTAACATTCTGCGCTTGTTTTCCCTGATTTGCACCTCTTCCGTTTACTTTTATTTAGCGTGCATTTTTCCCGGGTTGCGCTAATAAATTGCGATTATATATATATTAGCGAGCGCTATCAAAAGAGATAGAAAAAATATTAGCAAAATTGCCTGTTTTATTCGCAATTATGCCCGTTTTTATTTGCAATTTGCTCGTATGTACTATTGGAGTGTTACATGTTTAGTACATTGCAATAGGAGCAAAGAGCAAAAATAGTTTTGCACATAAAATAAATTCGTGTTTTTTTAGTACGTGACCCTCTAAGTCTGTGTTTTAAGCCATCTCAAGAGCAGGTCACCGGTACTTTCTTGAAGCAGGCTTCCTCTCAGGGCAGTATAGAAAGCAAGTATGCACCAGTTTCAATATTTAGATATATGTAGACAAATTTTAATAAATACATACATTTTTATCATCACTGAACTTTAAGGTCAGTTTAGAAAAATTTAACAAATCCTAGTAACTATTTATAACAAAATTCTGCATTGTTAACAGCTGTTCAGTCTTAAAAGAAATGTTTACCTTTCCACCTAGCTTGTTTTCTGCGTACTGTACATGCTTTTAATATATGTGATTTTTACTTTAAAATAATATACAGTGCTCCTGTAATTTTACATTGAAAATAAGTTCACGGGGCTTCTTACTTCAGGTGACATCCAATAAGAAAGGGCTTGGGAAAAGGCAAACGACTGGTTGCTATAGCAATCGCAGTTACATATTGTATGCACTTTCTCTGAGATAGAATAAGTTGAGGGGAAAAAATGATAAAGCAGTCGTAAACTATTTTTTCGTGCATTGTTGGTGGGACTCACCCTTTCAATGTAAGCATTTTTGGTGATTCAATATACAGTCTGGACTAGACATGTGCAAAACTAAAATTTTTGTTTCGGATGAAAATGTTATTTATTTTGTCTAAAACGAATTTCGTTCATTACTGCATTCGTTTCAGACGAAATTCATTTATTATTTTCGTTTTGTTTTATTCGTTCGTACGAATCAATTGACCTACACATTCCATAAACCGAAAGTCTATAAACCAAACTTTGTTCAGTTTATACACTTTCGGCTTATGGAATACATGTAATACAATTGGCTTTCTATAAACAGGGTCCCCATTCATAAGAATTTCTTATGAATGGGGCTCTCGTTCGGTTTATAGAAAGGCAATTGTATTACACGTATTCTATAAGCCGAAAGTCTATAAACCGAAGGTCGTTCGGTTTATAGACTTTCGGTTTATAGAATACATCGAATTACATGTATTCTATAAACCGAAAGTCTATAAACCGAAAGACCTTCGGTTTATAGACTTTCGGCTTATAGAATACATGTAATACTATTGGCCTTCTTTAAACCGAACTAGAGTCAATTGACCTATTCGTATGAATGGGGACTCTATTTCGGTTTATAGAATAGCAATAGCATACCATTACATGCATTCCATAAACCGAAAGTCGTTCATTATGTCGGTTTATGGTCGGTTATGTTAGTTAAAAAACGAAAACGAATGCACATGTCTAGTCTGGACTCTAGAACATTAGAAATATTAATATCGCTTATGTCTGACGGGGTTCGTTGCAATGTAGTAAAAGGGGTTAATAACTAGAGCATTTGATAACATTAAAGGAAGGCCCTGCCTAGTTAGGTTTCAGCCATTTTGTAAGTCATACATCATAAGTAAAAAGGCTGCTTTCACTACAGTTGCCATCATTACTAAATGCTTTCAGTCTCTTTGAGAGCTAAATAATTTGGTAATGCATCATTGAACATTTAGTCGTTTCTACAGCAGATGGTTTCAAGGATCCATCTGCTCACAGCAATGCTTTCAACAAGCCCCCTTCACCTTCAGCAAAAAGGTTTCGGAGTCTTCTCCTGCTCAGCCTACAGGTACTGAGTTTAAATATCCAACAGCAAACAGTAAATACAGCCATGCAGAGGTTAAAGGCCCTAGTACAGGTAAAAAAAAAAAACATTTCCCCCTCTGTTTTATTGCTTGTATCCTAAGCAGCTGTTCTTCTCAGTCACACTTTATAAATTGCTCCGGTTTCATATTTCCCAACATTTCAAACGGCCCAAGAGGGACACTTTTGCTTTCGTGGGAGTGGCTGGGGGTGTGGCTGTGGGTGGGGCTTCATGGGAACATTTTCAGTGACTTTATGGCCAATTAGTAACTATTTATGTCATTTTAAAAGTCATTTAGAACAAGAATAAAGTATTATATTTACACAAAGGAATATAAAAAAAAACATTTACTGCTGTTTTAACACAATTTATTGTGAGTTGTATTGTTCTGGAGCTCTGTAATACAGTTATACATACCATACATTCCTGGCTCCCAGAAAAGAGGGATGATAGAGGAGGAAATAAGGAGAATAGAGGAGGAAAAAGGGGCAATAGATGAGGAAAGAGGGAAAATAGAGGAGGAAAGAGGGACAATAGAGGAGAAAAGAGGGACAATAGAGGAGGAAAGAGGGACAATAGAGGAGGAAAGAGGGACAATAGAGGAGAAAAGAGGGACAATAGAGGAGGAAAGAGGGACAATAGAGGAGGAAAGAGGGACAATAGAGGAAAAAAGAGGCACAATAGAGGAGGAAAGAGGGGCATGGGATTTGAATGCAAAATAGGGCCTGTCTCTCCTAAATAGGGAGACTTGGGAGGTATGCTGTTATTTTGCTATTAACCTGCATAGATCTTACCTTAATGCCACCTACTGTCTGGATCCAAACATACAGCTGGAACTCTGGTTAAGCATTGTATTAATGCCGTGACAGAACAGATTTGAGGGAATGGGTACCCAGAAAAACACCGGAAAATTCAGGACAGTTGCCAACTATGTGCTCTGCGTATGTGTGCACAGGATAATACGTTTACAAATCAATGTAGTAACTTTGGAACCACCTCCTTGATTAATTCATTGGTTGAACACATATGCATGGAAAAGTTATAGCTGTGTGGCAAAAAACTGGCAGATCTGACAACCCTAGGTTTACACGTAGTGAAAAAAAAGTGAATGCATGCTCTGTACAGGCTCTTGTGTATGTATCCGCTCTTTGCAAACACTGCCAGTATGTTCCCTCTCAGGATCCAGTCACTCAGGCTGGAGACCTCAGTAGGAGGGTCAGTAGAAGCTGCAAACCTGAAATTTGTTAGTATACTTACAATACAGATATTCCAATTTTAATATATTTTTAAATACTTTAACCCCTTGCTGACGTACGACGGGCTAGGTCCGTCCTGTCTGGCAGAGCGCTGCTGACATTGGATAGACCTAGTCCGTCCTGAGGTTAAACGAGTGGTTAAACAACCTAAGATCGCAAACACTGCTCAAACAGTCATGGTTTAACACCTCGAGGTCGAGGCATAAAGCATCACTGAAATCTGGTGCCCAGGGCACCACTGAGCGATTCGCGGGCGCCATATCGGAGAGCAGCATGCCCCTCCAATAAGGATGCTGCTCTCTTGTGGGTAAAGCATCGAAAGTGAAAAAAAAATTAACTTGTGTCCCTCTGATGCTGTTGCTAGACTGCCCCTAGAGACAGTCAGCAATATTCCAATGTAAAAAAATTAGCTAACAGTCTAGGATTAGGTTTAGAATAATGGTTAGGGTTACAATCCCCCTAATGTGTTAAGCCCAGAAATTAAGAGACACATTCACATACATAGAAACATAGAATGTGTCATCAGATAAGAACCATTCAGTCCATCTAGTCTGCCCAATGTTCTAAATACTTTTATTAGTCCCCAGTTCCCGGTCTTATAGCTAGGATAGCCTTGTGCCTATCCCACGCATGCTTAAACTCCTTCACTGTGTTTACCTCTACCACTACTGCTGGAAGGCTATTCCATATATCCACTACCCTCTCAGTAAAGTCATACTTCCTGATATTACTTTTAAATCGTTGCCCCTCTAATTTAAGACTATGTCCTCTAGTTGTGGTAGTTTTTCTTCTTTTAAATATACTCTCTTCCATGACTGTGTTGATTCCCTTTATGTATTTAAATGTTTCTATCAGATCCCCCCTGTTACGTCTTTCCTCCAAGCTATACATGTTAAGATGCTTTAACCTTTGCTGGTGAATTTTATCCTTCAACCCATGAACCAGTTTAGTAGCCCTTCTCTGAACTCTCTCCAAAGTATCAATATCCTTCTGGAGATCCGGTCTCCAGCACTGCGTACAATACTCCAAGATAGGTCTCACCAGTGCTCTGTACAATGGCATGAGCACTTCCCTCTTCCTACTGCTAATACCTCTCCCTATGCAACCAAGCATTCTGCTAATACCTCTCTCTATACAACCAAACATTCTGCTAATCCCTCTCCCTATACAACCAAGCATTCTGCTAATACCTCTCCCTATACAACCAAGCATTTTGCTAATACCTCTCCCTATGCAACCAAGCATTCTGCAAATACCTCTCCTTTTACAACCAAGCATTCTGCTAATACCTCTCCCTATGCAACCAAACATTCTGCTAATCCCTCTCCCTATACAACCAAGCATTCTGCTAATACCTCTCCCTATACAACCAAGCATTCTGCTAATACCTCTCCCTATACAACCAAGCATTCTGCTAATACCTCTCCCTATACAACCAAGCATTCTGCAAATACCTCTCCCTATACAACCAAGCATTCTGCTAATACCTCTCCCTATACAACCAAGCATTCTGCTAGCATTTCCTGCTGCTCTATTGCATTGCCTACCTACCTTTAAATCCTCTGAAATTATTGCTCCTAAATCCCTTTCCTCAGATGTTTAGCTTAGGACTGTACCAAATATTCTATATTCTGCTTTTGGGTTTTTACGCCCACGGTGCATAATCTTGCACTTGTCCACATTAAATGTCAGTTGCCACAGCATACAATTGTCTTTCACATACAAAAAATCATTTTGCCCTGAAAATCAGTGTGTATTACAGCTAACCTAAAAAAAAAACTATTTTAACTTGACTGTGTTAAAGGGATTATATCTTCCACGTCCGTATGACCCCTAGGTCATATAAAATACACATGCCAAGATGGATAACAGTAATGGCTTCCCAAGTCGTAGTGAGATCCTGACTTTTCCTGTCTACGATCGGAACTGGTGACACAGCTTGGAAGTTTGAAAATAACCAGTGGCAAGAACAGCTGCCATTGTACATCTCTCTTTTTTTTTTTGGGTTTCTCTGGAGCACTGCAATCAAGAAACACTGATTTACTATGAGCATTTTCAAATCCACGAAGACAGTCTGTTAAACTACACCGTTCAAAAAGCCGTGAAACAGCTTTTGTTTCATGTCAAGAGATCTTTACTAAGAAAAAACACATAGTGAGAGATCTGTCAGTGGGCTTATTTTCAAAATATATATATATATATATATATATAAAAAATGAAATAAAAAAAATGGGCTTAATTAATGTTTAGCTGTTGTTCACTATGTTCATGGTTATTTTAGTGGGAGTCTGATAATTATTATACTGAAAGTCGATAAATTAAGAAAAGAAAAACAAATTACACATAAATGAAAGAAATATAGTAAACTGGGAACTGGCACCATGTACCCGAAAATCAGCTACGATGAACCATCTCCAGAGCAGTTATTGGAGCTATTCAGCAGACATACTTGCTGAGAAAGTGTTCCTTCAGCATGTTCCTGTGTAAACACACTCCACCCACATAAGAAATAAAGTTATATAAAATATACACTTAATTAAAGAAAAGAAAAAATTAGCCCACCCAATAGCCACAGGAGCAATCTCTCTCACTGCGACTCCATCATCATGGTTTTTGGGGGAGTCTAAAAAAAAGTGAGCTCAACCAGAGTGTATAAATTCCACCAGTCAGTGCAAAGTGGGTTTGATATGTATAGGGATATGTATAGGGATATGTATTTTTTTTTACAAGTTGCATGATTTTTTTATATATAGGCTGCACTGGCGCAATGAGTGCTGACACAACCTAACTCTATGCATTCAGCGTAGATAACACATATTCCCAATAGTATGTTTTATATATTGGCGTACATGCCGATTGTACAATGTGATTTTATATGCCCATCTTTCTCTTCCAGGAAGCCCAGTCTAGCTCAGGGAGCTTCTTAAACTTGACAGACAACTTAATAAGGGTCCGGAGGCGCTGGAGCAACACCGGCTGAGCAAAAGTAGTGATCGGTGATGGTTGCCTGTGCTCATTTCACCAAAGGATGCACCAGGTCCATCCTTTATCACTAACTAACAGATTTTCCATGAATAAAACAAATAGAGAATAAAACAATGATCTATTGTTCCAATAAACAAAAAATATGGCTTAAAGGCCAATGGTGGTATTAGCATGGCCAGCATTTTTTTGAAGAAAGGGTGGCACATACCTCCAAGGTGTACCTGTTTAGGAGGGACACCCCTAATATTGCACTCAGATCCCTCTGTCCCTCTTCCATCGTCTATTGTCCCTCTCTCCTCATCTATTGTCCCTCTTTCCTCGTCTATTGTCCCTCTTTCCTCCTCTATTGTCCCTCTTTCCTCCTCTATTGTCCCTCTTTCCTCATCTATTGTCCGTCTTTCCTCCTCTATTGTCCCTCTTTCCTTCTCTATTGTCCCTTTTTCCTCCTCTATTGTCCCTCTTTCCTCATCTATTGTCCCTCTTTCCTTCTCTATTGTCCCTCTTTCCTTCTCTATTGTCTCTCTTTCCTCCTCTATTGCCCCTCTTTCCTCCTCTATTGTCCCTATTTCCTCCTCTATTGTCCCTATTTCCTCCTCTACTGTCCCTCTTTACTTCTCTATTATCCCTATTTCCTCCTCTATCGTCCCTCTTTCCTCCTCTATTGTGCCTCTTTTCTGGGAGCTCAGAACTTGTAGTTTGTATCACTGTATCACAGACCAATAAAATGCACAATAAATTGGGTATGTTTTTATATAATCTGTGTAAATAAAACACTTTATTCTTATTTTAAATGACTTATCAAATTACAGAAATACTTACCAGTTGGCCATAAAGCCGCTAAAAATATTCTGATAAACCCCCGCCCACAGTCACACATTCGGCCACTCCCACAAAATAAAAGTGTCCCTATTTGGACATTTGAAATGTTGGGAGGTATGCACTATAGGGTCTGCTCAATAAAGAGAGAATTGGAAGGGAATAGAGAAGGGAATTTTAAACTTAAGGCCAAAGCAGCAGAGTTGGAAAAATTATCCAATGCAGCTGAATGGGAGGATTTTTCTAACTCAGCTACTTTGGCCTCAAGTTTGAAATTCCAAATTATGTGCAGATCATTTTTTTTTCTTCTCCACGCCCACAGTACCTACTATGTTTAGGTGTCTGAACCCTTTTAACTTGCTGTGGACTGCCTCGAGATCATCTTTCCCCCAACGTCTGAGCAACTATAGTAATTGAGAGGTACGGCGAGTTCTGTCTCTATTAGAGACCATTCCTTTCCCTGCAGACTGCAACCGCACAGGTTTGTAACAGATCTCAGCCAGTTCCAATGAACTCAATTCAATCACCCCCCCCCCCCCGCACTTAACACTTTCAATTATTGTTGAACATGGGAAATATTATTATAGTTGTTCCCCTTTAACCATTTGCAAAGTATTGCTTATTCCTCCTGGAATAGAAACAGAGTCCCATGCGCCCCTTTCAGATTCAATATAATGAAGCGAGACTGACAGGTTAATTATCCTTTGTAAAAAGGGGACAAATTGAACTGTGTCCTTCCATCATTTTTTGATATATCGTGAAGCTCCCTAGAATCTTACAAGTCATTCTGGAGAACTGTAAAACTAATCCACTCTGGTATTCTTTTATGAACCTAGTCTCCCCCCCCCCCCCCCCCCCCACCGGGCCCTTCAACGATTGGTGTTGTTTATTTTTTTGTTTCACTTTCATCAGATTACACTTTATAATAAATTCAGCTGTATAGCTTTTGTTTTTTTTCTTCCTTTCCATATGTTGGCTGACAGTTCTCTGAAATAACTGATGGCTAAATTTTAAACTCTGATGAAAATTAACCCAAGTGTTAAATGCAAACAGGAGCCTGCTTTGGAATCGAGAGGAGAGTTATCATGGCAGATGCCAAGCAGTGGAAAATGCGTGGAAATTAATGAAGCCTCACTAGTGACAAGCTGTCAGCCCGTTTGATGGTTCTTGCTAGTGGTTTAGTCCCACTGAAGTTGGCCAGAGGGCAACAGAAACAAGTGCCGCTTTTCAAAAAGACCGCGGGATGTTTGACAGTAACATTAAGTAGATCATCGAAAGTTCATGGTCAAATAAAAGAAATTTTGCAACGCTTTGCACTCTACAAAGTTCACTCACAGCTGTGCCTTGGATTGCATTTTCTATTACATTTAACCTATTATCTCCGAGCCGTGTTTATAATTGTTAGGCCAAAATTAAAAAAGGATTCATAATGACCAAACGCTCAGGACTTGGGGTTTAAGACTAAACGCGATTTATTAACTCTTTGGCTGTAGCGAAGTTTGAAAAGTCAGCGAATTGAGCAGAAGTTACGCAACTAGACCGATTAGATAAGCTCGATGAACGCCATAAACATTTTCGAAATTTCATAAGAATTTCATTTTATGACCCCAGATTCACAAAACCCAGAGAAAAAATTTGGCACCTCTAGATCTAGCCCAGCTCAAACCTTTAAAAAAAAAAAAAAAATTCTTCCCACATACATACCAATATTTCCAGCCACATTGGTCAGGACAATAATGACATCCAATGATGTCACAATTTTGGGTCAGCCCATGTTTTCAGAGCTCCCATGATGTCCAGGTGTGATTCCACCTTTGGAACTTTGTTAACCACTGCGTGTGCAATTCTTGCCATTGGTTTGGAAAAGTCAGGAGAGGGAGTTAGGCTATGCCACGTATCTACTCAAAATGGTTAATGTGTAAAATGCAATATAAGCCCTAAGGTGATGTTATAAATACTTTTAAAGCACATTCTTCTCTTGAGCTATACATTTGCAAATGGCATTATTCTCTACATTCACAGTGCAAATATAGCTCAGGCAAAAGCATCTTGGACAGTTCCCCACGACCATTTCACCGCCCCAGTTAGATCGCTGACAGTTCAGCGCGGCTGTTTGACTCTGAACTGTCAGCGCCAACAAATACTAACCTCCCTATTCAAGTAACCCCCTTAACTCTAAAGGTAACCCCAAACCTAGCTGTAAAACTAACCCTAATATTTATCCTAGAATTACCAATAACCCTAATACTAATCCTAAAATTACCGTGAACCCTAATACTAATCCTAAAATTAAAACCTAACCCTAAAACTCTAGTACTAACCATAGTACTCTAAAGGAACCCTAAAACTAAACTCTGACCCTTAAAACTAACCTCCTTTAACAATGCACCTGACAGATCTCTAAGTCAGCGATGAAGCGGCTGAAAAAAACAGTCCCCAGCAAGAGAGTCCCCATCAAGACAACTTCTAATTATACAGAAGTTTGCTTTTGTATGATTAAATGGGTTCATAGTAGTCTTCTAAATTCAAGTCATTGAGACGCATAGAGAAGAACTAATGTACGTTTCGGAGAAAGAACCATAGAGTACCATAACGGATAGACAAATCGGACTACAGAAACTACAAAAAGTCAAACCGGAAGTGACGAGACGGAGCCGATACGTGGCAGAGAAACACCACACACAGACGTTATTCATCAAGCTAATTGCTCTATGTATTTATAGACACTTCTCATGGCCCACAAGCATTGCCCAGCTCTGAGGAAGGCGAAACGCGTCAGTTGAGCTTGGCACTGCTTTTTTGGGGTCTGAGAACTTTCCATTGTCTGCAGGACTTCTTTCTGGATCACATTCATGCTTTTTTCAGTGTAAGATATTTTATGCTTTTTATTAAAATTGTGTTGTATATGCCTTAACATCTTGTTATCTGCTTGGAGATTATTAGGCAAGAAAAAGGACAAGAAAACAACACCTTATTCCTCATGACCACAATTTGAAACGTGAGTCACAGGGGCGTTGCTAGGTCTTCGGATGATCTGGGGCTAGAGCCCAGATGAGCTCGGTCACACACAGGGGCGTACCTAGAGCATTTGGCACCCGGGGCGGACCCTGAGTGTTGCACCCCCCCCCCCCATAATAAAAATGTAAGAAAACACCCACAAATTTTTCAGTGTTTGAAAATTGTACAATTATAGATACCAGGAATATTGTGCCACTCAGAACCCAGTAATATTGTGCCAGTCAGATACCAGTAATATTGTGCCTTTCAGATACCAGTAATATTGTGCCAGTCAGATACCAGGAATAGTGTGCCATTCAGAGCCCAGTAATATTGTGCCAGTAAGCTACCAGTAATATTGTGCCACTCAGAGCCCAGTAATATTGTGCCAGTCAGATACCAGGAATATTGTCTCATTCAGAGCCCAGTAATGGTGTGCCAGTCAGATGCCTGTAATATTTTGCCAGTCAGAGCCCAGTAATAGTGTGCCAGTCAGAACCCAGTAATATTGTGCCACTCAGAACCCAGTAATATTGTGCCACTCAGAGCCCAGGAATATTGTGCCACTCAGAGCCCAGGAATATTGTGCCAATCAGATGCCCAGTAATATTGTGCCAATCAGATGCCCAGTAATATTGTGCCAATCATAGCCCAGTAATATTGTGCCACTCAGAACCCAGTAATATTGTGCCACTCAGAACCCAGGAATATTGTGCCAATCATAGCCCAATAATATTGTGCCACTCAGAGCCCAGGAATATTGTACCATTCAGAGCCCAGTAATATTGTGCCACTCAGAACCCAGTAATATTGTGGCAATCATAGCCCAGTAATATTGTGCCAATCATAGCCCAAGAATATTGTGCCACTCAGAACCCAGTAATATTGTGCCAATCATAGCCCAAGAATATTGTGCCACTCAGAACCCAGTAATATTGTGCCAATCATAGCCCAAGAATATTGTGCCACTCAGAACCCAGTAATATTGTGCCAATCATAGCCCAAGCATATTGTGCCACTCAGAACTTAGTAATATTGTGCCAATCATAGCCCAAGAATATTGTGCCACTCAGAACCCAGTAATATTGTGCCAATCATAGCCCAAGAATATTGTGCCACTCAGAACCCAGTAATATTGTGCCAATCATAGCCCAATAATATTGTGCCACTCAGAACCCAGTAATATTGTGCCAATCATAGCCCAAGAATATTGTGCCACTCAGAACCCAGTAATATTGTGCCAATCATAGCCCAGTAATATTGTGCCAATCAGAACCCAGTAATATTGTGCCAATCATAGCCCAAGAATATTGTGCCACTCAGAACCCAGTAATATTGTGCCAATCATAGCCCAGTAATATTGTGCCACTCAGAGCCCAGTAATATTGTGCCAGTCAGATACCAGGAATATTGTGTCATTCAGAGCCCAGTAATGGTGTGCCAGTCAGATGCCTGTAATATTTTGCCAGTCAGAGCCCAGTAATAGTGTGCCAGTCAGAACCCAGTAATATTGTGCCACTCAGAACCCAGTAATATTGTGCCACTCAGAGCCCAGGAATATTGTGCCACTCAGAGCCCAGGAATATTGTGCCAATCAGATGCCCAGTAATATTGTGCCAATCAGATGCCCAGTAATATTGTGCCAATCATAGCCCAGTAATATTGTGCCACTCAGAACCCAGTAATATTGTGCCACTCAGAACCCAGGAATATTGTGCCAATCATAGCCCAATAATATTGTGCCACTCAGAGCCCAGGAATATTGTACCATTCAGAGCCCAGTAATATTGTGCCACTCAGAACCCAGTAATATTGTGGCAATCATAGCCCAGTAATATTGTGCCAATCATAGCCCAAGAATATTGTGCCACTCAGAACCCAGTAATATTGTGCCAATCATAGCCCAAGAATATTGTGCCACTCAGAACCCAGTAATATTGTGCCAATCATAGCCCAAGAATATTGTGCCACTCAGAACCCAGTAATATTGTGCCAATCATAGCCCAAGAATATTGTGCCACTCAGAACCCAGTAATATTGTGCCAATCATAGCCCAAGAATATTGTGCCACTAAGAACCCAGTAATATTGTGCCAATCATAGCCCAGTAATATTGTGCCACTCAGAACCCAGTAATATTGTGCCAATCATAGCCCAAGAATATTGTGCCACTCAGAACCCAGTAATATTGTGCCAATCATAACCCAGTAATATTGTGCCAATCAGAACCCAGTAATATTGTGCCAATCATAGCCCAAGAATATTGTGCCACTCAGAACCCAGTAATATTGTGCCAATCATAGCCCAGTAATATTGTGCCACTCAGAACCCAGTAATATTGTGCCAATCATAACCCAAGAATATTGTGCCACTCAGAACCCAGTAATATTGTGCCAATCATAGCCCAAGAATATTGTGCCACTCAGAACCCAGTAATATTGTGCCAATCATAGCCCAAGAATATTGTGCCACTCAGAACCCAGTAATACCCACACACACCTAGACACCCTGACACACACACACACACTCCTAGACACTCATACACAGTCACACTTTTTTTTTTTTTTACTTACCTTACACTTGGTCCGTCATCCAGGACCTTCTGCCGGATGTCCGTCCACCTGACATCCGGCAAGCAGCTGACACAGCGCGACGGGGGCTGAGCTTGCACCCGTCGCGCTGTGATCTCTATGGCCAGGAGGAGAGGCTAGGGAGCGAGCTCCCTATAGCAGCCTCTCCTCCCGATCAGCCCTCACCCCCGCGTGAGGTTAATCCTCCGATTCTGGGACTATGTCCCAGACGGAGGAAAGCTCACCAGGGGATTTTTTTTTTTTTATATTTATAGCCCTGGAGTCTCGGGGCTAAAGAATACTTTAGCCCCAGAGTCTCCATTCGGGGCTATGAAGGGGGGACTCGGGGCTATAACCGCCTCTGGTGAGTAATATTTTCTATACATTGTCCCTATGCAGCAAATCTGTTTTTCACCTTGTATAGCACTTTTAGCGCACTGTCACTTTTGTTTTTGTGATTTTATTGTTACCATATTTAGGCACTAGGGGTAGTTGCCAGACGGTTTGCGGCTTGGGCACAATAGGATAAGCGCCAGTATACCTCGACACTCTTTGAACAAACACCAGGAGTGTGTTTGTAGAATATTACCATTAATAAAGAATAGTTACATCATTTCCTGTGAAAATAGAACCTTCAGCCACGGTGTCTACCTGAACATGGGCAGACTAGATCAGGGAGAAACTTTAGTATTGTTTCACCCACAAGGCAGTGGTACAAATTAAATAATACAGGTCTATAAGGTACGATGTTTCTTTGAATAGAACCGATGGAGTACCCAAAGGCATTATCCTTAACCTAGTTATTTAAATTGTTTATTAATGTCCTTGAAAGGGACCAGTACGTGGCGCACTTTCTTTCCACAATGACATGCATTGACGTAAGGTAGTAATCTCAGATGAGAGAGCATGAGAATAAAACTGGCCCCTGGGTATATAGGTGGAAGAGAGAGTTCAATTCTTTAGCATTTGCAAATGAAGTAAGCATTGATACATTGAATCAAGCGCTTCTTACCCCCTTGTAGTTACAAAGAATAAAGATATACAGGATGGCGGACCTACATAACACTGGGTTCTGCAGTGAGAGGTCAGTGACAAAAAAAAAAGACAGCTAAGGATTATGGGAGAACATGCGCACCCGCGTTTTATTTCTCCCTAAGACCATCACTGCCTTTGTGCACAACTACTTGCTAGAGGATCACAGCGCGCCTCAATACTTTAAAGGTGCATTACCGTACAGAAAGTCGTTCAGGACTCTGATCCTACTGCTGGGCCAATCTAAGTGATATTTCCCTCACTGCTCCTTCAGTGAACAATACAAATTTTTACTTGAGATCCGCAAAGGATTTCCATTTAAGATGTGATATTTTGGATGTTTAAGAAATTAGTTGTAGATTGTTGGACACATTTCAAACAAGCTGTATAGATTTGGGGGGGGGGGGGGGGCTGTTCATTGTGGATCCCCTGTTTCCTACTTATGACATCCCCTTGAGGCATCATATGCACATAAGCTTCTGTAATGGAGAATCCATTTTTTTCCCCCCATGGAGCCATATGTGTCATAAGTAAGAGACAGCACAGATACATGTACACACATTTTTTTTTTTTTATTATGCATTCACTTATATAATGTATCCATACATTTGTATGCTTTGCATTCAAGCTATATGTACTATATAGGTGTCCCTTTAACTATTATACATGAAATGTTTTAATTTGCAATCATTTCCATGCTTCTCAAGCACTCGACAGGTCTTTTTTTTTATTATCAGTTTGTTAAAAAAAAAAGACACTTTTTTGTATTTTCTATCTGTTTCGTGGTGTCTCACAAAGTTGGATGTCATAACCATTCCACTCAGTGAAGGTTGCCCTAGAATTTCAGAATTCCCCGCTCACGCATCGCTGCTTACAGCAATGACTGCTGGGAACACCAAGGACTAGAGGAGGAATGACCTCCCCACCAGCCACTGTCTGCCTGAGTCTGCTTCCAAATAATCACACAGGACTAAACGCGGCCTGCCACTTCCCTCACTTTTCAACTTTTTTTTAAGGGTTTCCCTGGTTTGTTTGTTTACTTTCCTATCAGAACAAATGAAGAGAGATTAGAAAAGAAAATCTACATGTTAAAGCAATGCATTTTCCCAATTCCTATTAAGAAAAAGTAATTTTTTTGTGCAGAGTGTAGATGATAAATTTTGGTACCACTTTTGCTTTCCTTTTTTTTTTTTTTTTTTTCCTGCTTGCGTATTTTTCTTTTCCTGGGTTATAATTACACATCCATCTTCTAAAATTTGACATTTTGCCATTGTTATATATGCTTAAAGGACAAAAAATGTATATTTTTATTTTATGGATTTTAATTACTTATATTTTATGGATAGAGTGCCTCAAGTTGAGGCATTAAAGACAGAAATGTTTTAATGAAAAAATACAAATAAAGTACTATATTGAACTCCACGGGGCACTTTCAGGGGGCAGACATGTTGCTTAGAATTGTGGGTCAGATCTTCCTCAATCGGATGAAAGATGTCAGACCCTTCAAACTACTATCCAGAGCTAAAAAGAGCAAAGGGGACTCATTTACCTTATTTGCTCGAATATAAGACGACCCTGATTATAAGACGACCCCCCAAACTTTGGATATTCCTTTAGGAAAAAAACTAAAAGCCTTAATATAAGACTACCCTAGAGGAAAAAAGTGTTACTTGTACATATTCACATGTATATTGCTTTTTAATATTTAATAAATATTTAATAAAGGACCTGGCTTCCTCATAGAAGTCCCGGCGTTCGTGCTGGGCAGCAGCGGAGGATGTCTGCGCACATCGCGCAGACATCCACCGGCTGTTAGCGAGGGGGATCCAGATCCCCTGCAGCTCTGCCGGGGACCTGGATCCCAGTCTTATAATCTGACCTCGATTTGAGGTCAGACTATAGGACGACCTCGAATATAAGACGAGAGGCCTTTTTCAGAGCATTTGCTCTGAAAAAAAACCTTGTCTTATATTCAAGCAAATACGGTAACAATTCATTAAAGCATATTTATTTAAAATGTCTACAGTTGATCCAATCTTTCAATTAATTAGAACTTTATTTTCTGCTGACAGTTGTCTTTCAGGCACCATCCTATTCATTAATACCATCTATTCTATTATTTCATTGCTAAAATCCAACCTTTTTTTATTAACTAGATTTAATTGTATTATTTCATTAAATCCTCTGATTCAACAAAATTTATATTGTATTATTCTAAAATTCAGTGTTTGGTTCTGTTGTCTAGGAATACATTTAAGAGAATGTTTTGTCTAAGTTCACGTACTTTGTGTACGAGGGCATTCATTCACAGTCTTGTAAGCACTGCTCATCCCTGCCACCGTCTCCTCTGTCTGATATACATACCCCTGCGGTCACTCTAATAGAATTGACCTTGTCCGCATACATAGTAAAATGGCCAATTTTCTCACCAAGTGGGATCAGGGGGGCTTGGTTATACTGACACGTTCGCTGACATTCAGCCCAGGGAACTTAACATTTCTCTAGTTTAAAATCAGAAATAGGATTGACACATGACAGTGTCTCTCGCCATTATCGGGATAAGTATGCCTTGACTTGGAGATATAAGTCTCGCTGGTCTCTAGGCAGTGCTTAACGAGTAACGTTAAAGAGCAGTCTGGTTGGAGGAGGCAACACATTTTTCTGTTGCTCATGGGCTATATTCAAGCAAGGGTTTGGTTTAACTGTTTGAGTGCCCCCCGAAAAAGGTGAGCCCCCCATTCCCATCTGGTGCATGGCATCAGTCACGCTTCCATCACTGTCCTTTTAGGCACTGTGCATAAACCGAAGGAATTACAGAGAAGAGTCATTTATGGTTGGGTGTTTGGCATCTTTAACTTCTAGGAACAAAAAACGAAGATGTTTGCACTCTTCTTCCAGTACAAATATCAATATTTATTAGGTGCGGATTCCGACAGAAGAAAAATCAACAACAAGACATGTATGGGAAAGACAGGACTCGCCTTACGCGTTTCACATGGAATCACGCGTAATCACAGGAATCATATCTTTAACTTCTAGTGCAAGTCCCATCTATTTATTGAAAGTACTCTAAAGGTGGTCTCAGTTTACCTTCTGAGATGATAATTGTTAGATAAGGTAACTATCAGGTGAGGAATAGGGACAGTCTTATTAACCGGTGTTACCTGGCCTAAACTAAACATGTATTAGCTGGGAAATTAAATTTGAGATGTATCTATCCCACAGGTATTTAAAGATATTCAGCATTTAGGTGAGGGAGAATCCCTACCTACCTGAATCCCTACTTTAGCAGGTACAAACTCTGAAGGTATCCTAAACTTGGAACAGAAAAAAGGTTGAACTTGATGGACACAAGTCTTTTTTTCCACCTAAACTAGTATGTAACTGTGTGACAGACTGCGTTATCCTTATCTCAGTGATGAATTTGAAGTAATAGTAAGTGAAGCAGAAAAGTGTTCTCAGGTGTGAAAATTCAGGTTAACATGGATATTTTCAGGCATATCCACCAGTTAAATTCAGTAAGGATCCCTCTGGACACTAGACAGGTGAATCCAGAGTTCAGTATCTGGAGTTGATCACGTTGTGGCCAAGTTTATGGAATTATACTGAAGAAACAAGTCCACAATGAAGTGAATGTGTAACTATCTACCTGGATTCGAACCCTGACTCCTGTGGTTCCTGTTCCCTGCTCCTGTTCCAGACGCCACCTGCTGGTTCTATTTCCTCATGTAGCCGTAGTGGCTATCTCTCTGACTTTGTCTTCTTTTTTACCTACAGCCCAGGTGTAGGTCCTTGTAGTAATGAGCCCTGGAGCTATATAAACCCCATCCTCCTAGCAATCAGAGCTGGTACATTTATTTTCTGCTAGCTTGTGTTTTTGATACCTGTTCATTGTGTTCCTGACCATCCCTGTTTTCTCCAGTCCCTTGACCTCGGCTTGATCCTGACCATCCTGCTTTCTCCAGTCCTTTGACCTCGACTTGATCCTGACTATCCTGCTTTCTCCAGTCCCTTGACCTCGGCTTGATCCTAGACCCTGCTTTGCCCTGCCTGGCTATGACTCGTGGGAAACCAAACAAGGCCTCTGCATGTGGGCATTCAAAGCCTGGGGCTCCACCCCAGGTGGAGAGTGCTCACCCTGCGAAGGACCTTGAATCACCCACTACCCCTGCACCGCGACTCCAGACCTTATCGGCACAGCCATCCGTGACAGAATGCTACTCAAACAGTCTAAACTCATCAGAACATTGATTACACCTTATGAAACAGTTATAGCTTAAGCTGTCTCTGCCTCAAACTGAACTCACTTCTCCATTGCTCTACATTTTATTTAGGTTGGTCATAAGGTATAATTCCACTCATAGTAAATAGAACCCAAGTGGCTTTTGTGTAGAAACTAGGTCTATAGTAATTGAAGACTTATTCGGGGTGTCCATTTGATTATTCGTAAAGAAAGATTGCCAGGCTGATGGTATATTGTGGAATTCCAAGAATAAAACATGGTGGCCTAGAGTCGGGGTGTTCAACATGAGACAGGCTGGCCAAATGCGGCTCGTTCAACAGCAAGGTACTGCCCACCTCACTTAACCACCCATATTCTCATTATCCATATGAATATTTAGTTTTGTTTGAATAAACATTTTTTTGAATAAACATTTTTGCATATGAAAATGGAAAGAGCGATAGAATTTATTTTATTTAGAAAGTGTTTTACCAGGAAGAATACATTTAGATTTATCTTGTTTTCAAGTATGTCCTAGGGACATTTTACAGTAGATTAAAAATAAATACATACATCCATATATTAAACAAGTGGGAAGGAGAACATACAGGGTAAATCATTATTGATAAAAAAAGGAACAACATGTACAGTATACAAAGGAGTTTGTAAACTAATAACAGGTACAATCTGTTTTGAGGATTTGGGAGACACTTATTTTCATGGATTTTAGACTAAAGGATGATTTGGCAGAATCAGGGATGCTTATTCCACATATGAAGAGCTCTGAAAGAGAACGCACCTTGACCTGCTTCCTTTTTGAAGTGAGGGATCACTAGTGAAGGGTTGGTGCAGGATCTGAGATTGTAGGAAGTGCATGGAGTAAGAGTGATCATACCGCTCAGGTAGGGGGGGAGCGTTCCAGAGAAGTGGTTCTGCACTAAGCAAGCTAGCTGGAGAGTGCGCCTGGAGGTCAGCCAGTTTAACTCTTTTAACATTTTACAGTGATGCGTGTTATAATCGCACTGTAGTGCAAAACGACACAATGTATTGTACATAGTGTCGAGTTTACCGAGATGGTCTGCAGGGCAGAATCATCCACAACATCTCCATAATCTAAGATCGGCATTAACATTTGCTGCACAATTCGTTTCCTTACCGTGGAATCTAGGTTTGATTTGTTTCTATACAGAGAGCCAATCCTTGGATATAGCTTTGACACAAGCTTATCAATATGGAGACCAAAAGAGAAGTTTGGGTCTAGCCGCATGCCAAGATACTTATATGAATTTACCTGGGTCAGGTTATAACTGGATTTGGTGTTGATGTTTATTGAGGATTGTTTAATTTAAGTAGTTTAGCATTTGTCCCAAACAACATGGACACAGTTTTTTCAGCATTGAAGAACAATTTGCTGCTAGCTATCCAATTTTCAGCTTTAGAAAACTGACCCTGCAGCATGGATTCCACTTGTGATAGTTTAGTACAGCACGTATAAATGGGCACAAGACAATACTTCCGAAAAACTTGGTGATATGGAGATTAAGTCGTTGCAGGGTTGGAAAATTATGAAGCCCTTTGGTGACTTGATTAATAGTAGAGGCCCCTCTTCTCTCTCTAGCACTTAGACACATCATGACAATTAATCGTGAATCTTCTAATTAATATGTATAATTAGATAGAAATGGTGTCATTTTGTTTTATAGTAAGTGATAATGTGGTATAGATGTTTATTTGCACAGGTTGAGTATGCCTTATCCAAAATGCTTGGGACCAGAAGTATTTTGGATAACGGATCATTTCAGATAACGCATCGTTTCCACCAATAAGTTGTATTAAAGCTTCTCAGCTCTCATGGAATACAGTAGTATCAAAGCAAATACTGTATAGAGCAAAAAAAACACTGTGATGTAGCTGTGATGTGAGGCATCGTTGGGAACCTGCCGTTGGCGTGTCAGGTCAGCGCACATGACAGTATATTACCCTTTGTGGGCGCGGGGGAATCCGAGTATGCATGGAATGGCTATATCACTGCTTAAGGGGGCCGGACAATGAGTAAACTGCAGTGCGCTTGCATTCTTGGAAAACTAAAGATTTGTCAATCTGCAGGAATAGCCCAATAAATTAAGAGCCCCACCTAATTCACACCCCTCCCCTTAAGGTAAAGTGGAAAGGATGGGTGCCTGTAGAGCTAAACCTAGAGTAGTTCTCGCATTTTATGTCTCGAGTGTGCCATTTTAATAGATCTACATTACATAAGTTTCTTACACAGTCAAGAAGGAAGTTTTCCCCCTAGGAGGCAAAATTTGAAATATCTTCCTTAGGGTTTTTTTTTTTTTTTTTGCCTTCTTTCGGATCAAAAGCTGGAATGATAGGTAAAAGGGTTGAACTTGATGGACGTGTGTTTTTTTTTTCAACCTAAATTACTATGTTACTATGTTACTATGCTACCATGTTACTATGTTCTGTGGTGTCATTTCTGACAGGTGTGAGTGGAATTTGCAACTTGTGGCAAAATCCAATTTTTTGGGGGGATAACGGATTATTTTGGATAATGGGTTTCTGGATAAGGGATCCTCAACCTGTAGTGTGTTTTTTTTGTTTGTTTGTATAATATATTCTAAAGAAACTTTAATAAAGAATGAATGAAAGAAAAAAAAAAGACAACAGAATAATATAATTTGAAATCTATCAAGCAATCTCTTTCATCTAAAAAAAAATAGTTAAATCCAATACACTGGTTATAACCGTTTATCCCAGATCAGTAATAAATAAAGGAATGCAGAATGCCTGGGATTTCTCCAGAAACTCCTTTCTAGAACTCAGGGAACAAAAGACTAATTTGAATGATGCTCCATGCAGAAATACTCATAATCTAGAAGCTGTTAAATGATTTGTTTTGACTACACAAAGTCAGCAGGAACCTATTATAACATAATTATCACAATTCTCTCTTCACTGGAAAACCCTTTACTCTTGCATTATCTCTGATAATTATTATACACACATTCTGAGGTTTTCGTTGCATCTGTGATTATTGCGTAGTGTGTAAAATGAAGTTTTACTCCTCATGATCGCTAGAAATAATCTTTCCAGGCTTCTAAGGGTTAAAGTTTTGTCACAGTGGAGAATTCGTAAAAGGACATTATCACAATTTTTTTTCCCCAACTACTCTATTCAATTTACCGCCCCACATTTTTTTTTTTGGGGGGGGGGGGGAGGAATAGTCTTTTTGGAGCAATATAGATGTTACATTTCATAATACTGGATTCAAAATGACTGATTACTTGGGCACAGATCTTGCTACCCACTTTAACAAAGGAAAACATTTAAATCTTGTAAACAGTACCTATTCTAAAATGCACAGGGAATGAGTCAGCCTCCCCACCTCTCATACACCCGATGAAAGATGGAGAGAAGGGATAGTTGCCAAAGGATCCCATTTTTGGAGGTCCTGTCCCATGAAACTAGGGTCTGTCCCAGCAATATTACTGCCTATGTACAAGTGCTTAGCACTGCGCACAGGCAGCATTGTGTGTAAATTGTACATGGCTAAGAGACATCCAAAGTCTAAACTAGGAGAATTGACCTCAAGACATCCAGTATCTGTACCAGGTAAGCTAGAACTCAATCTCCTGGGGTCACGAAACATCACGTAGCGCTACACGGCTACTTAGTCTTTACAATTTTGCACCAAAAATTTACGTAGCGCTTAAATTTACTTAAAAACAAATAAAAAACAATGGGATCGGCACTCCCATTGATTGTGCAGTAATAATGCTTTTTAATCCAGAGAAGTGATACCCCAGCAGGCAATGAACTGATTCACAAAATCATAACGAGTTTCGCATCCCAAACAATGCTCTGTTTGGACCACTAGGACTCAGAGCACCTGTATAATTATTGGAGGAGGAGGAGCAACCCAAAATCCCTGAAAAGTTTGGATTATTTTCCCGACAGCACTGGAGCACGGTAAAAAAAAAAAAAAAAATTTTAATACTGTTTAGTTTGCTCTCATATATCACATTTGCAGCATTCAAAGAATTTAATAAACAAATCAATATATCCCAAATTATATCTCTACTTGCATTGCAGCTTGTAAGAAGAACACATCCTCTGTTTTTTTTCCCACTAGTTGAAAATCACAAATGAGAAAACATAAGGTACTTACAAACAGACCAGTATTAGGCAAAAAGAGCAGCAACACCCAAGTGCAGCCAACGTTTCGGTTTCCTTACGCCTTTGTCAAGGTTGACCTCAAAGGTCGCTCGTTGGGGTCGAGTATAGTGCTCGAGGGATGGTGGCGAAGATGAACCTCAGCTCGACCATCAAACTCTAATTTTAGTGACCGTACCCCAGTAAAATAAGCCTACATAAAATATTATTATATAGTAATATACTGCATTAGACCAGCTTAGGCACTTGTCAAGACTGCATGCTTCTTCGTTTTTCCGGTTCTGTGTTAATATACATCTGGTTTACGTATTTGCCTGTGGGACTGACGGACTAAAGATCAGAGTCTGCTCTTCAGGTTCTGTGCCGGTAACCATAAGAATAGCGGAAATGCTAGATGCCACTGGACATCTTACTCTTTATATGTCAAAAGGCATGTAAAGTGGCGTGATCTCACAAGATGGAAAAATACTCTGCAAGGTGTCCTTGCTGCTCATCTGCGATATCACAAATATTAAAAGAGTTCACAAACAAAAGAAACCAAAGAAATGTAAAAACATTAAACTGTATCAAAATATATTGAAAAAAAAAAACAATCATCCTGTTCATATTAACCCCTTAACTTAAATATTACATACAGGATGAGAATGCTGTATACAGCCAGAAGGATTTCGGATAACGGATCATGTTCATCACTAAGATATATTAAAGCCTCTCAGCACATTACACATACAGTAATATCAATGTAAATACTGTGTAGAGCAAATAAATCCCTGTTACTGTGCTGTAGCTGTGATGTGAGGCATTGTTGGGAACCTGCCGTTGGCGTGTCAGCTCTGCACATGTGTCATTGTATTACCCTTTGTGGGTGTGGGGGAATCTGATCGTGCATGGAAAGGCTATATCCCAGCTTAAGGGGGCCGGACACTGAATACACTGCTGTGCACTTTCATTCTGTCAGGTGTGTGTGGAAGTTGCTAAATCCCCTCCAATATTTTTGGATAAGGGATTTCTGGATAAGGGATACTCAACCTGTGTGACTAAATGAACCTATTGAATGCACAGAGCCATTATAGGTAAATTTAGCTTTATAGGTAAATTGTTGGTTCCAGCACATTAGACCAGGTTAAAGGGTAAGCATTAGTGGAAGCCACATAGCTGGCAAATGTTTATTTTTAGGGTTTCATTTAAAAGCATTGGTTTTTTTTTATTTTTTTATAAAAATATAGAAACACACTACTGTCCTGCAAGATAATATCTGTCTCTTTAGCTAACTGACATTCCATTTTTATCTGGATAACAAAAGCACGCCTAGCTTAGCCATCCTTATTCTGATTTATTTATTTATTTATTTGTAGCATCTGTTCCGGCTGGTTTCGGAGTCTACCCAGCATTCCTCCCACCGGGGGTCTGTCGGAGCAATAGGGTATTGGAACCTGTGATGAGGTAGGGCCCCCAGGCCACTGTATCTCTCCCCACCACACGGAAGAGCACCAGCTGCCTGGCCTCATTTGCATTTTCTCTCCAATATAATGAAATTAGCCACGAGTTTCCCGAGGTGATGCAAGACGTAAATTTAGGCTAGATGTGTCAGCGTGTGACGGGAAGGGAGGGGGAAGGTCACAGACGCACGCTAACAGCATCGATATCCTGTATGATAAAGGCTCTGTACAGCAACGCTAAACTTCATGTATACTAAAATAATAACCATGATAATAATAATAAACAGCATTCAATTACAGTGTAATTCAGCTACAATAAACCTTACATCACATCAGGTAGTCTAGTGGAACTGAAATGTGCAATATATATATATATTCTATTCTATTAGCTGCCCTTTTCATCTTAGCATCTAAGGCAGGGGTAGGCAACCTGTGGCCCTCCTGATGTTGCAGGACTACATTTCCCATAGTCCTCTGCCAGTCTCTAACCCGAGCATTAGGGGAGATGTAGTTCATTAGTAACTGGAGGGCGGATTAATGTAAGGTAATCAATGTAGCAAGCTGATAAGATAGCTCATTGGGATAATGCACCAACTGTAACATTTGTTCAGTTCTCTGAGTTGCAGGATCAAACGCTGGCAGGGTCAACTCAAGCCTTTCTTTCCCTGGATGTTGGGTGAAAGTGGCATCCCCAAGATGTCTGGTATCTAGACATTTCAAATGGCAAACTTAAGTAGACTTGCTTCAAATGTGTCAAAACCCAACAGCTTCCATCAGCTTTCAATGAATTTAACATTAAATATGTTAGTTTCCCCAAAAGCTGAAGGGTCCAAACACATCCAGATCCTGAGTTTGGAACCGTCGGGAGCAGGATCTCCTTTGTAACAGCCCAAAGTTATTATTTTGGACGTGTTAACTGTGAATAACAATTACCACAGGGGTGCATACATTCTAATTTGGCCTTCCATTCTACCATTCTATGTTATAATCAGATAATAATAATATAATAAGAGTAACTAAAAAGCGATTATTATTTTTTTTGTAGCATTCTGACCAGGGATGGTGGTGATCACATCAGTAGACTTAAAAAAGTTAAAAAGCAAACTTTTCCTTCAAAATAGTCAAAATCATTTAGGGAAGGAAGGATTCTTTTTCTTCCCTTCTTATTCAGCTTCTGACCAGCGATACTGAACTCTGAGCTTAAAGAAAAAATACAGCGAGCTGAGCCCAATCAAACGTCAAACAATGGAAAAAAAGGTCACTAAAGTGCTAACGTCGAGTGATCGTTGAGTCAACTACGGGGGGGGGGGGGGGGGGGGGTCGAACACTGCATTATACTGAATTTCCCCCATCTCTGTGGTACATTATAGCTGTTACTGCATAATGCATTTCCCAGGGAAAGCCGAGGAATGGAGAAGATTTCCAATGAATAGAATGTTCTGAACACTTTCCATCCAGACACACAGAGTATAATATTGGATAACAGGAATTCATTTCTCCTACACAATACTTTTCCTTTCGATGAGAAAAAAAATATCAACCTTTTATGTTCTGATGTTGTAAAATTAATTTGAATGAAGACCCCCACCACCACCCTCACATCCTTGGTTGCACTAAGGCACCTTTAAAAGACCAAACAGAACAATAGACTAGGGATAATCTTGGGCATTAATCATAGAGCTGCCAATTCCTCCTAATTTGGAAGATGGGAACGGATGTGGACATGTAAAAACTCGCAGAGGGGCTTGTGAAATTTCACTTGACGTACTCCCGCTGTGACACGGCAACCATTGAGGAAGGCCTGTCATTTGGTTGTCAACCTTTGGCCTACTCTAGGCGTATTCTGAAATGATGTGAAAAGAATGACTTCGCCGTACAGCTATTCTCTTCCAGCTACTCCTTGCCGTCCTTGATGTCAGTCAAATGTTAACCAGGACCTACAGAGCTTAAAAATACCCCTTAGAATGCCTGCTATTAAGACCATTTACTTTTCGGTTAACGACTTCGCGGCATAAGGTATTGTTTACTTAGCAACGTTCACGTACTTGCATTTTAATGAAGCTAATTAATAATAAGTTAGAAGTCCTGAGCTATTACTTCACAGCTGGACCATATGTACTAATTATGCTGGATGGACACACAGTCGACTTCAATATAAAATCAAGATATGGATATTTTGTAATGCTCCTGCTTTATTTCGTCGTATAAGAAGAACATTTTAAAATACTTTTAAAAATGATTAAAAATAAAAAAAATACATTTTTACATGTAGCATAAAAGAAATATAGTGATAACCAATTAGCTTATCTGTTTTGTTTTTTTTTCAACAAGAAAGGCTAACATTTGTTTATTTTTTTGTGATGTTTTTTTGCACATCCCAGGTATTCGTAGTGGCCTTGTAAATCAAACGTCGTCCCAGGCGCCCCCGTCTTCTCTCTGTAAGATAAAATGTTATGGCATTTCTCTTATTGCTTGCAACTGAAAATGCTACCTGTTTCAGTGGACAATTCAGGCTTTTAAAGTTCTGTGGTTGATAAAATGAATACCATTAAGTTGAGTAATAGTAACATTCTCTGGCAAAAGAAACCTGCTTGGGACATACTTTAAAATTAGAGGATATTTTTAGGGCATTCTTCCTGGTCAAATACTTTATTGTTATTAAATTTGTTAATATGTGTAAATATTACTATCATGGCCCTACAAGGCAATGATTGCTAGCTGATACAAGGTTTCAGTGGATTTAGCTCCAATACACACTGAAGGTGCACCACTGACTTGTTAAGTGTAGACATGAGAAAAGACATGAATGACTGACAGAGCAGAGTCAGGCTAGGCCTGTTTCATGAGCATCTTCTCCCTCGTCTCCTCTGCCATCTCGCCCTCTGCTCTTTGGGCGCTGGATCCTGCGGCTCATTCCCACCTGTACAATCACGCCTTGCGCCCACTCTACGTGATGCCGTGTATGGATATTTTGCTGCACTTTCTCATGCATGTGTCAACTTCCTTGCTATTTAAGTATCCAGTTTTCAGTCTCTGACTGCCCATTTATTGTGCCATCAGTGGGTTGTTGTTTTTTCAGTTGTTTTCCAATGTACCAGTCCTCAGCACATCTTTTATAATCGAACTCTGCCTGTCCTGACCTCTTGCTTGTTTATCATAAATGATTGAATAACATCCTCTCTCAAAACCTGGTCCTCAGCCTCTCAGCATTGCTTTATCCTCACTCTGGTCGCTAATAGACTTTGCTTTGCTACTGCAAGTGACATAAATATATATATATGATGGTGATCATTCTCCACTACTTTACAAAGGTCTGGACTAATGAACTCTCCACCTAAATGACCATAGAATCTTCCAACAGATTTCATTGTGACATTCTCCACTATAGTACTCTGGGCCAAAGGTACGTGGTCCATTCCCTTTAATGATGCACAGTCAACCCAACATTTTCCATTCTACTAACATGAGGAGGGAATTAATAGAGTGGAGGCAAGACAGTTCTGCTCATGCGTCTTTGGAAGGACATAACTGCTTTAGATGGCAAAGAAGCACAGAAGTAGTGATTTGTTGGTGAGTTGCAAAATTTTGACCGAAATCAGTTGGAAAAAAAAAAGGCTGTAAATTCCCCCACAACTTACATAATGAATATGACCCACAGTCTTCTGATATATTGTTGTGTTGTCAGTAGCTTTATCAAATTATTTCAAACAGAACTTCCTAAAAAGTTTAACATTTCAAACAAAATAATTTTAAAATCTAAAATACCACAAAATTCCAATCTACAGCTCATTTTCTAAACATGTTGAATTATGGAACCCAACGAACAACAGAAAGCACACTTAAAACTCTTCCCCTTGTTAACCGTTATTTGCATTTTAACTTTCACCCGGTTCCCAGGCCTTTGGGAATCGCCTCAATTTATTTTATTAACACATGTGCTAAGTTAGATTGTGCAATTGTCCAATGCCAAATATGCCCCATCACTGCTGGAAAATACAATGTTCTGACAAGTTCATGGACCCATGTGAGGGCCTTTTTTTTGTTTCCAGTATACCCTATAGCTGCCTATAAATGTGTGTGTAATGAACATATGAAAACTCTGCCTATGGCTTAGACTGAGGAGTATTTCGCCCATTCATTTGTGCTCTATCATTTGTTGCCATCAAGGTTACAACAGACCTGAGAACTAGATTGATACTAATGCATTAGAACACCTAACAAGGTTACACCATACATACATCAACAATTTAATCTAGTTGATGGTGACTGTAATGACGGTATCCTTGTTATCCTCATATCCTGCTTCTAATGTTTATTTTTATTTCATTGGAATTTTTTTAGCCCCAGTGCGTGGTTTTACCCAAAGCTAGACGACCAGCTTGCCCAGCCCCGTGAGGACAGTATCAGGCAAGTTTAAAGGACAACTGTCAGCAAAACAAAATAAGTTCTGTTTGATTGGAAGATTATATCAAGTGTAGGCATTTTAATAGAAGTGTTTTAATGAAAAAGTACAAATAAAGCAGCTAACTGAGACTTCTTTGCTTGTATAACTCTATCTGGGGGAGGACATATTGTTTAGAATCTTGAGGCAGATGAAGGAAGGTCTGACCCATCTGACTCAAGATGTCTGCTCCCGAAGGTGCATTCTTACATTAAAGTATTTATATTTAAAATACCTACACTTGATGAAATCTTTCAATTAACCATAACTTGTCTACAGCTGTCCATTAAGATGAAGCCAATGATAAAACCAATGTAATACTCTATAGTACCATGTCATTTATTCCTAATAAACATTTATATCAAATGAATAAGTCAATTTAAATAAAATATAGAGTACATGTGTGTGTGTTTTTTTTTTATACTGGATTAAAGAGGGACTGACCGCTCCAAAATGGCTTAATAAGACAGAAGATCAACTTCTGCCAGATTAAAAACATCATTTTAACAGTCTGAGCCATTCAAGTATGACTTTAAAAAGACTGCTCTGTAATACTGCTCCATGATCCAATCTCTTCAATTAAACATGCCACACATAATTGACACCCCTAGCCGGTAAGGTCATGCCTGGAAGTTTTCGTGTGGCTAGGAGCACTGTTGAAAACAGTGGAGGAGACAGAGCAACATTTTGGTTTTAGAGGTATATTATATTTGTTCTCCAAGTCCAGAGATGTTACAATGTACTTCAGCAAGATGTTTAGATGAAGGTCACCTAGATGTGACCTAAATTAGGAACATCTCTTCCGCATTGTGGGGTCGTATTCTCCACCACATTCTCAAAGATCTCTCTAGAGGTCTGCAAGAATCAAGAAGTGAGGAGCAAGGTGTGGTAGGTAACACAGCCACCTCTCAACAAACGCAAACAATTTTCTCCCATGTGGGGTGAGGAGCTGGCTGTCTTCTTGTGTATATGTTTATTGTATTTAACTATATGGGGGGCATTTACCAAAGAAACGCCCAAAAAAATATCACAAATTTAAAATAACGCACCACTGCATTTATAAATCTGTTTCCCGTTATGTACAAAAAATAATCGTTAATTAAATAAAATAATGGATAAAATAACAATTGCATGTCTTGATTGCATTGTACTTTCCTCTTTGTTAATAGCAAAATTTTGTTTTTTTTGGTTTAAGTTGCAACATAAAACATACGCTAATCTAGTGCGCTATCGATTCTAATGAGCACTCATATTTTGGAGACACAATTTGGTGAAAAAAGGTTTAGGTGGTGTGTGTGCCACTGTTTTCATGCAAACACAATATGAAGAAGGATATTTTATTGTCTAATTATTACACAAGAGGACAATGGAACAAGTATGTGTCTTTGGGAACAAGTATGTGTCTTATTACACAAGAGGACAATGGAACAAGTATGTATCTTATTACACAAGAGGACAATGGAACAAGTATGTGTCTTATTACACAAGAGGACAATGGAACAAGTATGTGTCTTTGGGAACAAGTATGTGTCTTATTACACAAGAGGACAATGGAACAAGTATGTGTCTTATTACACAAGAGGACAATGGAACAAGTATGTGTCTTTGGGAACAAGTATGTGTCTTATTACCCAAGATGACAATGGAACAAGTATGTGGTATTGGGGCAGAGAGATCATGGCAAACTCCTGCTTAATTTTAACAAATACCACTCTATCAAATATCCTTAGAGAACAGCTGGAGCCTGATATCTCGAATATGTGAACTACGTCAAGGTTTGGGGTCCTTAAATTCTAGATTGTAACTAGAAATCCATATTTTAGTCTCAAAGTGGATTACATACCTTGGGATCTCGAGTGTCAGCGCCACTATGCATGCGCAGTAATGCTGTCACTCAACCTGACAATGCTGGCTACCCAGTTTGATAGAGCAACTATGCCTGCCTACAATGCTGAGCATGTGCAGTATATTTTTTCCAGTGTCTCAGACATCTGAAAAAGAGATGGCATTCCCGAATGCCTCTGTAGAGCTCAGTGGGACAGTAGGACACAGCCTAAAATCCAGGACTTTTGGGAGGGGATGGGAGAGTTCGTCGCAGCTGCTACTACGCAGTCGCATCACTGCGACCTCTCGCGCGATGACCACTTAATCATGTGACAGGTCATCACGGAACAGGTCAAGGCAGCATAGAAGGTTAGTATTATTAGTATTAGGGCTTAGGGTTAGGTTTTAGGATTTGTGCTTAGTATTAGGAGTTAGTATTGGGGTTCAGGGTTTAGTATTATCGCTTAGTATTAGGAGTTAGTATTGGGGTTCAGGGTTAGTATTATCACTTAGTATTAGGAGTTAGTATTGGGGTTCAGGGTTTAGTATTATTGCTTAGTATTAGGAGTTAGTATTTGGGTTCAGGGTTAGTATTAGAATTTAGTATTGGGGTTCAGGGTTTAGTATTATCGCTTAGTATTAGGAGTTAGTATTGGGGTTCAGGGTTTAGTATTATTGCTTAGTATTAGGAGTTAGTATTGGGGTTCAGGGTTAGTATTAGAATTTAGTATTGGGGTTCAGGGTTTAGTATTATCGCTTAGTATTAGGAGTTAGTATTGGGGTTCAGAGTTAGTATTAGGAGTTAGTATTGGGGTCCAGAGTTTAGTGTTATCGCTATTAGGAGTTAGTACTGGGGTTCAGGGTTTAGTATTATTGCTTAGTATTAGGAGTTAGTATTGGGGTTCAGGGTTAGTATTAGGAGTTAGTATTGGGGTTCAGGGTTTAGTATTATCGCTACGTATTATGAGTTAGTATTGGGGTTCAGGGTTAGTATTAGGAGTTAGTATTGGGGTTCAGGGTTAGTATTAGAATTTAGTATTGGGGTTCAGGGTTTAGTATTATCGCTTAGTATTAGGAGTTAGTATTGGGGTTCAGGGTTAGTATTAGGAGTTAGTATTGGGGTTCAGGGTTTAGTATTATCGCTTAGTATTAGGAGTTAGTATTGGGGTTCAGAGTTAGTATTATCGCTTAGTATTAGGAGTTAGTATTGGGGTTCAGGGTTAGTATTAGGAGTTAGTATTGGGGTTCAGGGTTAGTATTAGGGCTTTGCATTAGGAGTTAGTATTGGGGTTCAGGGTTAGTATTAGGGCTTTGCATTAGGAGTTAGTATTGGGGTTCAGGGTTAGTATTAGGGCTTTGCATTATGAGTTAGTATTGGGGTTCAGGGTTAGTATTAGGGCTTTGCATTAGGAGTTAGTATTGGGGTTCAGGGTTAGTATTAGGGCTTTGCATTAGGAGTTAGTATTGGGGTTCAGGGTTAGTTTTAGGAGTTAGTATTGGGGTTCAGGGTTTAGTATTATCGCTTAGTATTAGGAGTTAGTATTGGGGTTCAGGGTTAGTATTAGGGCTTTGCATTAGGAGTTAGTATTGGGGTTCAGGGTTAGTATTAGGGCTTTGCATTAGGAGTTAGTATTGGGGTTCAGGGTTAGTATTAGGGCTTTGCATTAGGAGTTAGTATTGGGGTTCAGGGTTAGTATTAGGGCTTTGCATTAAGAGTTAGTATTGGGGTTCAGGGTTAGTATTAGGGCTTTGCATTAGGAGTTAGTATTGGGGTTCAGGGTTAGTATTAGGGCTTTGCATTAGGAGTTAGTATTGGGGTTCAGGGTTAGTATTAGGGCTTTGCATTAGGAGTTAGTATTGGGGTTCAGGGTTAGTATTAGGGCTTTGCATTAGGAGTTAGTATTGGGGTTCAGGGTTAGTATTAGGGCTTTGCATTAGGAGTTAGTATTGGGGCTTTGCATTAGGAGTTAGTATTGGGGTTCAGGGTTAGTATTAGGGCTTTGCATTAGGGGTTAGTATTGGGGTTCAGGGTTAGTATTAGGGCTTTGCATTAGGAGTTAGTATTGGGGTTCAGGGTTAGCATTGGGGCTTTGCATTATGAGTTAGTATTGGGGTTCAGGGTTAGTATTAGGGCTTTGCATTAGGAGTTAGTATTGGGGTTCAGGGTTAGTATTAGGGCTTTGCATTAGGAGTTAGTATTGGGGTTCAGGGTTAGTATTAGGGCTTTGCATTAGGAGTTAGTATTGGGGCTTTGCATTAGGAGTTAGTATTGGGGTTCAGGGTTAGTATTAGGGCTTTGCATTAGGAGTTAGTATTGGGGTTCAGGGTTAGTATTAGGGCTTTGCATTAAGAGTTAGTATTGGGGTTCAGGGTTAGTATTAGGGCTTTGCATTAGGAGTTAGTATTGGGGTTCAGGGTTAGTATTAGGGCTTTGCATTAGGAGTTAGTATTGGGGTTCAGGGTTAGTATTAGGGCTTTGCATTAGGAGTTAGTATTGGGGTTCAGGGTTAGCATTGGGGCTTTGCATTAGGAGTTAGTATTGGGGTTCAGGGTTAGTATTAGGGCTTTGCATTAGGAGTTAGTATTGGGGCTTTGCATTAGGAGTTAGTATTGGGGTTCAGGGTTAGTATTAGGGCTTTGCATTAGGAGTTAGTATTGGGGTTCAGGGTTAGTATTAGGGCTTTGCATTAAGAGTTAGTATTGGGGTTCAGGGTTAGTATTATGGCTTTGCATTAGGGGTTAGTATTGAGGTCCAGGTTATTATTCTGGTCTGGGGTTAGGGGTTAGTATTGGCTTGGTATTAGGGTTAGTTTTAGGGGGGGGGGGTAATTTATTGGGGGGGGGGGCTCCTAGACTTCAGTTGGAAGGCATGGGACTATGTAGAAAAATGAATTATGAATTACAGTTTTAACAGTATGGACGCCAAAGCAATTTTCCTGCTGATTGTTCCACTTTTAGAGCCTTGCTTGCTTCACATTGGCTCTTTATACATCACCAATTATGAGACATGGGACTGAGTGGCAGGTAAAGACAAATTAATTTTCCCTGTTTAAAAAAACTTACATAATCTTTTTTTCTTTATTTGGTCTACTCTCAGAATAGACATATGCTTATCCAGCCCACGGCAATATGTCACTAAAAAACGGACTAGAGACTATGCTCTCAGAGAAGGTGGGTGTTTATTCAGTCTGACAATCACTTCCCATAACACAGCACAGATACTAAAGCTGGTCATCTCTCTCTGCCATGCCACTGTTAACTGATCCTACTGGCAGAGGAAGGACTGGTTACAGATTCTAGGATGCCTGCCAAGCCCATGACAAATCTGAATATTGTCAGTGTTGCCAAGAATGATATAGACAATGGCTGCAATGCCGCTATGTGGACGCTAAGCAGAGGAAAGGGGACAGCCATGTGTCCAATTAACCTTTCCACTCCTGATGCTCCTGACTCCATTTAGACAGTGAAAGAAAAATATTTAGGCACTGGACAGCCAGGGTTAAAGTCTAGATTACATGGGGTTTTCCTTCAAAATGACATATCTGTACAGTCATTCAAGATCACAGTGTGCATCTACTCAAATCTACGGCAAACAGAGAATAGTATCTGTTTATTCATCTGGCAATTTATTTATAACAAACAATTATATTCTCCAGTGCTGTCCAGTGGGCTAAAAAAAAATCCATACAAATAGTAGAAGAGGCAAGCCATACAAATAGTAGAAGAGGTAAGCCATACAAGTAGTAGAAGAGGAAAGCCATACAAATAGTAGAAGAGGTAAGCCATACAAGTAGTAGAAGAGGAAAGCCATACAAATAGTAGAAGAGGCAAGCTATACTAATAGTAGAAGAGGCAAGCCATACAAATAGTAGAAGAGGCAAGCCATACAAGTAGTAGAAGAGGAAAGCCATACAAATAGTAGAAGAGGCAAGCTATACTAATAGTAGAAGAGGCAAGCCATACAAATAGTAGAAGAGGCAAGCTATACTAATAGTAGAAGAGGCAAACCATACAAATAGTAGAAGAGGCAAGCTATACTAATAGTAGAAGAGGCAAGCCATACAAATAGTAGAAGAGGCAAGCTATACTAATAGTAGAAGAGGCAAGCTATACTAATAGTAGAAGAGGGAAGCCATACAAATAGTAGAAAAGGGAAGCATAGAAATAGTAGAAGAGGCAAGCCATACAAATAGTAGAAGAGGCAAGCCATATAAATTGTAGAAAAGGTGAGTCATACAAATAGTAGAAGAGGCAAGCCATACAAATAGCAGAAGAGGTAAGTCATACAAATAGTGGAAGAGGTAAGCCATACAAATAGCAGAAGAGGTAAGCCATACAAATAGTAGAAGAGGCAAGCCATACAAATAGTAGAAGAGGCAAGCCATACAAAAAGTAGAAAAGGGAAGCCATACAAATAGCAGAAGAGGTAAGCCATACAAATAGTAGAAAAGTTAAGCCATACAAATAGTAGAAGAGGCAAGCCATACAAATAGCAGAAGAGGCAAGCCATACAAATAGCAGAAGAGGTAAGCCATACAAATAGTAGAAGAGGCAAGCCATACAAATAGTAGAAGAGGCAAGCCATACAAATAGCAGAAGAGGTAAGCCATACAAATAGTAGAAGAGGAAAGCCATACGAATGGTAGAAGAGGCAAGCCATTCAAATAGTAGAAGAGGCAAGCCATACAAATAGTAGAAGAGGCAAGCTATACTAATAGCAGAAGTGGCAAGCCATACAAATAGTAGAAGAGGCAAGCCATACAAATAGTAGAAGAGGCAAGCCATACAAATAGTAGAAGAGGCAAGCCATATAAATTGTAGAAAAGGTGAGTCATACAAATAGTAGAAGAGGGAAGCCATACAAATAGCAGAAGAGGCAAGCCATATAAATAGTAGAAAAGTTAAGCCATACAAATAGCAGAAGAGGCAAGCCATACAAATAGTAGAAAAGTTAAGCCATACAAATAGCAGAAGAGGCAAGCCATATAAATAGTAGAAAAGTTAAGCCATACAAATAGCAGAAGAGGCAAGCCATACAAATAGTATAAAAGTTAAGCCATACAAATAGTAGAAGAGGAAAGCCATACAAATAGCAGAAGAGGTAAGCCATACAAATAGCAGAAGAGGCAAGCCATATAAATTGTAGAAAAGGTAAGTCATACAAAAAGTAGAAAAGGGAAGCCATACAAATAGTAGAAAAGTTAAGCCATACAAATAGCAGAAGAGGTAAGCCATACAAATAGTAGAAGAGGCAAGCCATACAAATAGTAGAAGAGGAAAGCCATATAAATTGTAGAAAAGGTAAGCCATACAAATAGCAGAAGAGGTAAGCCATACAAATAGTAGAAGAGGCAAGCCATACAAATAGCAGAAGAGGTAAGCCATACAAATAGTAGAAGAGGCAAGCTATACTAATAGTAGAAGAGGCAAGCCATACAAATAGTAGAAGAGGCAAGCCATACAAATAGTAGAAGAGGCAAGCCATACAAATAGTAGAAGAGGCAAGCCATACAAATAGCAGAAGAGGCAAGCCATACAAATAGCAGAAGAGGTAAGCCATACAAATAGTAGAAAAGTTAAGCCATACAAATAGCAGAAGAGGTAAGCCATACAAATAGTAGAAAAGTTAAGCCATACAAATAGCAGAAGAGGTAAGCCATACAAATAGTAGAAGAGGCAAGCCATACAAATAGTAGAAGAGGCAAGCCATACAAATAGCAGAAGAGGTAAGCCATACAAATAGTAGAAGAGGCAAGCCAGGTAGTGGAAGGAATGGTTCAGGTAAGGTGAGAGAAGAGTATAGTGAGCATAAGGATTTACACTGAGAGTTTGGAGGCTACCCAGGAGAAGTTGATTTTTAGGGACTGGCACATACCCAGTGTCCTATATAGTGATGGTTCTATATAATGCATTATTAACAAGAAGTGAGCTGAACTCTTCTAGCAGGAGACGCTCACCAGGCACCACAAGTAATGCTGTCAACAAATTCTGTAGCATGATCAATGCTGCTTGAATAATAATAATAGTAAATTCACATTAAAGAGCTTTGTTTTGCAGACATTTATATTTTTCTTTATGTGACAAAACATATATACAAGACGGTACCAGCGCACAAAGATCGTCACTGAGAGTCTTTCAATAAATATTTATAATGGTAAAGGACACTTTAATAATAGTATGATACAGCCTGGCTCATCTCACGGGGATGAGGTGTCACCTTATGTCAAACTATAAAGAAAGCTTCCCCTACGTCAGACACTGGACTACACTATTAACACCTTGTATAACCCTGAGTCTGTCTTCTACCACGATGCTTCTGTTTAATTCTTGTTCCCATGTTTTGTTTTAAATCCATTTCTTAGGTTCCGCATTTTAATTGTGCCGAGACATTGAGAGATCACAAAGTCCAAAAATGGTCCAGAAACTCTGTACCATCCAATTATGTTGGAAATACTTAACTCCCAGATAATTAAAAAAATTCTCTCTTCGGTAACTAATATCCAAGTACTTGATTAAAAGTCTTAACTTTTGGATCTATTATCAGCTCTTTTAAAGGGACACTAAACGTTACTTTTAACTTGTGCTTCTAATATAGAAGCCCAAGTGAAATGTAAGTTGTCCCTAGTATGAGGATAGACTGACGTGTTCTTTTGATAGTACTTTTGATAGTACACAACAGTTTATCCTCTGACAGACAGCTGCCATGTTTCCATAGGAAGCAGGTAGACGTCTGGTCGGCGACTGTCTCTCTCTGCGCTACCTCGTTTTTGCATGAGATCAGCAGGGGGAACCTTAATTCCCATGCGTCCTATGGAAGCATGGCAGCTGTCGGTCAAGGGATACACTGGCGTGTATTATCAAAAGTACTATCAAAAGTACACGCCAGTTCATCCTCACACTAGGGACGACTAACATTTCACTTGTGCTTCTATATTAGAAGCACATGTGAGAAATAATGTTTAGTGTCCCTTCAAAACAATAATTCTAATGTTACATTAAGTTGTATGTTTGTCTTTCTCTATACATGCTATTTTTTTTGTTTGCAGTTAATTAAAAGAGCCTGTCAAAAAAAGAGTTAACACATGGAATTCAGCAAACGGTTTCATTAGCTTTAGGTGTACTCAAATCATTGCAACATACGAAGCTGCTAAACACCATATTGCTAAAGTCTGCTGTGTTTTTTCGGTATGTTAAGCAAGCAGATGCATAAAACAAGCCACCTTTTTGCCTTAAGTGAGTGAAGAGAATCTCTAGCTGAGCATCTGCTGCCAGATTTCCAGCCGGCCAGTGAAGGCTCCGAGCTAGTATAGGACGTGTCTACCCATCCTATGTTACCAGGGTAAGTATAGAGCAATAACCATGTCCGCTTGCACTAATGAACAGTAACGAGCAGAAATACAGTGTGAATAAAACTCCACGTCATTACTCATAGTGAATTCTGAAGCAATCTTCTAAATGTGCAGTAAGCATGGAAACCAATGAAAAGCCCCTACCGACACTCCCAATGTATCAGTGGATTTTAATATATATACGCAAAAGGCTATTTTTTCTTGCAAGCACACCCCAACTAATTCTCAGACGTTCCTTGAGTTATTACTTTGTATTTATACTCTTGTCTCTTCTGTATTTATAGTGTTAGCGAGGACAGGTCCTGACCTTGTGTTAGACCTAGATGGTACAGCCAATCAAGGCATAGTAAGGCCCAGGTACTCCAAAAATAAACAGTTTTATTTAAATAAATAAATGCACAGACAGCAAAGGTTTTTTTATTTGGAATAATCAATATAAAAAATTGAACAAAAAAAACATTTATCATTCATAAGTAATCAATTAATAAACAAATTCTAGACCCTACTGGACCAAAGTCCAATTTATGATCATATCACTCATATCAGACTCGTCAAATTGTAGGATGTTTAATCAAATATTACCCAGCTGCAACACTGTAATGTGCAACATATTTCTAACATCTCACAAAATACACAAAAATACACAACTTCAATGACTTTAAATATAATTCTAACTCTAATAAACAACTCTTTTACTTTTTGTTAATTATTGGAGGGGAGGACGTGGGAACTCAAAATTCCTGGTCTTCTGTTTAACTGCCTCATGCATGTAGCCACAAATGTAACCCACCAAAAACACTAGTGGAGAGACACTTTAAGCCAAGACCTTAAATAATCCCAGTGCATTAAGACACACTAGGTGTACCACAGAATACCTACACCGATCAGCCATAACATTATGAGCACTGACAGGTGGCAAGCTGGCGGAGTGCGTGTAATGCTTTGGGCAATGTTCTGCTGGGAAACCTTGGGTCCTGCCATTCATGTGAATGTTACTTTGACATGTACCACCTACCTAAGCATTGTTGCAGACCATGTACACCCTTTCATGGAAACAATATTCCCTGATGGCATTGGCCTCTGTCAGCAGGATAATGTGCCCTGCCACAAAGCAAAAATGGTTCAGGATTGGTTTGAGGAACACGACAACGAGTTCAAGGTGTTGACTTGGCCTCCAAATTCCCCAGATCTCAATCCAATCGAGCATCTGTTGGATGTACTGGACAAACAAGTCCATGGAGGCCCCACCTCGCAACTTACAGGACTTAAAGGATCTGCTGCTAACGTCTTGGTGCCAGATAACACAGCACACCTTCTGGTCTAGTGGAGTCCACGCAATGATGGGTCATAATGTTATGGCTGATATATACAAATTTAAAAAGACACACACTTACTCCACCCAGTTGACAAACTGCAGTTAGGAGATGAATGTCACATTCATCTCCTAGCTGTTAAAATAATGATGCAAGAAGTAAACAGTTCAGTGTGCTATAATGCACATAATATTATCTGTTATAGCAATGCTCTGTAAAAAGTTCCAATGATTTGGTAAATAGTGAATAAAAGTTCATCAGTCTGTTACCTTTTAAGCTCTGTTGGTCATTAGATGAGACCCACATCGCCCCTGGGCCCGTTTTCCCTAGCTAGGAGTCAGAGGGAGTTTATGCAAAGTCTTCTCGGTCCTAGGCTCCAATAATAAGCTCTACATTCTCCTCCTCAGTATGCTCTATAAAGGTTCTTAGTGATAAACATTATAGTGATGCTTAGATTCATTACCACTCAGGTAAACCTTAACTTGACTGGTAAGAGAGATATCAACTGATTTGTACCAAGACCCAAGCTCTTCCACTAACTCACACTTGATAGAATGTTTCGGCAAATACAAAGATCCATTTGGCCCGTGTAGTCTGCCCAGTATTCTAAATACTCACGCACTGTATTCACATCTACCACTATTGCTGGGATGCTATTCCATGTATCCATTACCCATCTGTGTAAAGTAACATTTCCTGATATTACTTTTAAACCTTTTCCCCTCCAATGGGATCCTTTAACCTTTCCCCTCTAATGCAATCCATTAATCAGTTTAGTAGCTCTTCTCCAAAGCATCTTTGTCCTTCTGGAGATACAGGCCTAGATTCTATGGCCCCGTTAAAGTATAAACCGGCGTTATCAGTAAATTAAATAGCAGTTTTGATTCCATGTCCGCCGCTAACGCCAGCGCGTTAATATTACCTGGGTTGTTGTTTTTTGTGCACTCAGGTTTTTTATGCGCAAGGAGGATATTTTTATTTATGGGTAGCCCCTATCCCTGGGCCAGAAGATGTGGATCAAGTGCATCACTGATCACAACTGGAGCAAGGATACAGGTAATAACATTTTTTACAGGGCATCCAGGGGTGCCAGGGGGTGGGCAGTGGTATGGGGAGCCATTTTGTATCATAACCCCCCCCCCCCCCCAGGTGCTGGTGTAGGTTAAAAAAAAAATGTAAACTTGCATTTAGCCAGCCCCTAGCACATAGGCTAGCGATGGTGGGTTTATTTTATTTCAACAGGGCTTTGGGGGGCATAGCATGGGGGCCAATTTTATTATTAAAGAGACTGCAGGAATTCTCCAGCCTGCAGCGCCATGGGGGTCAATAATTATATTATTAAAGGGGCTACAGTAATTCGCTATGAGGGCCATATATTTAATTTTTAACAGGGCCAAATGCATCATGCCCTTACACATGTGGGGGGGGGGGGGGGGTCAAGGCAAGGCGGCCTATCTCCCCACTATAATAAATGGGGCTGGTTAAGTGCTCCCTGGCTCACCTAACATTACTCAGCCCCATCCTACATAATGAAAGAGAAAGCATTTTGAAATGCCTTAAATACGACTATCTTAGTCCAAACTCGGAGTGTGTTCAGGGGTTGACAGAGGCATATTGGGTAGCCAAAAAGGTTTTGATGGCGAAAATGCCCTGATCCGAACATCTCTGATGCTTTGGTTTCCGAATGGCCAGAACAGCCTGTTTGGAGTTGAACTGAGGCCTATTGTGCGGTCAGGCACTGACGTATTTTGTGGATTTGTTTGATTCGGCTATTATACCCGATCCGAATCCAATCCGGAATGGATAGGTGCATATTGAGTAGATCCCGTAATAATGATGCAGTTTTAACTGGACTTTAACTGAGTTGTACTCGAGCAGCCTTGATTTTTTTTTCTTTGACTCACTCCGCAAACAAAATGGCTTTTAAAAAACCTATTTATAATTCTTTTTTTTTTTTTGCATCTCACAATAGCATTTTCCACAAATTGCCAATCATGCTATTCTGTTCCATAAAACCCTAATTCAGAAAAACAAATGTTGCAAGGCAGATGGCAAATGGCAAAATTCCCGGCTTCCTCTGGAACAATTCTCTTAATCAGTAAGCTGAGGGAACCATATGCAGGGATGTTACTTTAACACACAGTTATTAGAGAGTCTTTTGTTACGTCTGGCAAAGATTAACCCTTTTTCGAGACTGTGGAACAGGTTAAGTCTACGGTGTGAACCAAATGTAAAAATTAATTGAACAAATAAGAATTAATCCTCAGAATTTCCTCTTACAACACTAGTTTATATTTTTTTTCCCTAAGAAAACAAAGACTCATTCAAACGCATGTCAATGTATGCTAAGGTTCTAGCCAAAACAGCCCTGACCCGGCGAGGCATGGACTCCACTAGACCTCTGAAGGTGTGCTGTGGTATCAAGGCGTTAGCAGCAGATCCTTTAAGTCCTGTAAGTTGCGAGGTGGGTCCTCCATATAATGGACTTGTTTGTCCAGTACATCCCACAGATGCTCGATTGGATTGAGTTGGATTGAGGGGAATTTGGAGGCCAGGTCAACACCTTGAACTCCTTGTTGTGTTCCTCAAACCATTCCTGAAGCATTTTTGCTTTGTGGCAGGGCGCATTATCCTGCTGAAAGAGGCCAATGCCATCAGGGAATACCGTTTCCATGAAAGGGTGTACATGGTATGTAACAGTGCTTAGGTAGGTGGTACGTGTCAGAGTAACATCCACATGAATGGCAGGACCCAAGGTTTCCCAGCAGAACATTGCCCAAAGCATCACACTGCCTCCGCCAGCTTGCCACCTGTCAGCCCAAAGCATCACACTGCCTCCGCCGGCTTGTCACCTGTCAGTCCAAAGCATCACACTTCCTCCGCCGGCTTGCCACCCGTCAGTTTCCCGGACCAAATGCTTGCCTGCAATCTTTTAGTGAAACCTTTCATGCATTATTTTTTTAGCGGACAGAAGAAAAACTCAGATTTTTTTGTTTTACATGCCTTTCATACAGTAACATAGGATGAAAAAAGTCCAAGTTCAAACTTTTGCCCATCTTCTGTCCTAATGTTGTTCCAAAGAAATATATCCAACAATTTTATACCGGAACCCAGTGGCGTTGCTAGGGGTGGGCTACTGGGGCTATAGCCCTGAATCCCCTCTGCATTGCCCCAAGTGGAGACTCCAGGGCTATCATTGGCCTTTTTTTTAAATCTCCCCCACTGAGCTTTCCTCCTTCCGGGACATGGTCCCAAAATCGGAGATTTAAGCTCAGGCGGGGCTGAGCTCCTCCTCGAGTCCCACTGAGAACAGCACGACGGGGGCAAGCTCCGTGCACATCGCACTCTGCGATTGGCTGTGCGCCGGATGTCATCCGGCAGAAGAAACTGGATGGCGGTGTTTTGCAGCTGCAGATGGAGATGTCCTCTGTTCCGCAAATAAAGGTAACTAAGCAGGATGGGGGGGGGGGGGGGGGGACCAACAGTATAACCTTTTTTATGGTAAAAAAAAAAATAGGAGAAATTAATGTAAGTGTGACTGTGTGTGGGGGTCTCAATGTGTGTAGGTGTGTGTGTCAGGGTGTCTACGTGTGTGTGTGTAAGTGTGTGTAAGTGTGTGTGTGAGTAAGTATGTGTTAATGTGTGTCAATGTGTTTAGGTGTGTGTGCGTAAGGGTGTTTGCGTAAGTGTCTGCGTGTAAGTGTCACTGTTTGTCGGTGTCTCAATGTGTGTGAGGTCAGAGAGAGAGAGACGGAGTGCATGTGAGAGAGAGAGAGAGACGGAGTGTGTGTGAGACAGAGAGAGGCATCAGCCTTAAGTCTGAAATTCCCATCTCAATGCCCAGCAATTCTCTCATTATTTAGTAGACTCCTTAGTTTTTGTGTTAATAGGAGATAATTCGAATTGAAAAGGTTACTCACAAATAAATATTCGTTTGATCCCTCAAGGCAAAAGAATTTAACATCTGTTAATGTCTAACACTGCTTAATGTCATTATTATACAAGTATAGAGCAAAAGGATAGTAACTAATCCCGAAACAGTATTATCATTCTGACTGCAGGTAAGTTAGAAACGAAAATAAACTATATTTATCTCATGCTACGAAAGAAATGCTGGGACCCTAATATGAAGATGAAGATGATTCCACGTGGGTAATTAAGCGTAAAGCACAAGAATTTCAGAACGGAAAAGGAGATTTTTGAAAGTGCAGAGATTATGATGTTATAGAGTAGTCAGCATCTCTAGAGAAAGATTAGTCAGAATCCCCCCAGGAATCCTTATAATTAAACAGTTCCAGTTGGAATGCTGTGTCATCTTACATAACCCTGCACATATGTAGCTTGATAAAGATAACTGCGCCGGAAGCACAGACATTACTTCACAATATCTCTTTTGCAACAACATATTATACAGAAATAGTCCACAGCCAAAGACAAAAAAAAAATCAGAAATAGAAGGTAAGCTGTTCTGGAGATGGTGTGGAATAATCTAGACCAGTGATGGCAAACGTTTTTGGGCCTGAGTGCCTAATGTTTGGATGAAACCGATATGCAGAACTCAAAGTGCCAACACCACATACACACACACACACACACTTATACTCATACTCACACACACTTATACTCATACTCATACACACACTTATACACATACTCATACACACACTTATACTCATACTCACACACACTTATACTCATACTCACACACACTTATACACATACTCACACACACACACACTTATACTCATACTCACACACACTTATACTCATACTCATACACACACTTATACACATACTCACACACACACACACACACATATACACACTTATACTCATATTCACACACACAGAGCAGTCATCAGTGGTTAAAAGACGGGTGCCGTCGGTCATCTACTCCTTCTTCTGAAAATCGGGCGCATGCGCGCTATGGGGAGAAGCATTCAAGTCGGAAAGCAAGCAGTTAATTGCTTTCAGACTTGAACGCATCTCTACATAGCGCGCATGCGCCTGATTATCTGTAGAAGAAGCAGATGACTGGCGGCGCCCGTCTGTTAACCACTGATGCCTTCTCCTCTGGGACGGAGCAGACGAGGCGAGAGGTGAACCTGGCCGTGTGCCACAACTGAGGGCTTGGCATGCCAGTTGTGGCACGCATGCCATAGGTTCGCCACCGCTGATCTAGACCATGAGAGATTATGTATAAAGATGATGCAGACGCCAATAACACCAAATAGTGATGCTATTGGCATGAGCGCCTATGTAAACACCAGACTCCCAATAAACTGACTGCCTCCACCACACAGTCACCTCTGGGCTGTGATGGAGCTCAGTGCAGTCAATGTAAATAAATCAGGCACTTAAAAGCCCCTGATTATTGTCGGAGAACCTCTACCTCTGTTTGTGGGAGGTCTCGCTCCAGCGCTGCAAAGTGCCGGGAGTTCTACAAATAAACCACGATTGTATCTTTTTGTAAAACTCCTGACACTTTGTGGTGCAGGAGCTTTTATACAAAACCCCCATTGTGTAGAGGAGACTTAACTGAAGTTATTGGGTCAGCTTTTATGGGCAGTCTTATATGCAAAGTATCCAAGCCAATCCATATACCTGGTCTATGCCGTCCTGCAGGTTTTTCTTGCAAAATGGAGCCGACGCTCACTTTGAGCATAAGCTACATTTTCTTTGTCAGAGTGAAACTGACAGTGGGGTCTGCACACAGCTCATCGCAGGGGGCCGCAATGTGCTGCTTATTGCAGGAAATTATTTGCTGTCCTACTAGCCTCTAGGCACTAAAAAGTACGACGACATAGAACGTCTTACAAGCGGGAAGGTTTTATACAGAGCTCAGGACAGAGATGCAGAAGCCAGATAAGCTTTTTGGGCAGACTAGATGGACCGAATGGTTCTTATCTGCCGACACATTCTATGTTTCTAAGCTCTCATGGACAGCTGTGTCATCCTTAAACCACCTCATATTGATAAGTCCCATTAAGTAGCACACAGTTATCTTTTAATAAGACTTTCTACTTTAGTAGAATTCCCATTGTCTTAACCCCCACCACAACTGATGTTGGTGGTGTTTTAAAGTAACACACATTGATCAACATGCAAAATGTTTTTTTTTTCTGTTTTTTTTTTTAACCTAGGTGACTTTATTTTTTTTATTTAAAAAACATCCCACATTTAATCTGATAAATCCATTGCCATTTCTCATCGGACTGATGGGGTATTGTAGTTCAGAGGTAAAAAAAAAAAAAAGCATCACCTAGTGAATTATTGTAAAGCTATGAACTACTCTGGAGCTACAGCAATCAAATAGACAGCTTTCACATCTAAACATTACCACTTTCTCTTAATTCATCAATGGTTTTGTGTACGAAACTCTTTTACAGTCCTCTCCACAAAGTAGAAAAGCACTCAGATTTATTTGGCAAAATTAAATTTCGGTTTTGAGTTGGGGGGAGGGGGGTGTATGGCTCACTTGCGGGTATTAAATAAAATTAATTTCCTGTTGCGATACAGAAAAACAAACATTTCAAAATGTTACATTCATAAAGCTGTGACAAGAGCAAAAAGGACAACAGACTTGCTTTATAAGATTTAATACCATTTTCCAGCGAATACTTTCTCAATAATTTTAAAATGCTGAGCATATGGCTCGTTTTTATAGCATTGGGATCGGTTGTATATTTTCTATAGTTAGATTTTATCTTGCAAATTAAATTGGACGGAGTGACCTCTCACTTCCGGAAAAAGAACATAGAAACAACCTCTCTACAGGAAATCTAGGGCAAATTATTCCGTCATGTAGTTATTGTGACTTTCTAGTTAGTAAGTAAGTAATACAAGCCAGAGATTTATTTCCAAAACACAAACCTAAAATATTTAAGCTAAAATAACACCCATTTATGAAAGTTTGAGGGTTGACAGGAGGCCAGGGGAGAGATTTACCCTTATTAAAAGTCTAGATCATTTGATCTTTCAAGGTCAAAGGAAAAGCACATTTGCTAATGGTAGACTGCCCAATCGTCTTCCAAGTTGTTTGACCACTGTAATGAAGGCCTTATAAATACAGGGTACAAAAGATCTCTGTTGCCCTTCAAGAAAACATCCGGGAACTAAGACAAAGTCAAAACTGCTTATGTATTACTACATATTGACATACACTCTGGAACTGTGAATAAATGCATCTATATGATTAGATGTATTGTGTGTTCCATTCACTCCGGAATACAGCTCTCTAAAACCATTCCACTCCCCTTTGACCACCACAGTCCCTCCTTACTTTGGCACATACTGCAAGTGGACCTTACTGGTTCCACTCATGACTTCCCCATCACCACAGATAAACCTGGCTCCACCTCATTTCCAATTAAATTGACCATCGTCGATCGATCAAGTTCCTTGGTCTCATTCGCTCCAACCAAACAGGACTCATCACTCGCGCTGGCATTTATTCTGAAACAGTTTACACTACATTGCCAAGTTTTTATGGAATAGCCTTCCAGCGGAAGTGGTAGAGGTAAACACAGTGAAGGAGTTTAAGCATGCGTGGGATAGGTATAAGGCTATCCTAGATATAAGATAAGGCCAGGGACTAATGAAAGGATTACTTTACTGAGAGGGTAGTGGATGTATGGAATAGCCTTCCAGCGGAAGTGGTAGAGGTAAACACAGTGAAGGAGTTTAAGCATGCATGGGATAGGCACAAGGCTATCCTAGATATAAGATTGGGAACTGGGGACTAATAAAAGTATTTAGAAAATTGGGCAGACTAGATGGACCGAATGGTTCTTACCTGCCGGCACATTCTATGTTTCTTTCCTAAATCCTCTCTGGATTCCGCCTTATGCCAATGTTTCTCGGTGCCACCTTATCCTGAAAATGGGGCACTGTATAAAACATGTAAAAATCAATATACTGCCGAAATTCTCATGGTGTTTGTCTGCTAAAACTGGCCAAGAATTAAAAAATAATATGTTGTGTCATTCTTCACAAAGTCTTAATACATACCACAATGGGTGCTATCTACTTAGAGATGATGTATTATAATAATAGCAATAGAAATATCATAAAGACCAGAGCCAGCTCTTTACAGGAGTATAAAAAGTTGATGTCTATTTATGAATACTTTAGGCTCTCACCATTATTGCAATTCTACTTACTTGAGAAACCTTGAATATGGTGAAATAGGTGAGCGTCCAAGCGTAAAAAGGGATTCATTACAAAAATTAAGTTAATAGAATATTCATGAACGTCCACAAACGCGATAAGAAGCATATAAATGCTGAATTATGGGTATCCGTCTCATCGCACAATCTTTCTCAACTTTACCATTTAAAATACAATCATATCACAGAATCTGAATCCCTTAACCATTTCAACCCCAATGGATAATTCATGAAGAGTCATGTGGGCCTGTGTATCATTTCTTTATTAAAGGGACACTACCACTTACATTTAAAACAAACACATATATAAGGCATATGCCCCTGTTTTATTTCTTCTATGTTTTAATTAATTGCATAAAAAAGTAAAAATAAAATGAAGTGTTAATCTCCAGGATCCATTTTGAGAATTGTACCCATGATGCAACATTCTCCAAAATCTTTCAGCAAGTCTCCCTTTACAACTGTGGCCAAAGCCTGCATGATGATGTCATAAGATACTCCCCTGCTCTCTTATTGGCTCCTCTGTATCATAGTGGGCAGGACTAGTTTGGCTGTGTACAACTTTTTTTTTTACCTGCCTTCCAGCACAAGGGATGGAGATTGACCTGATTAAACAGGATGTGATGTAATAGTTACATTACCCTCCAACTCAATGCAAGTCTATGGTCAGAATTCTGACTTATAGACTGCATTCTGTGTCCCCAGCCCCAAAGTGAGATACTAGTGTTGTAAAATCACTAGGGGGGTGGCACCCAAAAACACTATATTTCACAAAATGGCAGTGCCCAGTCACGCTTGTTTAGTAAAATATTTAATAAAAATCAGTAATGAGCATACTCACAAAATGGAACAGATTAATTTGAATTATGAAATACTTTAATAAAGGCAAGCAGAAGTTCAAGTATGATGTTAACATAGACAAACGCTTGTTCTGTTGAAGAAAATACATTGATGTATTCATTTGTTTTTTAAAAGGATTTTTTGAAGAGAGTTACAATTCAAGTGGTTCACTCAATGGAAATGAAGAAAGCTATTAGTATTAATGAAAGGCATAGAGGAAGGGTTTACTATGAAGAAAAAGGGATCCAAAAAGGAGAGCAAAAATGAACTAACGCCTCTGTGTAATACCCTGTGTAATTGATTCTAATGTGTATGTGTAATATATAAAACGTCTTCCATTGGGTAGACATGAAGACTCTTCTTTCTTTTGTTGGGTAAGAATACAGTTATTCCTCACTTTGATGGAGTTACACAGCACTCCCAGCTTTGGAATATGTATGTCCAAATTGATCAAAAATGGGAATTGATGTGAAGATGGTTCTGAAGTCCTGAGGAAATAAGAATGGCATTAATCAATATTCCTCGTTTTACTAATCATACAATGAGAGATAATCCATGCATAGAATACACACATGTAGCACATGCTGAGCTAGTTAGTACCTGCTGGCTGAATTCCAAAAGGTTCCCCCTTACAGATCTTACCTTATCTTACAAGGGTGTAGCAATTAAGGCACACAGACCTACTACATGTACATAGTTTAGAGGACACAGTAACAATAGCATGTGGCTCTGGAATTGTGTGGCCTGGTGCCACTTAACTAGACTCATGCCTTGCCTTGGGTTGATTGAAAACTATTACCATTTAATTAATTGTTATTTACTGGCTAGCTACATACATACTGATGAAAACTATACTGTACCACTATCAGGTATAGCAATGTTCGTCTCCAGTGTAATTGGCAATTTAAGCGTTTCACTAGAATTATTGCTTGTACAGCATATATATTTTTATTATTTGTATGACTGTGCTTTTATTTATGTATTAATGAATATATAACATCTTAAGGTATTTTACTATACTACTCTGTTTTCTATTATCTGAGTGTTCACACCAACATATTATTACTATTTCTCTATTAAGCATTGGGAACATGCTTTTTGGTGTGGAGTTGCTAGTTCTTCTCTATGTCTTCTGCTTTTACTTCTGCTCTTACCTCCCCCCTACTGACACAGACCTCTACAAGGTACCTATACCAATAGTGGTGTCTGGCTAACTATACAGTGATTAGAGCTATGTTATACCATCCTTAGTGTCTAACTAACTACATAATGACGTACCACTGTCAGGCTACCTGCATATTCAAGGGAGGTATATAGTATCACCAAACTATTTATTGACAGTAGCTATTAAATATTTGTCATTAATGTTCTTGTTCATTTTCTTAAAAAACGAAACAAAAAAAACTATATATAGAAAACTATATTGAGGGCGGTGCAATTTTTGACACAGGCACAAAAAGAACTACCTTGGCTCTGTAGCCTTATACGCTCACTCATTCCTGATGGGCTACTGGTACAGTTGAAATAAAACATATATTGTAAAAAAAAAAAATTGTTTTTCAAAAATCATATAAATAATCAAACAGAACACCCTTGTGTCCCTGTCTAAGTTTGTGTTTGTATATCCCTTTCAGGTCAAAAATATATAAAAATACAAAACAATATACAAACTTCCTAACTGTTTCTAATACAAGTGAAAATGGCAATTGCTAATGCAATGGCAGACTTGTGAACAGCTTAGCTTATTGGAGAGTCGAGACAAACGGGAAGAGTTTGATGCCAAAATGAGCTCCTTGGGAAATTTTCGGAGTGTTTGAAGTCAATGGCATTTTGAGCTGGAACGAAGCCCAGGTCTAACGTCAAACAAATTCAATATGACAATAAGTAAATATTCAGTGCCCCGTAATGAAATATTATGTTGGATTGGCAGACCCATTGTTTCTCTAATGATTTAATGTTATTGTACCTGAAAATTAATCTAATTAGAAGAACAGAAATATGGTGAATATTTAAGAACAAACACTTCGGAGATTACATTATTCTCCGATTGCTGAATTCTACTTAGAATACCACACATATGACATGGCTGGCGATAGACCACCGTGGCACTCCACAAAATACCCCACAAAAGAATTCTAAACAATACTGCTCAATCAACTTTGGGCAGACTAGATGAACTGGATGGTTCTTATCTGCCGACACATTCTATGTTTCTAAC